>CM053591.1:69366915-69383868 GCA_028646515.1 Pseudochirops corinnae
GGGAAGAAGAAGAAGAAAAGAAAAAGAAGAAAAGAAGGAGAAGGAGGAGGAGGAGGAAGAGGAGGAAGAGGAGGAGGAGGAGAAGAAGAAGAAGAAGAAGAAGAAGAAGAAGAGGAGGAGGAGGAGGAGGAAGAGAAGGAGGAGGAGGAACAGGAAGAGGAGGAGAAGAAGAAGAAGAAGACAGCACCTGCTCTCAAAGAGCTCATTATTTAAAGAGGGAGACAACAAAGAAACAAAGGATATAAAGAATATTAAATATGTAAAGGACAAAAAATATTAAAATAAAAATATAAAGAATAAATAGGAAATCTTTAATGGAAGAAAGGAACTAGAATTAAGGTGGAGTAAAGAATTCTCCCTGGAGAAGACAAAACTTTAGTTGGACCTTGAGGGAGCCACAGAAGGAAGGAGGTACAGATGAGGAGGGAGAGCTGTAACACCTTGTACTAGCAGATTCCCAAAAGAATGCTACTGTGAACAGCTTTTAAGGTCTGGATTACACAGTATAGTGAACACTCCATTTATTCCATTACAAGGCAAACATTCTCAACAAATCACAATATAGTGTTCACAACAGCTTAACATTAAAATGGCCACACAGTTTTCACTACAGTGGCCACAATATTTAGAACAAAGAACAAAAGAATAATCATCTGGTTTCCCTAAGAAGGAAAAAACCCTCCTTACTTAATCATTACATCAATTCACAATTCAATAATCAGTCTCCCACTCATGGGGCAATCATTAACTTAATCAGTCACTAATCTAGCAATCAAGCATGAAACACAATCATTAGAAAATTACACAAACTCTCCACCCCTTGGTGACTTCAATTTCATCATGTGTCCAAGGGGAGGCCTTTTCTTCATCTTGACTCAGTGTGGTCTCTCAGATTCCCTGGATCTCCCTTCATGGTCCCAGCTCCTAACTGAATCCACCAAACAGTCACCTGGATTCAGGGGCAGACAGCTCCCAGGTTCTCATCCAGTCCTCAGAGGTAGACAGTTACCAGGTCCTTGTCCAGTCCTCTAGGCAGTCCCTAGTACACACTGAAGTTTATAGGGTCCGGCACGTCTCAGACCCTTCACTCCTTCTGTTGCCGGGGACTCAAAGATCCACCAAGCCGCAAACAAAGTCTTATTCTGGTCATGCTTTTTCAGTCCTCCAGCAGTTCAGCTATCCCTAGGACCCAGGAGGAATCTTGGCCTTCCAGGCAGCCTTCCAGGAGGCCTTCCAAGCAGCCCTCTCAGCCTTCACCAGATTCTGGTCTCATAGAAAACTCCAACTCAGTCTCTCTCTTTCTCTCTCTCTCTCTCTCTCTCTCTCTCTCTCTCTCTCTCTCTCTCTCAAACTTCAGTTCAGTTCTCATTCTGGCAGGCCCAGCTCGCAGATGCTAGGACAATCCTGTTTCCTCCACCAGGAGCCACCAGGAGGAACATTTCTTATTCTGTCTATCTGTCCTCTAGAGCTCTTCTTAAATACACACACTGGCCTCCTGTCTCAGCCAACCCCCTCCTGCCATGTCAGCAACAGAAGACAGAGTTCACACCCTCTGTTTCTTTCAAAAGGTATTTAGCCCTAGGTTACTAAGGGCTAAGTATCTGCTAATTAATTACCTTACAAGAGCATTCTAGGCATGGGAGATAGTTAGAGAAAATGCCTGGAACAGCAAAGAAACCAGTATCACTCAAACAGTATGTGACAGGGAATAAAATATATGAAGAATGGAAAAGTAGAAGGTGGCTAAGTAATGAGGGTTTGAATGCCGAGTAGAAGATTTTGGATTTGATCCTGGAAGCTATAAGGAACAACTGGAGTTTGAGTAGAGGGGGTAGCATGGTCAAACCTCTGTTTTAGGAAAACATTTTAGTAGCTGAATGGAGAATGGACTGGAGTGTAGAGAGACATGAGGCAAGTAGACCCACCAGTAGGCTATTAAAACAATTCTAGGATGAAGAGATGAGGACCTGCACTAGAGTAGTGATGGTGTCAGAAAAGAGAAGAGAACATATTTGGGAAATGTTATAAAAGTACAGTAGAAAGGACTTGGCTATAGCTTAGATATGGGGGGGAGGGGTAAAAGGTAATGAGGAATGCAAGATGCCTCCTGGACTGTGAGCCTGAAGAAATGGAAGGATGGAGTTGGTCTCTACAATAATAGGGAAGGTAGCAAGGGGAAGTTTTTAGGGGAAAAGATAATGAGTTATATTTTAAATATATTGGGATTAAGATGTCTACCGGACATCTAGTTTGAGATGTCTAAAAGGCAGTTGAAAATATGAAACCAGAGGTCAACAGAGAGATTGGGTCAGTGCAGGGAGATAGGAGAATCTTTAGCATAGAGATTATAATTAAATCTATGGGAGCTGATGACATAACCAAGTGAAGTAGTATAGAGGGAGAAAAGAAGGCCTCTGACAGACCTTTGTGAAACACCTATAATTAGAAGATGTGATCTGGATGTGAATGAACAAAGGAGACTGAGAAGGAACAGCCATATAGTAAACAGAAGAGCCAGGAGAAAACAGTGTCCCAAAAACCTAGGGATAAGAAAGTATCAAGTAGGAGAAAGTGATCTATCAAGGACAATGAGAATTGAGAAAAAGCCATGGGATTTGACAACTAAGAGATTATTAGTAATTTTTGGAGAGAGTAGCTTCTGGGGAATGATAAGTCCGGAAGGTAAATTGTAAGGGGTTAAGAAGAAAGTACAAGGAGACAAAGTAGAGACACCACATGTAGATGATCTTTTCAAAGAGTTTACCCACAAGGGGTAGAAGAAATATATGAGGAAAATTAGCAGAAATGAAAGCATCAAGTGAGTTGTTTGGTTGTTTGGTTATTTTTGAGAATGGAGAAACATAAGCATGTTTGTAGGTATAATAGTAATGAAATCTGAAGTTCCTTTTGTATTGCTAAGCTGAGAGGTATTTAGCACCTAGTTTCAAATTAAGACTCTGTTAAAGAAACACAAGGTATGAACCTCTGTTGCTGATGTAACGGGAAGAGGCTGAATAGGGAGGAGCAATACTGTATATAAGGAAAAACCCTATCTGGGAGAGTCAGAACTTCTTGGGATAAGCTTCATGGAGGTAGAAGTAGCTGCTGCCAGGGAGACTGAAGAGGAAAGGCCCAGGCTGGAGAGAATTATTTTGATTTTGAGAACCTGGGTGAAATGCTTTTGATTCTGAGAACCAGGTGAAGCTTCTGCTGGACAGCTACCAGCTTCTGGAAGCTGCCGAAGACTTCCAAGGACCAGCTGGAGCTGCTGCAGACTGAGAAAGCATGGCTGTGATACTGGTACTTTGTATAAACCTGTTTGTGGCTTTGTTGAGCTTTGACTTCCCAGGAATAGAGACTGTGAAGGATTTAAAGTGGATTGGACGCTGTGAGCTTCAGCGTGAAACAAGGACTGCACAGAGAGCTAGACAAGGAACTAGAAGCTGCCTGTCTTTGAGCCCAGGTGACAGTTTGGTGAATCCAGGTAGGATCTGGGACCATGGAAGGAGATCTAGGGAATCTGAGAGCCCACCCCGAGTCAAAATAAAAAGATCTCTCTGTGAATACTGAGTAGTGACTGACCCTGATGTGAAGTTTTGCTCTGGGGCTCACTTTAAGAAGAGTTATGTGATTTAACCAGATGAGACTCTGGGCAGCCATCGAGCCCCCCAGCTTTGAAAACCCAGATGTTGATGCTTCTCTCTCTGGTAACTAACTAGGTATGGATGTAATAGTCAGACAGCTGGAAGCTCTGTCTGCTAAATTGTGTAATTTATTTGTGATTGTACTTTGTGATTGAATTAAAGACTCTGTGATTGACTAAATGAATATACTATCCAGGGGTAGAGTACTTTAACTTTTGTATTTTGTGTACCAAGCCTCCTTAAGGATGATTGAATGATT
Organism: Pseudochirops corinnae; assembly: GCA_028646515.1. Classification (NCBI taxonomy): domain Eukaryota; kingdom Metazoa; phylum Chordata; class Mammalia; order Diprotodontia; family Pseudocheiridae; genus Pseudochirops; species Pseudochirops corinnae. Next base: position 69,370,819 of record CM053591.1, read on the forward strand.
GAATGATTGAGTTACTAAGTGACTGACTAAGTGATTTTACTTTGTTCAAAACCATGTGACCACTATGGTGAAAACTTTGTGGCCATTTTAGTGATAAGTTATTGTGAATACTGTATTTTGATTTTCTGTGATAAGTTGTAACATTGTAAATGCTTGATTTTCTGTTAATGTTTTGCTCTAATTTGTTATTTAATAGAGTGTTCGCTATACTGTGTAATTGGAATCTTGAAAAACTGTTCACAGTAGCATTCTTCAGGAAAGCTGCTTGTGTGTGGTTTTACATCAGGCAATAGGAAATGAGCCAGTAGACAAGGAGAAAAAATAAATGAGAAATATAGGAATGACAGAGAGTACAATCTTTTGGGGAAGGGATGGAATAGGATCACTTGAACAGGTAGAGGCATTAGTCTCGGTAAAGTATAAACCTACCTCATCATACGAGACAAGGGTAAAGGAGGATATAGTCACAGAAGGCATATGAGTGACATGAGATGAAAAAGAAGGAAACTCTATCTATCAATCTGTCTATCTATATGTGTATGTATATATGCATATATGGAGCCACTGAAAATTATTTATATGATATACAAACAAAATAATACACAAAAATAAAAAACATAAATATATGAACATATTGTATACAAATATGGTAAATGAAACACATCAGCTGAAAATTTCAAGATAGAAGGGATAATAGAAGATGCAATTGCTTCTAGAATGTGGGAGAGGATGACATCAAGCAACTATTGATCTTGGCGAGGATGGCAGCCGCCTTTCTGTGATAAACTACAGGAAAGAGAGAATGTGAAATGATGTCAAGAAAACGTGACAGACAAGTACACCAATTTTTTACCATTTAACTTTTTTTTATCATTGTAAGATTTCTTATAAAACAATAAATGTTGAGTTTCAAGAGACTTTAGAGGTCATCTAGTCCAATCCACTCATCTTATAATGAGAAAATCAAGTATTCGTCACATGTCACCCAGGTAATAAATAGTAAATTCAGGTACTAAGCTCCAAATTCAGCGACTTACCCATTGTATCACAGTCTTCCAATATTCATCTTCAAATAATGAATTAGTCACCTATCTCACTGAAGTTCTTAATGGCCCAGTGGAGGGCAGAGAAGAAGAGGGACCAGGGAGAGGTAGAGTTGAGCTAATTATGAAGGAGCATTGAAAGAGAGGTAACCAGGAAAGGAAACTTGCATCTCATCAGACTCTAAATCACAAGAATTAAGTAAGAATTGTCTATCCACAGGACAGAGAAATTACCAGATGACCAAGTATTTAATTGATCAGGTCAGGGACTGAGAGAATCCAGGGCAATGGTAATTAGGAAAGTCATGTGGAGAAGGGAGCCACTACTTTCAGGCAGTGTACAATTGAGATGGCCACTTCACTATTCTATCTGCCTCTATTAAAGTCCCAGAAAGGGACTGGTAGCCTTGCAGAGAGGATTAATCATAACTGAAAATATAAAAACGATAAAGAGAGAAAGAAGAGGTCTGCCGTCAGAGCCTTGGAGCAGGTCCACATTCAGCAGGTGAGACGTGCATGATGATCTTGCAGAGTTGCTGGAGGTGCAATCAGATGAATAAAAATAATGGTAATAACCGCTGTTTTGGGGTGGTGGGTAGGGGAAAGATGGGGAGAAAATTTGTAACTCAAAATCTCATGGAAATGAAGGATGTAAACTAAAAATAAACAAAAGTTCATTTTTAAAAAAGAAAAAAAGAATGGTAATAAAGATGAGTAACAATAGCTGCATTCATAAAGAGATTTAAGGTTTGCAAAGCATTTTTCCTATGCCATCTCATTTGGCTCTTATAATAACTCCTTGAGGGAAATACTATTTTACAGATGAGGAAACTGAGGCTGAGATATGCTCAGACCTATGTAGCTAATTTGTCCAAGGGAGGATGGGAACTCAGGTCTTGCTGATTCTAAGCCCAATACTCCATTTGTCATTCTCCCTATGTAGGATACAAATCCAGGAGAGGGCAGCAGAGGGAAGACACTTGCTCTCTGTGTGACCCTGGGAAAGTCACTTAACCCTGTTAGTCTCAGTGTCCTCGTCTGTAACATGAGCTGGAGAAGGAAATAGCAAACTACTCCAGTATCTCTGCCAAAAAAAAAAAAACCTCAAATGGGATCACAGACAGTAGGTTATAGTTGAAACTACTGAACAGCAAGCACACAAAAAAAGGTGAAGGGAGGTCAAAAAGGTTGAGGATTGGAGTAAAGGCTGTCAAATTTCCCAGCTAAAAGAATATTGGTAACTTTGGAGAGAACAGATGCCATATTACAAGAGTTTGATTGACAACGGAGTGGGAGATGAGAAAATATAAATGATGGCCCAGCAAATAAGGATTATATTCCAACTGTGTTTGACCATTAGGGGGCTTTCCCATTTTTAATTCCAATTTGGACTCTTTCTCACTGTCTTTCCTTTTGTTTCCATAAAAGCTCCAGGAAGCACTCATAACTGGTTGGCCCATTAAGTTATATTGTTCCAGGTGCCATTGTCACCAAGCACTTCCTGCCACCTTCTTTCACAGGCCTGTTCTGTCTACAACAGACATATTACCTGGGTGATCTGTGCCGCACATGACCTCCATGGCATCAGCACAGCTCTATTCGAGGACTAATGACAAGCCTCCCTCATCTCAAGGATGTCACAACCATGGTAATTGTTTTCACAGTTGGCATAATGACAAAATATCATAAAGAGACAGCTCTAAATTGGAGATAGCAGTGAGAACTGGGATCGTGGCTTAGCAGGCACCACTGTAACCACTGAGAAAGAAGGTAACATTTCTCTCTCATTAATTTTAACTAGTTTCCTTTAAAGAACTAAACTTCAACAGGAGGCAGCTTTTGGAATGGAGATGATGTGGCAGAAGAGGTGGTTGGAGAAGGGGAATACTAGCCAGTTAGCAAAAGGAAGGGTAGCTATAGTGGCTCAGTGGATAGAGCACCGGGCCTGGAGCCAAGAAGATCTGACTTCAAATCTGGCCTCAGATACTTGCTAGCTGTGTGATCCTGGGCAAGTCACTTAACTCATTTTTTCCTCTGTTTTAAAACTGTAAGAATCAGATGATACAAACTTTGTAAAAAAAAAAAAAAACCACTTTACCATGGCACCTGGAATATAGTAAGCAATATATAAAACAGTGCCAGGAATATTGTAGGTGTTAATAAATATGTTTATTGGATTGGTTTGGACTCATGTCTGGTGCTCTATTTACTGTGCCCCCCATTGTTTAGTCATTTTTCAATCATTTCAGACTCTTTGTGATCTGATTTGCGGATTTTCTTGGCAAAGATACCAGAATGGTTTGCCATTTCCTTCACCAGCTCATTTTACAGATGAGGAAACTGAGGCAGAGTTAAGTGACTTGCCCAGGGTCACACAGCTAGCAAGTGTCTGAGGCTGGATTTGAACTCAGAAAGATGAGTCTTCCTGACTCCAGGCTTGACACTGTATCCACTACACCACCTACTGTGCCCTAAAACTGCCTCCCAAACTCTTAGTGTTCTCAGACATTCTCTCCAGCTGTTTTTTCCAGAAATCAAGATATAGGACAATATGTTTAAACTGCCCGTAGACTGATAAATAATGATGTTGCTGATGACAATAGCTGGCATTTATACAGAACTTCAAGGTTTGCAAAGTGCATTATATACGAAATCTCATTTGAAGTTTACAATAACTGTGAGGTAGGCATTTTCATTATTCACATTTATACATGAGGCTCATGGAGTTGCCCAAGGTCACATAATTATAGACTAGTTCTTCTTAATTTCTTGTCAGTACTTTATCCTCTATAACATGTGGTTTCATTAAAAGGCCAGATTCTTTTTTATTTTAAATGAAAACTCCCCTTTTGCTTACAATCAATAACAATTATTGATTAGACCAGTGGTTCTCAACCTTCCTAATGCTGTGACCCTTTAATACTTGTATGTGGGCGTATCTGCATGTGGGTGGACCCACCTGGAGATGGATAGACGAGCGGTGTCTCGGGTCCTAAGACCATCAGAAATATGTGTTTTCCAATGGTCTTAGGTGACCCCTGTGAAAGGGTCATCTGACCCCAAAGGGGCCACGACCCACAGGTTGAGAACCACTGGATTAGACAATGACATGGTAGACAGAACACTAGGGCCAGTGTCAGGAAGTCCATAGTTCAAATCTAACCTCAGATACTTACTATCTTTGTGACCTTGGGCAAGTCATTTGATCCTGTTTACCTCAGTTTCCTTATCTGTAAAAATGAATTGGAGAAGGAAATGGCAAAACACTTAAGGTTAAGTGACTTGCCCAAAGTCACTCAGCTAGTATGCTCTTTATATTTTTTAATCAATATTATTTTTCATTCCTTTTCTTTTTTATAATTCTATCACTACCAACCAACTTACTCCTCCTAAATAGAAATACTCCATTACAACAAAATATAATTGTGTTTTGGAAACCAGGCTAGTGATTCTACCAATACACATACTTGGTAGTTCAGCTCTTAGATACCTAGGCCATGTGATTCCCTTAAGGTCATATAGCACATGGCAAATGAGTAACACAGAGAAGGCAGGAAGGCCCGAGTTCAAATCTGCCTCAAATTCATAATACCTGGATGACCCTATGTGTCTCAGTTAGGTCATCTGTAAAATGGGGATAAAATAATAGCCCCTACTTCATAGGGCTGTCCTAAGAATCAAATGTGTTAACATATGCAAAACTCTTTGTAAACCTTAAATTTCTTCATAAATGTTTACTATATAGACAGTATGCACCATGGGGCAGAACTTAAATCCAGGTATTTTTTACTCCCAGGTCAACATTCTATTCACCAAATGACATTGCTTTTCCAATAAGTAAAAAAAAGTTAAAGTAATTTTTCACATTGACCACATATCTGAACTATATAGCTATATCTATTTACCTATCTATTTCCATACATCCATACATATACACAAACATATATATACATATATATGCATATGTGTGTGTGCTTTTTTTTGTATGCTTTTTATATATGTATGCTTTTTTTTTTTTGCTTTTTTTTGGGAGGGGGGAAGGTAGGGCAATTGGGGTTAAGTGAATTGCCCAAGGTCACAAGGCTAGTTTTTTGTGTTAAGTGTCTGAGGCCAAGTGTCAGTTCCCAAGTGTCAGGGCCTGAGTGACCTCAGGTCCTCCTAACTCCAGGGCTGGTGCTCTATTCACTGTACCACCTAGCCGCCCCATGTATATATGTATGTATGTGTGTGTATGCATATACAGATGATTCTTCACCTCTAGTCTACAATCTTTTTAAACAAGAGGTGGATCATATACATCATCATTGGTAGTTTCTTTCCACAAAATGTTTCTTTAAATATAATGGACTTTTTCATAAAACTAAGCACACAAGCTATCACTTCTGGATAGAAAGTTTATGAAACGTGGTGTTTTTATAACCCTCATCCTTTGAAGTACACGCTCAGGATCAAATAACCAGCATGCCATGGCCTCAATATGCCATCGTTACTGACGATATTAAATGTGGTTTCTTTCACACCAAAATAGCTGCAGCCTGCTGCAACAGGGAGCTCTGCCCACATGACCACCGCCAGCAAGCCAGATGCTTGAAAGTCCTTCTTGTGTTTCAATGATCATCTCATGATCAATATTCAGTTTCCCTCAATCTGGACGTCTTTGATTCAGGCCTTAATCTGCACAATTATTAAAAGAATTTTGTTGCTTTGCATCTGAGAGGGCAAAATGAAACAATTTACTTAGATTGAAATGTGTAATTATATATTGGGGAGCATAGAACACCTGTCAAGGAGGATCAGGAAGGATTCTGTCGAAAATGTCACTCAACGAAGTAACTGTCAATGTTTAGTGATGACTTGGAATTGTTTATAAAAGGCTTACTAATGTTTAGGTTCAATAAAGAAGACATAAATACCCATACAAGAGAATGTTAAATAGTCAAAGTACTTGCTAGGTAAAATTTTTTAAAACAAACTGCAGAAATTTTGAAAATTTGTGCTAACGTTATAAAATGATGATGACTAGATAAGCAACAAAAGCATATAAACAATTTACGTTTGTCGCCATTTTTGATGTGCTCTATTATTTTGCTGGGAGTTTTCTGTTGTGTTGTTTTTTTTTTTGTTCAGACATATGATGTCCTCTATGTAGGGAACTCCCAGGGTGGAAATCCCCCCACCTATACAATTTGTCTATCTGTAAGTATTGTCTTTGAAAATACTTGTCTTTTTTAACTTGTCTTTGAGGGTTTCCTAACTAAGAAGATGATGTGATTTGCCCAGATTCACACAACCAGTATGTGTCAGAGTTGGTACGTGAAACAAGGATTGATTCCAAGATTGGCTTCTTTATCCACTATGCTGTTCTTTCTCTGTATATTCCAAGGAAAAGATTTTTAAATAGGATTATTTGGTATTTAAAAAAGCACTGGAGTTAAAGTTGGAAAAAACTGGATTTAAATTCAGATTCTCAACCCTGTTATCCTGTTAGGTGAGTTTTTACCTTATCTGGACCTCAAAGCAGCCAACATTCCACTTTCCAGCAATCTCCAAACCATGTCATCAGACAGGTAACCTTGCCGTATATATACATACACACATGCATACACACATACATAGATTGTATATGTATGTGTATGTATATATGTGTGTAAATATAATTATACACACACACACACATATATATATACACATACATATCCCCGTTTCCAATTCTAGCTCTCCTTCATATGTTTGATTTCTGTATTAAAATATAAGCTCCTTGAGTCAGTCTTGCATGTATTTTTACCTCCAGTGCTTAGCAAATGTCTAGCTCATGGTAAATTTTTGATAAAACCTTTCCATTCATTCATTCATTTGTTCATTCATTCATTCAGTTTTAGCTCAGCTATTTACTATTTGTGTGACCATGGGCAAGTTCATTTGACTTCTTTTGAACCTCAGTTTCCTCAACTGTAAAAAGGAGTGTGGCATGTACTTTTTTTCCATTGCTTAGCACAATGCTTAGCACATACTCAACGTTTAATAATTTTTTTCTTTTGTTCAGTAATTCATTCAATTTTAGCTCAGTTATTTACTACTTGTATGACCTTGATCCAGTTATTTGACTTTTCCTGACACTCAATTTTCTCAACTATAAAATAAGAGAACTGAACTCTACAATCTCTTCAGTTCCTTCCAGCAATAAATCTTATTAACCTGAAATCATTATGTAATTAATCTAAATTACATACTGTAAAATGAAAGATAACATATCCATTTCAATATATAGACTTGAAAAATTTCAATAGCTGGAAATGATCTATTCCCACATAATCTCTTGACAGAGGAGCAAACTAAGTTCAGGAGAAGTACAATCCTTGGTCAGAGAGTGATTTATTGACAGAGCCAGTACTAGAATTCAGGTATCTAGATACCTATTTCAATGTACTTTCTACTAGACTCAGAGTTGTTTGCAGAACTAGATGCTAATGGGAATCCCCAATAATTATAGGACACAAAAATGTAAGTAGCTGTGAATTCCTTTGTTAAGAGAAGAGGTATTAGACATAGCACCACTTGCAGCAGCAACATTCCAAGTGAAAATATCATTAGTAAGTATTTAACAAAATAAATCAAAATATAATGGAACACAGATAATAGCAATATGCTTTTCTAAGTCAACATATGGGCTGCAGGGATCCATATATAAGTTTTAGTGGCTCTGTTTCTATTCGAGTTTTGGAACTTCTGGATGAGAGAATTCTCTCTACTAATGGAGTTAGATACCTATGCTACCCATAGTCTTAAAAATTCACCTAGGTACCAAGAGTTACCTAGATTTGCTTAGATACCAAGACTTGCCTAGACTCGCATACCAGGATATGTCAGATTTGGGGTTTAAACCCAAGTAGGTCTTCCTTGCTGTCAGACCAGCTCTCTATCTCCTACCACTAGGTTTATTGCCAACCTACCTCTCAAAACCAGGAAAAGAGGGAAACATCCAGGTTTCCTCACATGGGGAAATGTCCCCAAACAATCCAAGTACAACATGTCTTTGACTGCATTACACTAATTCTCAGTATATATAAAGCATGTCATAGTGTTAAGTTTTGTTGTGGGTTTTTTTTTTAATTTTGTAGCAGCATGATATTTCAATAAGTTATTCATTTATGGTATGTATAGGCAGCCTCAGAGTGTTTTTAAAGTCCTGGTTTGAATGCCACTACTAGCTCTGTATCCCAAAGAGATCATTAAAAAGGGAAAAGGACCCACATGTACAAAAATATTTATAATAGCTTTTTGTGGTGACAAAGATTAGAAATTCAGGGGATGCCCATCAGCTGGGGAATGGCTGAACAGCTATGGTATAGGAATGTAAAGGAATTTCTTATTGTTCTATAAGAAATGATGAGCAGGTGGATTTCAGAAAGGAAAAAAAAACCTGTAAAGACTTACATGAACTGATGCTGAAAGAAGTGAGCAGAACCAGGAGAACACTGTACTCAGTAACAGAAAGATTGTACAGTGGTCAACTATCATAGACTTAGCTCTTCTCAGCAATGTAACAATTCCAAGGGATTCATGGTGGAAAATGCTGACCACATCCAGAGAAAGAACTATGAGTCTGAATGCAAATAGAAGCATAGTATTTTCACTTTTGTTTTGTTCTTCTTTCTCATGGTTTTTCCCCTCTGTTCTGAATCTTCTTTACAACATAATTAATGTGGAAATATCAGACTGCTGTAGTGGGGAGGGGAAAAGTAAGGGAAGGAGGGAGAAAAGTTTGGAGCTCAAAATCTTACAAAAATTAATGTTGCAAATTTTCTTTTCATGTAATTGGAAAAAATAAAATACTATTAAGTAAAAATAAAAAATAAAGTCCTGGTTTGGATAAAATTTTGCAGTGTGATTTCTGACTGCTGGAATCTAATCCTTCCATGTGGCCTTTTGATAGGAAAATCTGCATATGGTTCACAACTTTGCCTCCACAGAAATTGTAGGGAGCCATTCAGGATAGCTGAACCATGCTTTTCTCAATCCCTTTGGAATGGCTTATGTGGCCATGGCCCATTAGACTCGGAGGTCCCTGAAGAATACATTAAAAAGCAATTGAAATAACAAATGCAAGCTGTGTGATGACTAGACTCCTCTTTTGCCCTGTTCATTGAAGATCATTGCGGGAAGACCTTGCCATTTACAACATGGAACGACAGGCGAGAAACATGAGTTACTTAATCACACAAAGCCATGTTTAAAAAGTTCAAAGGGCAAGGCTGTATAATTTCATGGACCAAACCCAATCCAAAGAAGAGAAAAGAAAATGTATCTCCGTCCTTTCTTTAAGGAAATGATGGTTGTGGCATATTACATATATTGTACTCTATGAATGTATGAGGTGGTTTTGCTAAACTTTTTTTTTCCTGTTTCCTTTTTTTTAATTTTTTACTACAAATCAAGTCAATAAGCATTAATTAAGCGTGTACTATCTATCACACTATATCTACTATACTAGGTATTGTGCTGAGGAAATAAAGAAAGGCAACAGCACTCACTTTCCTCAAGGACCTTGCAATCTAAGAGAGGAGGCAACATGCAAACAACTATATACAAACAAGATGAAGATGAGATAAATTGAGGATAACCTCAGAAGGAAGGCACTAGTATTAAAAGAAACTAAGAAAGACATCTTACAGAAGGTGAGAGCTTAGCTGTGACTGCAGGTGATACATGGGTTGTTGTTGTTTATCTTTCATTCTTGAAGAAAACCAATGAAGTCATGTAATGGTAATTAATTTAGCAGGTACTTAGCCCTTAGTTCACACAGAAAGTGTGAACTCTGTCTCCTGTTGCTGACATAACAGGAAGGGGTTGGCTGAGACAGGGAGTCAGTGTGTGTGTGTGTGTGTGTGTGTGTGTGTGTGTGTGTATGTATTTAAGAAGGGGTCCAGAGGACAAACAGAATCAAGAATTTTTCACCTGGTGGCTCCTGGTGGAGGAGGCAGAATTTTCACAGCATCTGGAAGCTGGGGTGCTATACTGAGAACTCAGTTGGAGTTTTCTATGAGACCAGAATCTGGTGAAGGCTGAAGCTGCTGTCTTCTGGAAGGTTGAGATTTCTTCTGGGTCCTAGGGCCAACTGAACTGCTGGAGGACTGAAGAAGCATGACCAGGATAAGCCTTTGTTTGTTTGTTTGTGGCTTAGTGGATCCTTGAGTTCCCAGCAACAGAAGCGGGGAAGGGTTTGAGATGTGCTGGACCCTGTGAACTTCAGTGTGTAACAGGAACTGCCTGGATGACTTGACAAGGACCTGGGAGCTGTCTGCCCCTGAATCCAGGTGACTGTTTGGTGGATTCAGGTAGGATCTGGGACCATGGAAGGGGATCCAGGGAATCTGAGAGACCAGCCTGAATCAAGATGAAGAAAAGGCCTCTCCTTGGGTATTGAACATGTGATGAAATTGAAGTTTACTAGACACTGAGGGGTAGAGGGTTTGTGTAATTTTCTAATGGTCGCATTTAGTGATTAATGATACTTAGTAATTGTGAATATGGATAAGTGATTGATTAAGTTAACTTATGATTGCTTCATGAGTGGAAGATTGATTATTGTATTGTGAGATGATTGAATGATTAAGTGAGAAGGGTTTCCTCCTTAAGGAAACCAGATGATTATTCCTTTATTCTTTGTTCCAAATACTGTGGCCACTTTGGTGAAAACTATGTGGCCGTTCTCATGTTAAGCTGTTGTGAACACTATATTGTGATTTTCTGTGATAAGATGCAATGTTGTGAATATTATATTGTGATTTGTTGTGAATGTTTGCCTTGATTTGTAATGGAATAAATGGAGTGTTCACTGTACTGTGTAATCAGAACCTTTAAGGAAGTTCATAGTAGCATTCTTTTGGGGAAGCTGCTTGTGCCTGGCATTACACATCATGAGAATGGTATATTGAGTTGGTTATGAGTAGGGCCGAGCTGCACAAAGTCATCAACTTCACTCTCTGCTCCAGAGTCAAAGTCCAATGGCAAGACAAAGGTCAAGACAACTGGCAGTGGCCCAGGATGTAGTGGGTGATATTTGATATCTGGATAGGGTAAAAATATGGGATATATTTGGAAATGAAGGTAAATATACAAAAAGAAAAAGATAGATAAATATACATATGTGGGTATATATATATATGTGTATGGGTGTGTGTGTGTGGGTGGGTGTGCATGGGTATGAATGTGTGTGTCTGTATAAATGTGTGAATGTATATAGTCTAACAGGGGTGGGGAACCTGCAGCCTCAAGGCTACATGTGGCCCTTTAGGTCCCCAAGTGCAGGCCTTTGAATCTAAACTTCACAGAACAAATTCACTTACTAAAAGTATTTGTTCTATAAAATTTGGACTCACTTCAAAACCTAGAAGACCACATGTGACTTGAGGCTGAAAATTCCCTACCTCTGGAAAAGTTTTTGAAAATAATATATTTATATTACATTATATAATGTTATGTTGTTATATTGTGTTATATTATGTAGTGTTATATGTGTTATGTTGTCATGTCATACCATGTCATGTGCTATAAGAAACTATCTCTATTAGCTACTAAGGCATAATGTTCCAGCCAACAGAAAGCAGAAGGTAAGTTTCTTAAATGCAGGAGTGTTTCATCTTGGTTAATGCAGTGCCAGGCAAGTTTTCTCTTGGGGAGTGAGGAGAGAAGAGAAACTCTGATTTCAGTGGCATAAGGAACTCCTGGTCACAAAAATCCCACCACCAATGCAGATCCATAACTGGTCCTAAAATCATAGAGGTTAAGTGACTAACCCAGGATCACATAACCAATATATCATCTTGATTCTGAGACTAGCTGCTTTTTGCCGGGTATACAGCAAGTGATTAATAATATGTTCTTTTAACACAATTGAAATAAATCATGCCATTTGATAAGCACTAGGAACCAAGTGTTACAATTAATCCACCTGATAAAAATACAGCAAATTTTAGGTGTGTCCAACTAATATTCATAACTACTATTAAAACACTCTGGAAAACATACAAAGAAATAAATTGTTACTGAGAGATCATTTCCCATCTTTGGCCATTTCTATAAATAAGGAGCCTTTGTTTTTAAAATAGTATATAAATCTTGCATATTTATAAATGTTCCAAACAACTATAATAAAATATAAAAGGGAAACCCTTTTACCCGCAACTTTGCATGTTGGCATGGAGAAGGGGTGGATTTTGTGGGAGCCCAATGAAAATACGATAGAGTTTTATTTATTCCAGTGATATATTTTTCGTGCAGTCACAGCTGTTTCAAAGCTCCAAGCACCTGACAAAGAGAGAATTGTTCAATAGAAAACCTGTTTGATGGTGTCAGTGCTGCTGAGCAGCTGTAGGTAAGAGGGCTGCTTCAATAAGAGCCAGTTTCAGAGCAGTGCCCTGTGTGATGTTTCTGTTTATCACCATGATGACGGGTTGCACCTGGTCAAAGACAGAACAATGTGCCATAGAGGAAATGCCAGGCACTAGAAAAATGGAGTGCAGCCTCCATTTCCCATTTGTTTTCCTCTCTTTTCATCAGTTTAAAAGGTGACACTTTGAAACCTAAATTCAATAAGGAACAATTGAGCACTAATATCATTTTAAATTTATTTGCCCAGAAAAAAAGCTGATGTAAGGTACACGGGGCTTAAACTCAGGGCATATGGAAGGAAGAAGGACTGAGTTTCAGAAAGTCGAGCAACTGACTCAAGGTCACCCAGCTACTCATTTTCTGAGCCAAAATTAAACCCCCAGCTTCTCTCCTCTCACCATCTTTTGTTCTCTGCCTATAAGGATGCTGTGCTGTTAGCATCTTCAGAATGATAGCACTTTGACAGAATGGCAACATGGAAAGGAAAGAGAAAGGGGATCAGAGCAGTTTATCTATTGTGTCTAATTAGGAAAAAAGTAGAAACAGAATAAAGATAATGAACTACAGGGATGCTTTACCTGCTCCAGGAGAACCAAGATGATGATTGCAAATACCA
>CM053591.1:69400923-69432212 GCA_028646515.1 Pseudochirops corinnae
ATACTAGATTTCTCATTCTAATTTTTTTGTTTGTTTTTTTGGAGGGAGGAAGGCTAGACAATTGGGGCTAATGTTCACGGTTACACAGTTAGTTAAATATCAAGTGTCTGAGTCTGGATTTGAACTCAGGTCCTCCTGACTCCAGGGCCAGTTCTCTATTCGCTACACAACCTAGCTTCCCCCTTATTCTAATTTCTGATTTTCTTGCTACCTTACCTCATCATAGACTGCAAAGAATTCTTAAAATAATTGCATTAATGTGAAAATAGTTGTTTATTGATATTTTCAATTATTATTTTTAAAGTAAGAAGAAGGCAAAAATAACTGAAATGTTAAGAATAGCCACTTCCTTATCATAATACTAATAGGTAGCACTCACATAAGCACTTCAAGGTTTGCAAAGCACTTTCCAATGATTATTTCATTTTATCCTCACAATGATCCTGGCAAGTAAGTTCTATTATTATTCCCCATCTACAAAATGGGAAAACTGAGGCTGAGAGAGATAAGTGACTTCATCAAGGATCACACAGCTAACAAGTGTCTGAAGCTGGGTTTGAATTTGATCTTCTTGATTCCAGGCCCAGGATTCTACATAGTGTGCTATCCACCTACCTGATGTTCCTTTTAGCTCTAAATCTATAGTAATACTTGAAATGTGGCAGAATCAGAAATCCAATGCAGAATAGATTATTAATCAATTATTGATTTGTCATATTAGATTTCTAATTTTGTCACATTTGAAATGTGACTATACATTTAGGTTTGAAAGAGATCTTAGAGACTATGTACTGTTATTAAACTCTTTTATAAATGAGGAAATGGAGACACAAAGACATCTAGTCACTTCCAAAGACCATATTCATCCTCGAGTCTTTGGATTCTAGAGTTAGGATTAGGATTCCATTATCCCAGACTGTTTCTTAAGGAGGTAAACAACTTCCCTTGGTCTTAATTTACTTGTTGGTAAAGTAAGTGTTAATTTTAGGATTGTCTGGAGGCCTAATTCTCAAATTAATATAAAGCTGATCATCTGATCAAATATTTACTAAGCACCAGCATGTTTAGTGCAGCAGTCCTCATTTAGACAAGACAATTTAGAAAACAGCGTCAATGTCATTATCCAAAGGTTACAAGGAAATAGTTTTTTTCAAGGTGCAATTTAGTTTAAAAGTAAGCTTTTGAATCAGAGGATATGGATTCAGATTACTAGTGGTAAGACCTTTGATAAATCATTTCACTTTTCTGGTCTCAGTTTCTACATTTGTAAATTGAAGTTGGGACAGATGATTCTAGAACCAACACAATATTCACAGTGCTGATGGCCACTGTAAATATGCAGGCAAAGTGCTCAATTACAAAAGATAATAGACTCTCCATATAGAAGACAGAAGCTAAACGTATTCTGACAATCTGGTCAGAAAACAGAATCCCCAAACTAGTAAGCCGAGTCCATCATAGTAGTAAAGAAGTTAATAAGCCATAACAGCACAGAGAGCCACACCATCCTTTAGCCTTTCCACAAACCAACATTTACTCACAAGCCTATCTGTCTCCCTTGGAAGTGTCCTCTCCTCCCAACCATCTAGTCTAGTTCTGACTTCCAGCTTACTGTGGGCTCTGCTCCAGCCTTCAACAAACTCTTCCCACCACAGACTCCATGTGATTACATTCAGCCTATTAAGGGGCAGGGTATATCTTTTAAGCAGGGAAGGTCTTCATATTCCCTTAAGCTTATTAAGGGGCAGGGAAGATCTTCAAATTCCCATGAATATTTTAATGATCTAGAGGGAAATTTTCAGCAATGGTCCTATATATTGTGTTCTATAATTCTCTAGTCATTTCATGAACATATAGTTTATCTCCACAGTTAGTTGGAGGCAGATGCCACGTCTCACATTTCTTTAACCAGTAACCTGGCCTATAATAAGCAGTTTTGCCCTCGACTTTGTGTCTTTTGCTTTCCCTTCTGACAAAATTCATAAACAGAATCAGTAGAAGTGAGGCACTGGGGGAAAAATGATCCCTGGCAGAACTGTTGGGAAAAGTCATCTGCAGGGAGTTAATCATGTAAAGGTACAAAATGTAGTTATTCTTATCTTCTCAAAACAGGACAGAAGTAGCCAAAGAAACCAGGATATGTGTTAAACAACTCTGTAGTTTCTCAGCTCGAATATAATTTCCAACATATCACAATAAATATCAAAGGCACCTAAGGGGAAGAGGATTTTTGCACATGGGATTCTTGCCTTCTTCATTGCTAGTCTACACTGACCTTTCCTCATTGAGATTTTTTTCTGAGGATGTTTGACTTGAATCTAATATATAAGAGATAGCTAGAATGAATAGGGATGCACCAGCTGACCAGTTGGATCAAGGACCATTGTGCACACCAACTTCCTGACTCCAAGTTACTTTTAGCCTTAAGCTTCACTGACACTTCTTTTATTATTCAAAATTAATTACAAGGGGTTTTAAAGAGGCTGATTAATGTGAGACCAGATGCATAGTTTCTTCCCCAAATCCCCACAGTCTTCAGTGAAATGGCAGTTATCACTATTCATTTCTATTCTGAGTTGTATCTTTTTTTTCTTTCCTCTCATGATGTGGAAATGGGGCTAATGTGCTGTTGTCCTTCTGCTGACTACAAAGGACATGAGAATGCCTGTTAGCATTAGCTCCATAGAGATGAAGGCTGTGTGTGTTAGGGAGCTGCTCAGGCTTGTCCACATAATGAAACACTTGGTCCAAACACTTCTATCATTAAGAAAGTAATAAGAACCCATTCTGAGGTCCATGGAAGGAGGGCAGAAGGTTAATAAATGTTAGAGCACAGAAAGCAACTCAACCATCATTGCCCATGAATACAGATTCCCTTTATTCTCCTTGAAGTTCAGCTACTAAATTTTTTTTTAACACTTTTCTCTTCATTGCATCTGCCCACACTGTCTAAAGGAATATAGAAAAAAAGCTGGCTTGGCTCCTGGAAGCTTCTAGATTCATGAACACATTTTACACAACTATCATATAAGGATATTTTAATTCCTCAACAGTCTGGAATTTTCCCTCTCTTGGTGCTCCCTTTACACTTGTAGTTTGGAAACTTTCCATATTAATACATAACTTCATTTACTATGTGCCCTCCAGGAAAAAAAAAATCACCTGGCAGTCAGTTTTCTCTCTATATTTAACAAAGTTATTGCTCAAGTGACGGATGTATAGGCCATCACACTCAAGAAGATGTGCTTGTCATCTGGACCCTCGGCTTTACTCTCTGTTCTCTCATTGCACCCTAAGGACCACAGGTAGCAGCCCTTTAGCTGCATCCTCCACTCCCCCAGAACATAGGACCTTACCATCTGAATGGCCGTTGAAACCTAAGGACCATCAGGTCTTTCCATCTGCCTTTCTGGTGTTTTCTCTCATTATTAGAAAGTTAGTTTCCTGAGAGAAGGATCTTTCTTGCTTCCCCAGAATATAGCAGTATTTTGCACATAAGAAGCACTTCATTTTTGCTCATTTATTCATTCATCATCATGTCCATATTCAAAATCTGTTGCTTGGTAGGATCCCCTCCAGAGTTTGTAGAATATTGGCATGGTCTTTAAAAACCTAGGGGTCACCTCCACACTCCACCAGAGTCAGACTTCAGTGGAAGGTACAGTGATAGTGTATGTTCACAAAAATGACTCAGAGGTACTCCAAGATCATGACATGCCTCCTTCTGAATTCACAAAAAATAAATTATGGTCAGTACAGTTTCAATATTATATAATTTTGTTGAATCATAGACTTAGAGTGAGAAGTGACCTTTCAACTTCCTACTATATAATCTATATATCTATGTATCTATCTGTCTGTCCATCTGTCCGTCCATCTGTCTGTCTATCTATCTAGCTGTCTGTCTTTCTGCTCGCCCACCTGTCCGTCTGTCCATCTGTCTGTCTATCTCTCTATCTAACTATCTATCTATCTATCTATCTATCTATCTATCTCTCCATCTCTCTATCTCTCTGTCTCTCTATCTCTCTATCTCTCTATCAGTATGACCATATAATTATTAATGAGAATATTTAATTCTTCAAAGCATCTCATTGTCTAACAAGGGTATATTAGAATATTTTGTCAGATATGGGAAGCAATATAAGTACGACTTGGATAGTACAGATTTAAGCTGTTGTTATTTGTCCTTCATTTCTAAAGAGGATCAATGACATCACAGAGTGACATCTTGACTTTGAAGTGAATTGGATTTAAGTGAGGCAAAGTTGCACAAAATCATTAGTCTCACTCTTCCAAAGTCATCGAAGTCCATTGATGGCAAGACAAAAATCTCAAGACAACTGTTTATGGCACAGAATTCAGTGAATGACCTTGGCATCTTCAATGTCTGACCAATGTCTGAACTTAGCTAAGTTAGTGCTCAAGTGGTGTCTAGCCAAGGGCTAAGGGATCCACAACACCTGCTTCAGCTGCCTTTATGGCCCTTGGAACAAATCAGAACAAATCCACCCATTCTTCTGAGGGAAAGTATTTATATGCTTGACATAGCCTTATTCACTGACTGGTTTGAGGTTGTTAGTTACCCTTGACCTGGTTTAGCCTGTCTGTTAAGATGGTTTTACTAGATTGTGACCACTGTGCATGCTATAGCTTCTTGCAGCTACAGGTGAGAATTGGGTGAAGGTGGGTGGATAGCAAAGGTGAATGAGCAGCCCTGAAAAGGGCTCTGCAAGCCCTCACACCAGAGGTGCTAGTCCTCCTTGAATACTCCATAAACTGTTTAAGTATATAACTCTGTAAGACATGCAAATGTTACAGATTTTTACAATATAGAATATATGGCAGCATTACAAATTCAGTTCAATTCACCAAATATTTTAAGTTCCCACTGCATCCAGGGCACTGGTAAGCACTAGGAAAGATGCCTTTGACCTCATGGAGCTTGTAATCTAGTAATGGAATATGATACACACAAAGATGGCTATCATATACTCTAACAGCAATAGCAACAATAATAACAAATATTGATAGAGTGTTTTAGTTAGTCAATAAAAATTTTATAAGGACCTACTATGTGCCAGGTACTGAGCTAAGCTCCAGGGATATAAAGGAAGGCCAAAGAAGTCCTTGCCTGTGACAGGCTCGCTGAGAGAGATAATATGTAAACAGATATGTACAAACAAGCTACATACAAGATTAATAGGAAATAAGCAACAGAAGGAAGTCCTTAGAACTTTTAATGTTTGCAAAACTCCTTATGCGTATTATCTATATATGGGTAAGCCCCTTAACATCTCTAGGCTTCAGTTTTCTTTTATGTAATTTAAAGTAGAGTTGGATTTGATTACTTCTGAGGTCCCTTTCACCTCTAAATCACTCATCTAAGGCAACAAATGGAATGTATTTCTGTCAAGATATTAATTTAATGAAAATAAATGAAAATATTTTGCAATGGAAGATGATTAAATTGTATTCATTTATTATAATGCAGAGCAATTTAACTCTATCACAAGAGAGAATTTTTAAAAATAGGTTGTATCGATTCTTTTTAAGTGAATTCTTATGTTTTAGCAAAGTATTCATGTAACTGTAGACATCTCTGAATCTTAGCTTGCTATGGTAGCATCTATGCGTTGAAGATCTCTGGGGTACTTTCTCACTGATCTATTTACCCTTGGGCTATATGTCAACACATCTGCATTCTGGTTTGATTTGTGGCAAATATCTGTGGGATTTTGCAAGTGTATGGTGAGAATATGAACTCCCTTTACATATTGGAGGTTAACTGGAAAACTGTGTCAATGCCATTCAAGTCTGCCTTAAATCAAACACACGTCAGAAATGGTCCCCATGAGTTGTCCTGATCAAACCAGAGCTTCCCTCTTTGATTCAATTCATTCATCTCATACAGTCAGTTTCAATCTAAAGGAGGCTGGGTAATGCTTTTGACAGGCATACCTATAAATAGTCCAAGACAAGCCAAAATGTATACATGCTCATTGGATAGTCCAAGAAAGAACTGACTGTCAAATTTTGATAAACATTTTAAAGTTTGAATTATTAAAAGGAAATGAAAAGAAAGGAGGAACATGTCATTTGTTCAACTGCTGCCATCTCTATTTGTGAGCTTAATAAAAGAAATCTCATTCTAGACTTCATTTGACAGGGCTTTTTGGTTTGTTTATAAAGGATCACATGGGCTCATAGTTTGCATGTTCTCCAAAGGGCAGATAAATCATATTATCAGAATGACTGACCTTACTCATCTGTGTAAGGATTTCAGAGGGTACAGAACTGCTTAAATAAAACAAACAATTCATTAGAGAAAACAAATTAATCTTTCTGGCCTTTCTCAGCAGTAACTTTGACCTCCTGGCCTCGGGAATCCTGTTTCTATATCCAAAACAGAGCCTTTCACTTTTTAAATATATAGCAAGACCATCTCTAATACTGAATGAGGAGAACACATGGAAGGAAAGAAACAAATATTTGTTATGTACCTACTATGTGGCAGCGTGCTATGTTAAGCACATTACACATATCCTCGCTTAAACTTTACCAGGTTATTGGGACAGAAGTTGAGAAAACTGAGGCAGATAGAGTAGAAATTACTTTCCCAGGGTCATGCAACTAGTAAATTTCCAGATCTGAATTAAAGTCTTCTTGACTATAGACCCATTGTTCCATCCACTGCTCCCTTTGGAATAGAGATGTTTATTCCTGAATTCTATTATTCACAGAATTACAGAATTTGATTTGGAAGAAGCCTCAGTGACCAGTTAGCACAACCTAGACATGAAAGGAATCCCAATAGTGCATACTAAGCAAGATTATTCAGCCTTCAAAAACTTTTATTAACTACCTTTTATGAGCAAGGCATTCTGTTTGGTAATGGTGAAACAGATGAAAAATAAAAAAATTTCTCTCCTCAAGAAGCTTACCATCTAGTAGGAAAAAGATCTATATGTAAGTTATTATTCAAATTTTAGTTCTTGAGAGTTCAAAATATGTTCAGAGAGAGTAGTCACCTCTAAATAGGAGAAATAGGCATCTGAACTGGATCTTAAAGGAGGAAAAGGATTTCAATAGGAAGAGACATGTATGGAGTCCTTTCCACACATAATGGATGGTTCTACTAATATATGTAAGTTAGGGAGGTCGTTGTTGTTCTGATTGTTCTATTGTGTCTGACTCTTTACGACCCCATTTAGGGTTTTCTTGCCAAAGATACTAGAGTGGTTTGCCATTTCCTTCTCTAGCTCATTTTACAGAGGAAGAAACTGAGGCAAAGAGGATTAAGTGACTTGCTGGGGGTTGCAGAGTTAGTAAGTGTCTAAGACCATATTTGAACTCAGGGAGATGAGTCTTCCTGACTCCAGGCCTAGCAAGAGGACAAGATAAAAAGTGGCAAGGTGGCACAGTAAATAGAGCATTGGCTCTGGAGTCAGGAGGAGCTGAGTTCAAATCCAGTCTCAGACACTTAACACTTACTAGCTGTGTGACTTGGGCAAGTCACTAAACCCCAATTGCCCTGCCTTCCCCCCTCCAAAAAGCAAAAAAAGAAAAGAGGTCAAGATGAAATTGGGAAACAACTAGATTGGAATGGAGATTGTATGAAACACATTCGCATGTGTGCCGATATATATATATATATAGACACATATGCATACATACACACATATGCATACATGCATATACATACATTTGCATACATATGTTTACACATAGATGCATATGTATACACACATACACATCTATGCATATATACATACACATACACATATATGTATATATGCACACATGGGTATATATTAGACTTAGATTTTAGAGGGCCTTAAATACTGCCTTAAAAAGTTGGCATTTTCTGCTTTAATTATTCAGAGCCTGTAATCAGAATGAGAATTTGAAGATCTTCCCTGCCCCCTAATGGGCTGAGTGTAGTCACATGGAGCCTGTGGTGGGAGGAGTTTGCTGAAGGGAAACAGAGCCCACAGGAAGCTGGTAGTCAGAGCTAACAAGAAGTTGGGAGAGAGAGGATACTCAAGCAAGGAGATAGAGAGTTTTGTGGGTAAATATTGATCTTGTATTAGTTTATGGGAAGGCTGCAGGATGCTGTGGCTCTCAATGTTATTATGGCTTCTGACTATCTTTGGTACTGTTATGGAATCAGCTTACTGGTTTGAGGATTCAGTTTTCTTGTGTCTAAATAAATGCTTCAGTTCTATCCTCTACCTGGAGACGTTGGCATATTTTGTGATTGAATGTCATGCAATACTTATGGTTACGGTCTTTGTCATGATTGTGGGTGCTGTGAATATTGCATTGGTGCTACAAAGCCACCGGAAGATTTTTAAGGTTGAGGAAGTCCATGATCAGATGCATAAATTAGGAAGATTATTTTGGCATTAAAGAGAAGAATATTTTGGGATGGAGAGACACTATAGGCAGGGAGACCAATTATTATCATGTTACAATGATATAGGTAGTAGGGAAAAGATGTGTGGTCAGAGCTCTTTTCAGAGTATAGGATATGGATTGAAATCTCAGCTCTTCCATGTACTGAGTTACCTTGAGAAGCTCACTTAATGTCTATAATGCTCAGGTTGGCCCCTTAAGGCACAGATCTGCCCATGCCATTCTTCTGTCCTTGAAGCTCTGGTGTTTCCCAACTGCCTTTTAGTTAAAATCCACTCTTCTGTTCTTGTACTTCAGATCCTTCACAGTCTGGCTCCAGTCTACCTTTCTAGAATGGCTATATATTAATCTTCTTCATGAACTCTATGATCCAGCCAAATCACCCTTCTTGCAGTTTCTAACAAACAACATTCATCTCCCATCTCTGTGCCTTCGCCTGGAATACTCTTCTTTTTTACCTCTGACTACAAGAATCGTTAGTTGACTTCAAGGTTCAATTCAAATGTCACTTTACTTAAGAGGCCTTCCATGTTTTCTTCAGTTGTTGGTGTTCCTTTCTCCCCAAATATTATTTATATGTGTGTATGCATATGTATATGCATGTATGCATATACACATGCAAACATATATGTGTGTGCCCATAAGAGCATATATATGCATACACACAAATATACATACATGCACACTCATTATATACGTATGTGTGCACACATCTTTGTGGATGTGTGTATATGCATATACATAGACATAACAAAGATATGTATATTTATATACATATGCATTCTATATGTGTATATTATATACATGTGTAAAGATATATGTGTATGTAATTTTAAGTTTATATACTCATATCTATGGGAATATGTAAATATAGGTATATGTATATACACATAGATATATGACACACAAGTATATATTTAACACTAACTGAAATCTAGAATGAACTTTCATTAATGTTTTCTCTTAATTTCTCTTTCTCAATGGTTATCTTGCTCTTAAGTACATATTATGAAATACACACTTACATATACATATATACGTAAGCATATGTGTGTCTATACATACACATATATAGTCTCCATATACAAATATATTGCCATCTTTTAGTAGAAGGCAGGTTCTTTGAGGAGAGGCACTGTCTCAGTCTTTATATTCTTGTCACCAATATAAAGCGCAGTGACTGGCATGTAGTAATTTCTTAACAAATGCTTGTTCAATGACAAATTGAAAGATTTTAGACAAGAAAAATTATTTTAAAGTAATTCACATTGGAATGATATGAAAACAAATGTTTTATTCTTTGACTGTTGTTTCATTAACATCATGATGAATCATTTTTTTGGAAACAAGAAGACTTGGACTTTTCTCATAGCTACATTTAAATATATAATCAAGCCCAGATGTATGTTCATAATGAGACAGATGTTTATATCACAGGTCCAGAAAAAAAAGTAGATATATCTGGACCTGAGATACAGATTTTACTAAACATCTGAATGTGTGTAAATATATATGTGTGTGCATGTATGCATGCATGCACGCATGTATGTGTATATGTATACAAACATATATACACATACACACGTATATGTATATAACACCAATCATGGTAGCACACCTGAGGACTGCTGCTGTGAATAATTTTAAGGGTCTAATCACATATTATAATGAACTCGCTATTCTGTAATGAACTCTCTAAACATTGTTCATAAAAGTAAAGCATAACATTCATAGCAACATCCTTAAGCAAAACATCACTCATATATATATATATACACACATATATGTATGTATATATATATATATCCCATAATACTCAATATGTCGTATTACATATGGCACATAGCATATATCATTGCATTCAGTAGCATTCCCCAAAATACTTGTTTACACAATCGGGGGACCCAGGCTAGGGTCTTCCTTAGCACAACACAATATGCAGCATATATTATTGAATCTTCAAAATCAGGGGGTCCCAGTCTAGGGTCTTCCCTGGCACAACACATCCATAAAGGGTAGCAGAAAATACCACACCTTCCACCCCTAGGTCACTGTATAAAAAATATACGAACAATAGCCTTAATCAATACCAAGTGTTCACGTAAAATCCTCTTTCATCTTAACTCAAGGTTGACTTCCAAGTTCCATGACTCTTCCTCTGTGGTCTGACCACTCCTAACTCTTGCCTGGATTCACATGTAAGTAACTCTCTGCTCCTGTTCCATGTCTCAGCTCATATGGACTGCTCCACTCCAAGTTCTACCTGCCTGACAGCAGGCTCCAGGGGCTCCTGCCTGCAGATTTTGCTTCAGGGAAAACAAAGCTTAACAGGGCAACAACAATACTGAAGCACACCACTAGCACCATCATCTCAATTCACCTCCAAAGTCCAGAGGCTCTGTATTAACAGCTCATTTCACTTTCACATCTCTCAAAAGGGACTCAAGCTAAGCCTCCCTCCAATGGGCAGTTCTCTGCCCCATAGCTCTATTTGCTTTCAAAGTTCAGAGGCCCCCTCAACAAGTCTCTGCCTTCAGAGGTCTCTTCCTAGCTCTCAGAGGTCTCCTCCCAGCTCTTAGAAGTCTCCTTCCTCTGCCCACTCAAACTGCTTTTCTCTCTGACTGTGTGGTGTTCTCTCAAGCCTGGCTTCCTTAATACCTGCTTTCTTAACACTAGATCTCTTTATATACAGGTCTATTCAACATCTGATTGGCTAGAACCCATGTGTACATAATCTGATTGACTAGAGCCCACATTTATGTATCTGTTTGGTTAGAGCCCACTTGCACACATCTGATTGGCTCAGTGCAAAGGCATGTAAGACTGAGGCTGGGAAAGTTAATAACACAAACACACACAAAAAACCAGCAAAAAAATCTCACTTTGCTTGCTGTTACAGTGTGTGTGTTCCTATATATCTAACTAACTAACTATATCAATATACCAGCTTATAAACATCATATGAATTAAGATATATTTTACTGGGGAGGCTAGGTGGTGCAGTGGCCCTGGAGTCAGGAGAACCTGAGTTCAAATTTGACTTCAGACACTTAATACTTAGTAGGCATATGACCATGGGAAAGTCACTTAATTCCAAATTGCCCTGCCTTTCCCCCTCCAAAAAAGCAAAAAATAACCCCAAGATATATTTTACCATATTTTCAAGATATGTATGTGTATATACATACATATATATGTATATATGTCCATGTCTGTCTATATTGATGTCAATTTCTATACATGTATTGGTGAACTTTTAATTTCATCCATGTACAGTAATTTCCTCTATCAATGTAGATTATAACTGTTCTGCAGCTGAGGTTTCTAACAATTGCTGAGGTATTGAATGAGAGATTAGTGACTTGCCCAGGTCACAGAGCTAGCAAATATCAAGTCTTCCAACCCTCTATTTACTATACCATATTGCTATTAAAGGGCAGCTGGGTGGTACAGTGAATAAAGCCCTGAATAAAGACTCATCTCCCTGAGTTCAAATCTGGCCTTAGAAACTTCCTGGTTGTGTGACCCTGGGCAAGTCACTTAACCTTGTTTGCTTCATTTTCCTTATCTATAAAATGAGCTGGAGAAGGAAATGGCAAACCACTCTGGTATCTTTGCCAAGAAAACCCAAATGAGTTTATGAAGAGTCAAGTGTGCCTGAAATGACTGAACAAAATTGCTGTTAAAACCAAATAGATATGTAGCTCTAGATAGATATTGTTATCAATATTTATATCATCAATATTCATGTAATTAGCTCACTATTTAGATGTATATTTACATTTTATGTATACTTGTATCCTTGCTACCTAAATCCGTTTGTATCATAGGATCATAGATGGTTGGGGCTTATTTAAACTCAACCCCTATGTTTTATAGATAGATGCCTGTGGCCCCGGGTTTTGTTTTTTTTCCAGCAGAGTGAAAGGACACACATTTATCAGTGGGAAATCTGAGTTGAAGGAAATAACTATCTAGGAAGACAAGGCAGCCCAGATAGTGCTCTGGCTGCCAGCAGCCAACCTGAGAGGACCAGAGGGCAGCTTTAAGGCTGCCAGCAAAACCTGTACAGAAAAGCCTGCCAAGGAGCCAGATGCTGTCAGGAAAGAACATCTTTCTGAATTTCCCATCTGCGACATGTGGCTTCTAGCTATGGAGAAAGTGAGGGAAAGGACAACAGTCATTTTTTCCCCTTTGGATTCTTTTCTCCCCAGATGCCTGAGGCTCCAACACTGAAACTTTGCATTTTGTACTTATATATGGAGGTGATATTTCAGTTTATGATTAAGGTTTTATCTGTCAACACACAACTCTTCAGGGTAGTGCTATTCCCATTGTTGTCTGTGTAGGTGTATGTGCACACAGGTATATATACACGTGCATATGTCCATGGAAAAGCACCTATGCACACACATTCATACACACACAATACAGATATGTATATATACATGCACCGATACACATGCAAATACATATGTATATACATCTCGATTTAAACCTGCATTTATATATACATTCATACACACCTACACACATTAATATTAACACCTACACATTATCATTGTTTTGATTAATAATAAATAATTAGCTTAATAATTATTAAGCCCATTTGACTTTGAATAATACTATTGACAATATTGCAACAGCACTTTTAGAACCCCTTGGAAAAATTATTGAAATTCTGAAAGTTTCAAGAATGTATGAGCTGTTTTATAGAGAACCCCAGTTCTGCCAACACCTGCCCCATGTATTCATATTTGCCACATTCATCTGGAGATCAAAGAATCAAACTAATCGTGCATTCTACTAAAAGTCATGTCTTGAAATATGACCTCAAGCTTTAAGTGCTTATCTATTTAGCAGTCTCAAATTCTAGTTCTCGTTTGGTGTTGTCATAAAGCCACAGTGCAATTCAATATAATGCATTACAGCTGGCAACATTTAACCAAGAGAGGCCTAGATCTGTCAGAATAGGAATATTGGAACATAGCAAGTTCTGAAATGAAGGATTAAGAATAATCATGGCTTGGAGCCAGCCGCATCAGACATATTTTGATTTTAAACTCTTGAATTATTACTGTGGGGAAAAATTTGACTTTTGGGTGTAAAAGCTTTGACCCAGCAACAGAAATAGCTAATTTCAGTTATAAAAGGAGGTAATAAGAAAATTCTTATCTTACTATGGGGACACCAGTGGATAGAGCAGGGGGCCTGGAGTCAGGAAGACCTGAGTTCAAGTTTGGCCTCAGACACTTACTAGTTGTATGACCTTGGGCTATTTGCTTGACTATTTGCCTCAGTTTCCTCATCTGTAAAATGAACTAGAGAAGGAAATGGCAAAACACTCCAGTATCTTTGCCAAGAAAACACCAAATGAGATCATGAAGAGTTGGATATGACTGAAATGACTGAACATCAACAAATTCCTTACCGTAAGATATGAAGGATCTGGTACTGATACAGCTCTGAACCCCTTCTATCATGTCATAAAATGTCCCTGCATATCATGAGAACCATCTGTGGGGATCATACTAGTGAAGATGAGGACAAGAGTGATTCAGAAAGGGGAGTTATGGATTGATTGCAATCTACATTATTGGAGGAAAACCCCACATTGGTGAGATCAGATATTTATTTGGGTATTAGAGAATGGGTTGTTTTAGACCCCCCAAATTCATCACTTCTCAGTTCTAATATTGTTTACCTCAGTTTACTTATCTTCAAAATGAGGCTAATATTAGTGTCTGCTTCATAGTGTGTGAGGTTGAATGAGATAATGTATGTACAATATAGCACTTTATAAATATGAAAGTGCTATACACATGTTAGCTTTTGTCATTAGCATTATTATTATTATTATTATCATTATTATTCAAACCACCTAGTAGTAAATTTATCTAATTGACAATTAGTGGATGCTCAGAGACTCATTGTTAATATCTTTTCACCTTTTTAGCCCCTTCCTGTGCTTGCCCTCCAGTTACCTTCACGCCACTATGAGACCATTGTGTAGGATTTTAGTCCTATTTAGTGAATGAATTCTGGAGTTCAAAACTTATGTTTTGGACTTGATGGGAAGTAGAGTAGGAAAAGGATTTATTCAAAAGGAAAAAGCAATAGACCATTTCACTGACAGGACCTGGTTTCCATGGTTGTATTTCCGTGGAAAGTATTTTTTTAGGCAGTTGCCTAATGCAACTCTTTTCAGTATAATATTTTGCAAAAGCTAAGTATTTCCTATGTATCTATGAAAGATGGAGACAGTAAAAGTCACTTAACCGCTTGACCACAGGAACAATGTCATTAGCTTCTATGACCTTTGTCACAGAGATGAATTTAGAATGTGGAATCTGAGAAAAAAATTCGTATTCACAAAGTTCAGGGTTTCATCTTATTTAGTATTATTAATGGACTAGGTCTTTTCATGCACTAAAGAGTGTATAGTTCACTGTTTAGATTCATTAGCCCTTCCAAGCTATTTAGCAAGATATTTTGGAGGGCATTAAATGAACCCCACATGCTCTCAAAGAGTTAATGAAGCTCCAAAATAGAGAGTGATTCATTTCATTGTCCTAAGCAGCATTAAGCCCTTTAATTATTATTGCAAGCAATAATATTAATATTTATTACCCCAGGGAGGTCTAGTCAGGTTCAGAACCAACCTGGAAGGTAATGGAGCAGAGCAGATTGGATTTATAGACAAGGCCCCTGGGAAGTAGAAGTATATCTTTCTCTAAGAAAAATTGATGTATGAACATCCATGTAACTCAGTTAGGTGGAGTAAGAATTCTGAGCACTGAGGTGAATGCTGAGATCTGTTAGAACCAAAAATAATCTTAAAGCTACTTCTTTACTAGACTAGTTCATATAATTACTGTTGTTGTTCAGTTGTGTCTAACTCTTTTTGATCAGATTTGGGCTTTTCTTGGC
Source organism: Pseudochirops corinnae (assembly GCA_028646515.1). NCBI lineage: Eukaryota > Metazoa > Chordata > Mammalia > Diprotodontia > Pseudocheiridae > Pseudochirops > Pseudochirops corinnae. The sequence continues at coordinate 69,416,272 of CM053591.1, forward strand.
AAAGACAATGAAGTGATTTGCCATCTCAGGTCATGTAATTATAAGATTCATGTAAACAATTAGATTGTAAACTGAGGGGAGAGATCATTTATTACTCATCTAGATGTTCCTATTACCTAGTATTCAGTGATTTAAAAAAAATTATATATATGTATATATATATATATATATATATATATACATTATATATATGAAAAGAGAGAGAGACATAGAGATATTCCTAGAAATATAATGCATTCACCTACATCTATATCATCTTTTTCTTAATGTCATTTGAGATGAAATGAATTCAATTAAATTTAAACTAAACTAAATTCCTAGCAAAATGCTTAAAATACTGCTCTAAAGCTGGAGGGTAAACCATACCTTCATTCCTCTCCAGGTAGCACTCCTGTCTTTCCAAAACATTCTCTACTCTACTTCTGCATCTACTTCCTCTCTTCCCTTTCCTTTCAGCTTCTTTTAAAATATGATCTTCCCACATTGGAATGTAAGCTCCTTGTGGGTAGAGATTCATTTCTCTTTTTCTCTTATGTGTGTTCCCAGCACTTAGCACAGTTGAACAAATACTAGTCAACTAAATTGTTTATGCTAGCCCATTGCCGCGTATGAGCAAACTGAATAGCCATTTGGAAAGTTGTGCTCAGGTAAGGTGAACTTTGGAAAGTCTTTCACTTTCACTAGCAAACTGCAGTGAAGTGCTTGTGAGCAGGCAGAAAATATGCTCAGTATTAAGCCAAAGGATTTGTGTTTGAATCCTACCCTTGGCATCTGCTAGTTATTTCACTGAGTGCAAATTTACTTAAGGTCTCTGAGACTCAGTTTCCTCATCAGTAAAAGGGGAATAATCTTGCATTACCTCACAGGGTTGCTTCATAAACCTTATTAAAAAAAAAAACAAACCTACTACAAATGTGTGAGTCATTAGGATTATAGGATGAAACAAAAGGCACCTTACAGGTCAACTCTCTTATTTCATAAATGAGGAATGAGGGCCCAGAGAGGCTACAGTTGCCCAAGGTCACAAACAAACTAGGTATTGGTAGCCACGTACTATGGCTCCAAAACAAGTGTCCTTTCTACCACAGCACTCATCCTTTCACATGTATTTGTAAATTAGAACCTTAAAAGCCAAAGCAATCCTATAGGGGTTGCAAGACCTAATCAAATTTACTGGGAGTCCACTTTGAGTCTGTGTCTCTGCATCCTGGGATTTTTAATGGCACCCAAGCCCCATTCAGCTGGTTCTCACTTAAGAAGCTGAGCACGTTGCACCATGAATCTTTTACATCTGTATACTCTGTGATCCACTTGCTAGTAAATAATGTAATGGATTTGCCTAGGTCTCTTCTGGTTGCCAGATGAAAACAGCAACGGATACTTCATGGTCCTATTTATTCTTTTTTTTAGTGATAGTGTATTCTAGCTAGAAAGGATCTCTGGATGATTTAAACAAAAACAACAACGATTCTAAGATTATTAATTTATAACAATTATTTTCAGTCATTGTCACTTAGATGTCAGGTCATTCAGAAAAGAAGAGAGACCTAGGTTTTCCAAAACAGAGGACAGTGGTAGTAGATGATGAGGTTTACCTGAATTGGAAGTCAAACTGAGCAGGGAAGGATGAAGGAAATGATATGGAAAAAAACAACACAAACAATGCAAGAAAAATAAAAACAGTGAGTCAGATGAAGCATGCATGAACACTGGGTAGTAAGGTATTTTTTTTTAAGGTGACTTCCTTTTAATAGTGAGTTAAATAATGCTGCCCATGCTCCTTATTTCTTAAAGAAATTATTTGTTGGATTTTAGAAGTAGTGTAAGATTTCTCTTATTTCTGTTTTCCTCCCAACACCCCTACCATTAGGGTAGATTTTTGGAATTCTGCTAAAGCTTAAACTATATAATAGATTGGAAAGAGTGTTGACTTTGGAATGAGATGACTTGAGTTAAAATTCTATCTCTGTTGCTTACTACTGGTATGATCTGCGGTAAAAAAGAAGGTATTAAATTATATAACTTTCTTGTCGCTTCTAGCCAGTGATCCTGTGAATTGCTCAGTGACAAGGGGTTACAGGAGCTGTGTGATAACTTCTCTTGGACCAAAGATGCTTAAATCTCAAATCTGAAACAGGGGAAAGAAATCCTGAGTTCAAATACTACTTTTCAATCATGTAGTAAAAAGTGAATGGAATTTAGAATGAGTGACCTAGGTTCAACTCCTGGCTCCTTATTTAACACCTGTGTAACCTGGGGGAATTCCTTGCTGTTCTCTGAACCTCAACTTCTTCATCTATAAAATGAGGGTGGTGGAATGCATGACCTCACAGATCGTTTTTAGTTTAAATTCCTATTTCTGAATATGATCACTTTGGAAATTACCTCCCCCTTTCTTTTCTACCCTGTCTTTCACTCACAGACACATAAAACTTTTTCTTTTTGTTTGATGAAGATAAGAAGTTTTAGGAGCCCTCAAGTTTACTAAATTGATAATTGATTAACAGGTAATTCTGGTTAAGCTACTATTCTCTAACAAATGGGAGTGAAAATCTCATCAATCCTGAAATGGTGAGTGGTAACCAGGAGTCAGATTTTCTCTCTCTCTCTCTCTCTCTCTCTCTCTCTCTCTCTCTCTCTCTGTCTCTCTGTCTCTCTGTGTTTCTCTCTTTCTCTCTCTCTCTGAAGTCTGAGAACCAAGGGGAGAAATTATGCAAGTAAAGTTAATATCACAGAACTCCATGGAGAACTAGTGAGAGAAATACAAAGAACTTATTCATCACAAATGTTATATAATGAACAGGCAAAGCTAAGTGGGAAAACCCAGAGCCATGAATGAGCTACCTGTAAAGTGTGTGATCTGCTTGTCAAAGAAATTTCAATACTGGACTTCATGGTAGCAATGAAAGCAGGTTAGATGAGAAAATCATTCCTCTTTTTGGCTAGCTTTGAAATTCACCCTCATCCCACTCTGAATTTCACATACTGCTGTTGAACAAGGTTCATTCCCATTCAGTGGCTAAGTTTATGACGCTTGCTTTCTATTTCCTTCAAACAAAGGGAGATAGTCAAGTTATGATATTTGGGCATTTTCCTGTTCAGCTCTTGCCCTGTCTCATATGTCATCTATCACCATTTCTTGTCAGTAAAACAGAAAAAAAGGAGGCTTTCTTCTGGGTTTAAAGGCATGTGGACCATCTGCATATGTCCATCAACAAGGCTATCGATGGGTAACTACAGATTCACAAAGGATTATTAGATTTTTCCCGTTTCTAAAATGACCTGAATTTCATGACAGCATTTTCCAAAACAACTTACAGTTAGGTCACAGTTAAATACTGGAAAAATGATGTTGAATCTTTTAGCTTGTACATACTTCACTGTAGAGAGACAGTATTTGGAGGCAAAATAGTTGGTGGAAACAGCCCTAGGCAGAAATTTAAAAGGATTCTTGGGTTCTAGTGCTGGCTCTAGAACTAGGTAACACTGCGCATTTGAGAAAATTATTTACCTCCTGGGGGCTTCAGTTTTTCCCTCGGTATATAAGGACTAAGTGACTCCCAAGGTCTAACAGAATCATGGAATCTGAGAGTTCTATGGGACCTTAGAATTCCAGACTTCCTCAGTCCAATAGAAACATGAAAGGAATCCATAGACCAAGACAAATGGTCATTTAGGCTCTGATTGAAGACTTCCAAGGAGATGGCCCATCTGGATATCCTCTCTAGGCAGTCCATTATACTTTGGAGACAGCTCTGATTATTAGAAAGTCTTTTCTGATACTAGATTTGAAATAATCTACTTGAAACTTGTGCCTATTGCTACTAGTTCTGTGCACTGAGACTAATCAGAACAATTCTAATACCTTCTCCATGTGCCAGCCTTTCAAGATTTAAAGATAACTATTATTTTTTTTCTGTCCCCTAACATTCTATTGATCCAAGTAAGAATTATTAGGAAATGTTGCAGTGAGGCATGGATTTAGTATGGACGTATTATTTTCTTTTTGAGAAAATTAAAGCCCAGAAAGGTTAAGTGTCAAATGTCAAATGTGTTAAAGGCAGAGCTGGGATTAGAACTCAGGCCTCCTGCCTCCTTTTACTACAAACATGGTATCAAAATCAAATAGAAGCAGTCGCTAACTCATACATAGGGCTCAGTTTTAAAATGTAATACTATCTATGTTTTATTATGTTTTTGTTTATTTTGTTAAGTGTTGTCCAATTATATTTTAATCTGCTTTAGACAACCCTCAGGAGGATCATGGGCTTCCTGAAGCCTGTGGGTCATGCTTGATGCTGCTCTGGTAAACCACAGTATCTATATACCTGAGCTACCTTTCTGTGCCTTCCTGAATCAGATGAGTTTATTTGATAAATCAATATATTCTAATGTGTCAGATAGTTTTTCTAGTCAGACGGGATCTCGATCCTACTTCCCAGTCACTCCTTTTCTCTTAACTATAATTTGTAATTTATTTTGTTTTTATTCTTTTTATTGATACCTTTTGTTTTTATATTACCTTCACTTTAAATATATCATTCTGTCCTCCCTTGCTCAAGAGGTATCCTTTGTAAAAAAATAATAAAAAAGGCAGGGAAAAATTCAGTTAAGCAAAACTAACCAATATACCAACAGAGTATGATAGTTTAAGCAATGTTCCCTATCCATACTCTCCCACTCTTCTGAAGAAGGGAGGGATGTTCATTCTCTCATCTCATATCATCAAACTTTATCATCATAATTACACAGCTCTCATTTTTTCACCTACTGTGTATGTATGTATGCGTGTATATGTGTGTATAGTGCGTGTGTGTGTGTGTGTGTGCGTGTGTATTTGAATTGGAGATTGTTTTTATTTCTAACTGCTTTGGGTTACACTTTTGTGTACTTTTCCCCCTTTTAGTCTATAGACAAAGTCTTTGCTGCAATAGTTTTGGGACCTAGAAGCAGAGGCGTAGACCAGATGACTTCTAGCCTGCATACAGGATTGCCTGCTTGGTTTTTCTGTTCCAGAGTAAAAGCAGTCTCTATTGACACTGGATCATCAAAAGGCTATCATTACTACTCTCTCTTTTTAAAAAAAATATTAATGTTCCCCTGCCTCCAATTACATGTAAAAAACAATTTTCGGCACTTGTTTTCAAAACTGAGTTCCAAATTCTCTCCCTCTTCTCACATCCCCCACATAAAGAAGGCAGGTAATTTGATATAGGTTATATATATGTAGCCATGAAAAACATATTTCCATGTTAGTCGTGTTATAATAAATATATATTATATATATATATAATATAAAATAACAACCTAAGAAACATAAATTTTAAAAAAGTATGCTTCAATCTGTATTTAGATTCCAGCAGTTCTTTTTCTGGGGAGGGATAGCATTTTTTATCCTAAGTCCTTCAGAGGGGTCTTAGATCACTGTATTGTTAAAAACAGCTAAGTCATTCACAGTTTATCATCTTAAAATATTACTATTTCCAGTGTTCTCCTGATTCCACTCATTTTGCTTTGCATCAGTAAGTAAGTCTTTCCAGGTTCTTCTGAGAGTAGAACTCTCATCATTTCTTATATCACAAGAATATTCCATGACAATCATATACCACAAATTGGTCAGTCATTCCCCAATTAATGGGCTTCCCCTCAGTTTCTAACTCTTTGCCACCAGAAAATAGCTACTATAAATATTTGCGCATAATTCCAAATTGTTCTGCATAGTGGTGAATCAGTTCACAACTCCACCAACAATGCATTAGTGTCTCAGTTTTTCCACATCCCCTCCAACATTTGTTGTTCTCCCTTTCTGTCCTATTAGCCAATATGATAGGTGTGAGGTAGTGTATCAGTATTATTAAATTTGCATTTCTCCAATCAATATCAATTTAGAATATTTTTTCATATGGCTATAGTTAACTTTGATTACTTCATCTGAAAACTGTTCATATTTTTTTTATCATTGGTCAGTTGGGTAACGACTTATTTTCATAAGTCTGATTCATGTCTCTATATATCTGAGAGATGAGCCATTTATCAGAGAAACTTGCTTCAAATTTGTTTCCTCAGTTATGATTGCTAACTGTATTTCCCTCCATACTATTTCCCCCATTTGTTCTATTCTCTCTCTCCTTTCACTCTGTCCCTCAGAAATTTTTTGCTTCTATTGCCTTCCTAATCCACCCTCCCTTCTATGAGTACCCAGCCCTTTCTCTTATCCCCTTTCCCTTCTACTTTTCTGTGGGGTAAGTGTGTATGTTTTCCCCTTTTTGAGCCTATTCTGATGAGAGTAAGACTCCAGCATTGCCCACCATCTCCTCCATCCTCCTCTCCACTATAAAAGCTCTTGCCCCTTTTATGTCAGATAATTTATTTCATTCTACCTCTCCCTTTCCCTTTCCCCCAGTGCATGCATCTCTCTCTCTCACACACTTCTTAATTTTATTTTGTTAGTTATCACCTCATCATATTCAAATTATATCTCTGCCCTTGTAGCTATAGCCCTTGGTCTATAAGTACTCCTTCTAATTACCCTAATAGTAAGAAAGTTCTTGTGTTACAAGTATCACCATCTCATGTAGGAATATAAATAGTTCAATTTCATTAAATCCTTTATGATTTTCCTTTTCTGCTCACATTTTTATGTTTCTCTTGAGTCTTATATTTGGAAGTGAAATTTTCTATTCAGCTCTGGTATTTTCTTCAGGAATGTTTAAAAGTCTCCTGTTTCATTGAATATCTATTTTCCATCCTGAATGATTATGCTCAATTTTACTGGGTAGATGATTCCTGGTTATAATCCTAGCTCCTTTGACTACCAGAATATAATATTTCAAATCCTTCAGTCTTTTAATATAGAAGCTGCTAAATCTTGTGGTATACTGATTACAGCTCCCTGATATTTGAATTGTTTCTTTTTGGTTGGTTGCAATATTTTCTCTTTGACCTGAGAGTTCTGGAATTTGACTATAATATTCCTGGAAGTTTTCATTTGGGGATCTCTTTCAGCAGGAGATTGGTGGATTATTTCAATTTCTATTTCATCCTCTGGTTCTAGAATATCAGGGCAGTTTTCTCTGATAATTTCTTGAAAGACGATGTCTAGGCTTTTTTTCTAATCATGGTTTTCAGGAAGTCTAATAATTTTTAAATTATGTCTGCTGTATCTATTTTCTAGTTCAGTTGTTTTCCCCACAAGATATTTCACTTTGTTTTCTAATTTTTTCCATTCTGTTGATTTTGTTTGATTGTTTCTTGATGCCTCATAGAGTCATCTGCTTCCACTACTCAATTTTAATTTTTAAGGAATGATTTTCTTCAGTGAGCTTTTGTTCCTCCTTTTCCATTTGGCCAATTCTGCTTTTCAAGGTATTCTTCTCTTCATTGGATTTTTGTACTTCTTCTACTATTTGACCTAATCTGTTTTTTAAGGTGTGTGTGTGTGTGTGTCTATCAAGCTATTGACTCATTTTCATGATTTTCTTGCATTTCTCTCATTTCCCTTGACCATTTTCCCTCCCCTCTTTTACTTGATTTTCTAAATCCTTTTTGAGTTCTTCCATGACCTGAGATTAATTTATATTTTTTTCCTGAAGGTTTTGGATCTAGAAGTTTTGACTTTGCTGTCTTCTTCTGAGGGTGAGTTGTGATCTTCCTTGTCACCACAGTAACTTTTCATAGTCAGAATTTTTTTTCCTGTTTGCTTATTTTTTTCCAGTCTGTTTCTTGACATTTAACTCTTTTGTTAAAATGGGGCTCTGCTTTTAGAGTGGAGGGAATACTGTCCCGAGCTTCAGGATTTTTGTGCAGCTGTTTTCAGAGATACTTCTAGGGATTGCACATTTTCAGTTCTTCCAAGGTGGTATGATCTATGGAGAGGTGTATACTACTCTTCTGGCCTGTGCTTTGGTGTGTGTGACCACAAACACTATTTTCTGCTCTGAAACTGTGGTGAGAGTTCCCTCAGTGGGACCACAAGCTCTGCTGTGTCAGTGCCCCTCCTCACCCCAGGGCTACCAATGTGGATCCAAGTATTAGCAAAGCAACAGAGTCCTGCTCCAATACCAGCAAACAGACCCCTGTAATCTCCTTCTGACCAGTTGTTTGACTCCTTTAGCATCTACAGACTGAGAGCTCCAGAAGCAGCGGCTGGCTCTGCTGATTCAGTCACTCTGAGGCCTGTTCCTGGTTTACTGGGGTCAGTTCAATATTGGCTTAGCCTGCCCTGGTCAGGGCTCCACTATCACCCAGATGTGGCAGAACTTTCTTGCCAAACTTCCAAGCTGTTTTTGACTGGGCTGGAAAATGGTTACACTTTGTCCTTTTGTGGGTTCTGCTGCTCCCGAATTTGCTTTAGTGCATTATTTAAAGGCTTTTAGGGTAGAGCTCAGGTTCCCTGCCTCTTAGTTCCACCCTCATGTATATTTTTACAGTGGTTTTCTGGACATATATCCTTGGCATTTATTTGTACTCTGGGTACAGAGTAATGATTCCAATGATAATGGTTTCAATCCTATTAAAAAGAGAATAGCCAGAATCATTCAGGTCACTTAGGGTAATATTTGAAGGAAGGTGTAAACTTGATGACTAGACAAATACATTACTCACTTCTGAAAAGAAGCAGGTATTCCCTGGTCATTTCAGCTGTTGGAGGAGATGAAGCTAAGGGGGAGTGCATGATAATAAGCAAAAGGTTGGCAACCTTAGATCTAGTATATTGATGACTATGCAATTGCAAGATGATGATCATTTCTTTTTAAGTTTAGAGACACTGCAAACCCATGTTTCATAGGTTAGGAAGGAAAGTTTTTTTTTTTTTAAATACTCTCTTCAACTTGCAAAATGTAAGCCAAAAAGAAAAAAAAAATGTCTTGAAACAAATCTTCCAAATCTGTTGTGCTAAGGGGAAAGTGTATTTAATGTGAACCTTTTTCAGCTAATGTATACATTTGGGATTGGGAAAATATCCTTAGGTTTCTTTAGGGCAGTGCATTTTGATTGAGTCAATGCAGTTGTTTCTGTGTATGTAGGTTGCACAGTGGATAGAGCTCCAGGCCAGGAATTAGGAAGACCTGAGTTGAAATTTCTCCTCATACACTTACTAGATGTGTGACTCTGGGCAAATCACTTACCTCTGTTTGCCTTATTTCTTCCTCTGTAAAATGATTTGGAGAAAGAAATGGCAAACCACTCCAGTATCTTTGCCATGAAAACCCCATATTGGGTCGTGAAGGGTTTGACACGACTGAAAAATAATTGAACAATGTTCTATGTGTGCACATATGGCTAGGTATATCTAAATAGACCTATAAATTGTGTACGTGTACATACATCTATGTGTACATGCATATATATTTTGAAAACTATTTCGATACAATTGGTTTCCTTTATTATCTTATGTATTTTATTTAGTGCATTTACAAACATTCTGAGAAGGGGTCCATATGTTTCATAAGACTATCAAAGGTGTCCATGACACTAAAAAGGTTAAGAATACCTGCTTTTAGACATATTATTGTATAGGATCTTTGAGTCAAAGGAAATATTTTTGAGGAAGCCAGAAACGGGGCTAAATGGTTGTATTTTGTCATAATTGCTCATGAGACTTGAGTATCATTGGCAAAGGAGAAAGTAAAGATTGCTATTAATGATAAACAGCGTGTGTGTGTGAAGTTACATGTTCAAGGCCCACTTGACTTAGGTTCTGTATCCATCACAAAGTCTTCTGTTCATGTTTCATGTGCATTAGAATAACCATTTCCTGACTGGCTTATATACAAGAGGAGCAGGAGTTGAGTTTTGAAATGGCCATTGAAAGTGTCAACTGATGGGTGCCTCTTGGCAAAAGGCTCTAGGGAGAGAATGAAAAATGCTCATCCTATGTATCCCAGAGTTGCCACCAGTGGACCTATTTAGCTTTTGATCCCTGGTCTAGGATTTGTTAATGAGCTTGCTGGAGAATCTTTAATTTCTTAGAATCAGTAAAGTCTTTTCACTGAAATTTTGGAAGGAGAAAAATAGAGTTGACTCTTCCCAAGAGATTTAAAAACTAGGGTCTGGAGTGTGCTATATTTTGAATCTGCTGTATTCACTTTTCATCCCTGCTGCTGTCTTTACCACGCCCAGTAATGCCTTTCATGTTTCTTAATGAGGGGTTTGCATTAAGGCTGAAGTGCTTTGAACTCTCTAGGCTTCCATTCAGCTCAGCGTGGAGCCCCCCTGCTCGGGAGGCTGCTGATCACTGGGAGAATTGAGGAGAAGGAACATTAGGGCGAATTAGGACACTCTGTTCGGTGAAAGCTCGGTTTGTCTCAAACCCCCAACGAAGAAGCTGTTCTATTGGCTGAATACGTCATGCTGGGCTGCTAAACGAATGTAACTGCAGAGCTATATAGCCTCCCATCTCTACTGTGCCCAGATATAGGCAATGTCTATACAAAGCAGGCCTGGAATCAATATGCATGAAGAAAAGAGAACTGGCAAGAGGAAGCAGCCCTAAGGCCGGGACAAAATAGAAGCCCTCTGTGAAGGTGTTTGCTTCATCCTGAGCCTTTTGTTTGTTCAGCAGCTGCTAAAGTCCTAGATTTAAAAAAAAATAGTTTGGTTTTTTTTGTTCATTTAATTTTTTGGCTGGGTAACTTAAATCTTTCTTGCAGCTCAGGTTTCCTGAAAAAATGATTTGAAAAGAAAGGATGGGAGGCAAAGCAAAACAGAAGAGTGGGTGTGGGTGGTACTAATGGGAGGAAGTGGGGTGGGGACTAATCCGAAGGAGCTACAGCAAAGAGATAACCCAGACGCAAAAAGGCTGTTTCCCCTAGAGAGGAAGTCATCCTGAAGTAACGAAAATCTCTTTCTTGCCTCATTCCACCTTGAAAGTTCCTTTCTCCTGAATCTGGGTGAGTGTGTCCCCACCCCCGCCCCCACCAAAAAAAGTGCCAGCACTCAAATTAACCTCCACTTCAGTTCCAAAGCATCACACCCCAACTTGAATTGAGGACTTTCGCTTCCTCTTAGAGACTTAATGATTTAGATTAGCATAATCAAGCAGTCTTTATGCACATGTGACATAGAAAAAAATGATAATAAATATAGCACCTATTTCTTAATTGGAGAATATAGGGCAGTCAGGGCAAAAAAAAAATCGTCTCTAACCTGTAATGAGATGCATGGGACAAAAACAAGAAATCAAAACTATTCTGTTCTTTAGGCCTTAATTTCAGCAGAAGTGGAAGTCTAGCAAGATTTCAGACTCTGTGAGGGGAGGGAGAATATCTTACACTTCTCTTTTAATGTACACAATGCCCAGATATTTAGTATTTAATTATTTTCAGATCATTTAATCACTTGGACCTGGGAAATCCCACACAGATTAGTTATTCTTTCCACATTGTGGGAGGTTAGAGGTACAGTATCCTGGTGATCTGGTAAATTCGTGTAAAATTTTTTGGCCCTCCCTTCGTACCAGAGAAGAAGTTTGAATTTTTAAATTTTTCTTTTGTGGAGTATTTACAATATTAAAAATAAAATACGTTGATATTATACAATAATATACATGTATTTTATGCATTTTCGAGTTTCTAAATTATTTTTGTGTCATCTGCTGACCTTGCTTCTGCAAAACTCCCCCCAAATTCCTATTTAATTTCTTATGCTGACCCATGCTTTATCAAAATTTCAACACACCAGAATTGTGATGGGGAAAATTGTGTTGTGGAAGAGATAACTGAAGTTTCCATCTAGTCTTCAAATGTGGCATCTGTGTGGCTCAATGGATAGTCCTCTGGAAGTCTCATCTTCCTGAGTTCCAATCTGACCTCAGATACTAGTTGTGTGATTCTGGGCAAGTCACTTCACCCTGTTTGCCTCAGTTTTCTCATCTGTAAAATGAGCTGAAGAAGGAAATGGCAAATCATTTCAGCATCTTTGCAAAAAAAAACCCCAAATGAGTCCTCAGTTGATAAGACTCAGCAACAACAACAGCAGCAGAGTCTTCAAATATGGCATTGTTTCTGCTGGGATACTGAACATTAGAACCTTCTACTGCCTCAAGATTATACTCTATCATTAGTCAGCCAAGATAATGCACATGGACAATAAGGGGAAAGGCAGCTGATACTGTTAAAGACAAGCTTATGCTGATAAGATTAGGATGTGCAATATGATTTACAAAGTTCCACCAGCTCCCAAAAGGAATAACAACAAAATCCCTGGGAAGAAACGCAGTCCCATTTACCCTTTAGTGCCAGGGGTGTGTTTGAACCAACTCTCCTGCTGTTAAATTTTTAATGTAAGCATGTTTACACTTCAGAAATCTGCAAAAGGTATAATCAGGAATTTATTGTTTTATTGATTGTCTAAATGAATAAAATTTTAATAATGTATATTAAACTTAATAAATTTATATAACATTTGTATATTTATATATAAAATATAAAATAATTTTTAAAGTATATTAAAAGTGTGAACATGGCTCTCTTCCTCTCTCTCTCTATCTCTCTCTCTCTCTCTTTTCTCTCTCTCTCTCTCTCTCTCTCTCTCTCTCTCTCTCTCTCTCTCTCTCTTTCTCTGCTTTTCATCATATAGCTAGTAAGTGTCTCAGGTCAGATTTGACCTCAAGAAGATGAATCTTCCCTAACTTCAGGCCTGGCATATGTCTGCTATGCCATCTAGCTGCCCATCTCTCTCTCTCAAATATGTATGTATATGTGTATATACATATGCACACACATACATATATGCATATACACATGAATCACATACAAGACACACAAACATAAATTAAATATACGTGTACATGCATGAATCTGTGTTTATGTATACATGTGTATGCATACATATAAACATATACATGCATATATACATACATACGTGTGTATGTGTATTTCCCCTCTTGGGGAGCCAGTTGTTAAACATTTACTAGCAGACCCTTACCTGTATTTCACTTCACAAACAACACTGTTCCCTGACTTTTTAACTTGGTCCATCCAAGCATGTCATTCTAGTCATATCAGTGTAAGTTTAATTCATTTCTTATTAATGACCCTCATTGATATTAGACTATTATCATGGGATCCTAGATTTCAATGGGGAAAAAAAACCATATGTAAAGCCAATCAAGAACAGCTCTCCGGAGGACTGCTGCTTGTGAATAACTAAGAATCTAATGGCATAGTATAGTGAACTCTCTATTTATTCAGCAATAAACTAAAGGGAAACATTCAAGAAACTAAAACACAACATTCACAACAACATCACATAACAACTTATTACTAAGGGGGCCACACAGTCTTAAACAAAACCTATCATTCAGTAAGTCACAATCTCATGAGTCAGTATTTACTTTACCCAAGTAAAGTCTTCTTTCATCTTGACTTGCGGCAGGCTTCCAATCGTCCTTAAGGGGTAACAGAAAGTACAAACACCATCTACCTCTAGGTCATAGCAAATTACAATATCATTTGTCAGTGCTGAATACTGAAATAAAATCTTCTTTCATCTTCACTAGAGGCTCTTCTTCCACAGGCTGCCAGCTGCCAGCTTTTGCCTGGATTCCTCTCAGTTCTTGTCTGGACTCACACATAGACAACTCTCCACTCCTGTTTCATACCTCAGCTTATGGGGACTTCTCTTTGAAGTTTCATTTTCTAGGAAGACAAAGTTTAACAGAACTACAACAACATTCACACACATCGCTGGCACTATCATCTCAATTCACTTTCTGTCCGACAAAGTAACACAAATCAACAGACAAAGCTTCTGTCTGAGAAATCAAACACAAATTAACAGTAAAGTCCCAGGACTTCTGTATCAGCAGTAAAGTCCTCTTTCAACAGGCAGAATGCTTCATTCTGATAAAGCAACCTCAACACAAACAGAGCAGACAGAGTAATGACATCACAAACATTCTCCCTCTCAGTTCTGCTTGGTTCCAGCTCATGCTTAAGCTTTTCTCTGCTTTGCTCCTTCTTGTTCCATTCTTTCTGCAAACTCTTCCCACCATGGGCTCCATGTTATGACGTTAGGCCTATTAAGGACAGGGAAGGTCTCCAAACCCCCTTAGGCCTATTAAGGGCAACACAGTGTATGCTGTTTCCAACAAAGATTTGATACAATCAAAGGGGAGACTCAAAGGCACTTGAATAGCTGAAATAAGCAGCAAAGTTTTATTTTGCTTGCCACAAAAGGAAATTGCCAGAGAAAAGATAAATGACTGACCCAAGGATGTACAACTAATATGTGACTCAGGCAGGATTTGAATTGATGGGTCCTGATTCCAAGGCTAATGCTCTGTTTTCTGTACCCTAGTTGCCTCTAGAAGACCTTTTCCATTTCCCCTTCCCCCATCCCCACCGGGGAGTGTTACCTACAGAATGCAATGCTACTGTGTATCAGAAAGAATATTTCATTTGGGATCAGAGTTTCCAGGTTACCCTCCTAGTTACCATGAGGTTGCAGCTTGTCTTGGCATTCATCATCACTAGTCACCAATCTTTCTTCTTCTGACTATCTAAAACAATTGATGTATTATAATACAATGGAAAGCAAAGAACTCAGTTAAAATCCCACTTTTACCACCTACTACCTGTGTGACTTAAGGTCTTTCACTTAATTTCTCCAGGTTTCAATTTCTTCATCTGAAAAATAAGAGTAAGATTGTAATCCCCAAGGTCCTTTCCAATGTTTCCAATCTTATCCTGACCTGTTCTGGTCTATAGTATCTTAATTTATACATACATAAATACACACATACATATCTATATATGTATACATACATATGTATGCATCCAAGGCAATTAGGAAGCTTGAATTTTATATGCAAAATTTTTATAACATTTAATTTTTACTTCATTTTCAAGAAGGAGATCACAGAATCATAGATACTGAATTGGAGGAGCTCTTAGAGAACAGATCAATTACATTGTGAGTATGATAGACATTAAATGAATAAATGTAGTGAAATATTGCTACCTCCCAAATGCCAGCAGAACAAAACAAAGAACTCCCTCACAGTGGGGAGATGGTTCTATGAAAGATTTTTTTTTTTTTTTGGGGGGGGGGGGGTTGATCTGCAATTTCATTGTCATAGAGAAATCCCAGGGAGGAAATTCCATGTGTGTGTGTTGGTAATTGTTTAACCAGCTCTCTGAAAAAAAATGTTTACAGGATACATTTTTAAGTTTAATCTGCATAAACATTTTCTACACAGCTTTCTCAAATCTAGACAATGAACCAAAGAATAAGCTTTGACTTTCAGTATTTCTGGATTTATAAGGTATAAATTTAACAATCTTCTCTTACAGCTGGCTCCAGCACACCCCATCAGAGAAACATCCTCTATCCATGCAGTTTGGAAAGTGCTCTATATTTTATAGTTTTCTAGAATTGCTTACTGCACTGAGGTGATTTGTTCACGGTCATACAGCCAATATATATTAGACATTGGAATCAAATCTAGGTCTTCTTAACTGTATGGCTAGCTCTCAACCAAGTTGACTAAACACAGACAAGATTCGTTCATGATTAGATGCTGCTGTCTGATTCATGTGAAGTAATATTCTCAGATGCTTCAAAATGTCTAACCATGCTTTTTTTTTTGGAGGGAGGAAGGTAGGGCAATTGGGGTTAAGTGACTTGCCCAAGGTCACATGGCTAGTTTTGTGTTACGTGTCTGAGGCCGGATTTGAACTCAGGTCCTCCTGACTCGAGGGCTGATGCTCTATTCACTGCACCACCTAGCCACCCCACCTTGCAATAATTCTTAAAGGCCACTAAGGTAAGTGATATTATCCTATGTGCAGAAACTCTGAACTAGCTACAGAGCTAATTATCTGGAGAAAAGTCAGGATCAGATCTCAAATCTCTAGACTCACAGTCCTGTTCACCTGATATTAGAACACACAATTTTTTTTTAATTTTATTATAGTTTGCATCATTCATTTCCACAA
>CM053591.1:69432712-69458954 GCA_028646515.1 Pseudochirops corinnae
TAATGTTGTAAATATTATAATGTTTTGAATGTTTGTCTTGATTTGTAATGGAATAAACAGAGTGTTCACTATATTTTGTAGTCTGAACTCTAAAAGCTGTTCACAGTAGCATTCCTTTGAGAATCTGCTGGTGCATGGCATTATATTAGGGGAAAAAAACATATCCAGGAGGAAAGATTGGTCAATGTGGTCAAAACTCCAGAGAGGTCAGGTGAGATTAGGCCTGAGGAAAAGACAATAGATTTAATAGTATAATAAGAACTGGAAGGCAATTTAAAGATCAGATAGTCCAAAGCCTTCATTTTACAAATGAGTAAACTGAGACCCAGAGAGGTTAATTTGCGTTTCTAAGATTACACAAGTAATAAGTAAAGAAGCTAGAATTTGAACTTAAGGTTTCTAAATCTATCAATAGTTAAGAGAATGCAAATTCAAACGAGTGGTAGAACATGATGCCAGATGGCAAGAGATTGAGAATGAAATGAAAAAATGAGGAAAGGGGTACAATAAGTAAAGGTTTATTTTTTCAGGTTTTTGGAAAAAAATAGATATGGGACTGCCAAGATCAGGTGAAGATTTCTTAAAGATAAGGGAGATATGGTCGTGTTTGTAGGCAACAGGGAAAGAAGTAGAAGTTAGTAAGAGTTGGAGACTAATAGAGAGAGATAGAAAATGATGGATGGTCAAAGAAGAAAGCTCCCCAAAACTATGGAAGAAGATGGAATCTATATAATAGTGATTATTTTGTTTGTTTGTTTTGATGTGTGGAGTAGAAAAGAAGGCAGAAGACTTCAGTTTTTCTCAGTGAAATGGTAGTCAAGTTCCTTGGATTAAGGGGAAGAGGGGTAGGAAAGAAGGTTGATACAGGGGGCTTGAGAAAAGAAATGTGGAAGAACTGCTTCAAAGAGCATGATAATCAGAGAAGAAACAACGGATTTCTATATAGCAGATGAGCTTAGACAATAAGAATTTTTAGTGGACACAATCAACATGGTTGTATGACTTTCTCCAATTGCCATCAGCGGCATTGGAATGGGCATAGAAAAGGGGGATGATTGGGGCACCAAAGAGTTCAAGTTTGACAAAGTTTGAGCAGAAAATGGATAAAAGTCAAAGAATTTAAAAATGGAGGATAGTAAATAGAGTCGAGTGGGAAGGGAGGAAAGTGAAGCAAGATCAGCGAAGACCACTTGTAAGAGCAAGTTAAACAAGAGTAATGGACTGAAAAGCAGGAAGGGCTGGAGGAATTGAAGATCAAACTGAGAACAGAGAATAGGCTTTATAGGAGTGGAGCAAAGGCATAAATGGAAGGACAAAAGGTTACAAGCAGTGAGGGGAATTTGAGAGTTTGGAATCATGAAAGTAACCTCACTGTGGCCAATGGCTATTCCTGTGGGTGGCAAAGGTAGAAAATACAATTCATGGGAGTTAGGAGTAGCTGGTGAACTGGGGCACTTTGGAGAAGATAGCATTTGAGGGGGTTCTGAACAAATTGTGGTAAGGGATTGTGATGGAATATGACTATGCTTTAGGAAATGATGAATTTGATAATCGTGGAAAACATGGATAGACTTACATGAAATAAGGAAGGGTGAAATGAACAGAGCTAAGAGAATATCGTGTTGAGTAACAGCAATATTGTTTGAACAATGACTGAGCAACTAAGTCATTTTGACTATTATAAATACCCAAATTAGCTACAAAGGAACTGTGAAGAAAGAGGCTATCTGCATTGAGAGAAAGAACTGATAAATAGAAGTATGTATAAAATTGTAAGGGTCACAAAATAGGTGTCAGATTGAAAGTGGTGATGTTGAGACACAGGGAGGAGTGAAGCCCGAGAATTAGTTGCGTCACGTGGAAGTCAGAGCATATTGCACTGTCCCTGGCCAGGAGATATTGCATTGTTCAAGACTTTTTTACGGGATACCTGAGGTTCCCGACTGGTGTCTCCACACCCTGGGGTCTTCATGCCCTTGTAATTACACTTTCCCTCTCACAATTTACCTCCCCTCTCACAATTCTGCTCAGCTGGGCTGTGTCACGTGTGATGTGTGGATCTGGGGTAGATAAAAGGACCCACGCCTTGGAGGGATTAGCTAGCGCCGGCCTTAGAGTCCTCCTGTGAGGCTTCCTGGCTGTGACGTCAATAAACCCTCTTAACATATACCCTCCAGCGTGACTTTCTTTAAAGAGAAAATGCCAGCGTCTTCTCCTTTGTAAAGGTAAGTAAGGCTGCGGCTGCCAGCAGGTTAGGGAACCCTGACATAAAACGATTGTGTGTGTGTGTGTGTGTGTGTGTGTGTGTGTGTGTGTGTGTGTGTGTGTGTGTGTGTGTAATGGTAGCTATCTCTAGAGCAGGGTGGGAAGAAGGGAAGAAAGGGAAAAAAACAAAATTACATGATAATTTTATTATATATATTTAAAAGGAATAGCATGTTGGACATAATAGGTTTGCAGTTTCATGTGCAATCATCTGTTTTTTTCTCTTCTACTGTGTTATGGAAATGCTTGTTTTATTTCTCAAGTTCAGAATAAAATAAATAAAATTTTAAAAATATATCAATGTCCTGAAGGATAAAGGAAGAAGTAGAAAGGAGAGCCATGACCTAGTTAATGAACTACTAGAGAATGAGCTGAGAGTGACCTAGAGGCCAATTACTTACTGCAACAAGTACCTTGATAGAGTGAGATGACTAGGTGGAGTTAGTTTCAAAGAAGATGAGGCTGCTGAGTGACACTGGCAGAGAGAAATGTCAGTGAGGAATAAGCTTCCTTATTTGGGCCTAGTGAGTTGAGGATGGGGGAAGCACTCAGTAATAAAGGGAGTAGCCAAGAACACAGGAGTCAAGTTTCTGTGTGTACACAAGACAATGGATAGAGAATGATAGGAAGAGGTCTGGTGGTTTCAGACAAACAGAAATGGAAACCTGCTGTCCATTTGTTGACTTAGAAAACTACCAATTAATCAAATCATTAATAAACAATTATTTAGCAACTAAATAATAAATTAAATAATTATGCAGGTTGTGTTGCACATTTGTTTATTTCATTAAATAATTCCCAATTACATTTTCATAAGATTGTCCCCGCTGAGGATTATTGCCTGGTAAACCCCAAGTTTGACACTTCCATTCTAGGGTGAGGACCTAGGTTCAAATTTTTCCTCTGATATTTGTAATCTCTATGACCTGGGGTAATGATTTAGCATTCTTTTAAATTTTTGCCAATTACATGCAAAGACAATTTTTAACATATATATTTAAAAATTTTGAGTTCCAAAATGTTTATCTCCTTCCCTCTCCTCCTCCTTCCCTGTGACAGTAAGCAATTTGACATAAGTTAAACATTTCAATCACAGAAAACACAATGCCTTATAAGTCATGTTGTGAAAGAAGACACAGGCACAAAGAGGGGAAAAAAAGGAAAGAATACAAAATTGAAAAATATTATGCTTTGATCTGCATTCCATCTCCATCAGTTTCCCCCCCCCCCCCCCCGGAGGTGGATAGCATTTTTCATCCTGAGTCCTTTGGAATTGTCTTGAATCATTGTATTGTTGAGAAGACCTATGTCATTCACAGATAATCATCATACAATATTCCTATTAACTATGTACAGTGTTCTCCTGGCTCTGCTTACTTCACTTTGCATCAGTTCATGTAATTCTTTCCAGGTTTTTTTTCCCCTGAAATCCACCTGTTCATCATTTCTTATAGAATCGTAGTATTTCATTACAATCACATACCACAACTCGTTCAGCCCTTCTCCAATTGATGGGCATCTCCTCAATTTCCAGGTTTTTGCCACCATGAAAAAAGCTGCTATACATATTGTTGTACCAATAGGTCCTCACAGTGCCCTCTTATTTTTTAAAAATCTCTTTAGGGTATAGACCTAGCAATGGTACTGCTGGGTCAAAGGGTATACATAATTTTATAGCCCTTTGGGTTCAGTTCCCAATTGCTCTCTAGAATGTTTGGATTGCTTCACAACTCCACCCATAGTACATTAGCAAAACTTAACATCCTTATATCTTGATTTCATCTTCTAGAAAGTGAAAAGACTTGAACTAGATATCCTTTGAAGCTTCATCCTACTTTGGACATATTTTATGATCCTGTGGTCCTATGGATCCTTTGAATGAGAGTTTCCTAATCATTGAACAAGTGTGGTGGAGAACAGCACACCTCCTCTCATTCTTTTTGTTTCTATCATGATGTGTACTAGTTTGAACAGAAGCCATCTAGAAATATAGAAAGTTTCTGAATCAAGTAACAGGAGTTTGTAGAAGAAGGAATTGCCACTCCCACTCCAATCCCTCTAGATCTAGAAATGTAAGCAGTGGCAAGAGATTTAGGAAATATTTATTTACCTCTCAAAGGTATTTTTTTGAGAATAAAATAAGATGAAGTGATAGAGTATATATGAAAAAATTCAGAAGTAAAATTGATATATAAATACTGGGCATTGCTCTTATTACTCTTATCATCATTATGGTTTAATACATGCATTTTTATGATTGTAGTGGGACTTTTCTATACCTACTAAATAGCCTCTTGAAATGGGAAATAATAGAAGCACTAATCTGTGTGGGAAAGAGTGGGAGAGTGATAGATAAATATTTTTGAATCAATGAGTGAAGTGGGGTTAGGGACAAATCAGGAAAGAGCCTCACACTTTGAGAGAGACTCAGACTATAAATTCCAGCTAAAAATCATAGATTTAAACCTGTAAGGTATTTGCAAGGTCATCTAGTCTTCCATCCTCATCCGAAAGACAAAGAAATGGAGACCAAGACAAGTTAATTGGAATACCCAAAGTCACATTGGTAAATGGCAAAATTAATTTTAAAAAATCGCATTTATATTGTGTTTTACGTTTTGCAAAGCACTTTGCATATATTATTTTATTTGATCCTCACAAGAGCTTTGTAAAGAAGTCGTTAGTATTTTCTCCATTTTAGAAATGAAGAGGTTGAACCACAAAGAGATTAAATGATATGTTCAGTGTCATACAACTAGTAAGTATCTGAATAAGTCTTTTAGGTCAGGTTTTCCGGACTAAAAGTCTCTCATTCTACCTGCTATCACCTCACTGCCTAGAATTGGGGTTTGAATCTAGGTACCCTGACTCCAAATCCATCACTGTTTCCACAGCCTCACATGTATCCCCAGAAAACATTGGGACATATGATCAAAGGGACAACATTTCCTTACTTAGGCATTAGTAAAATATTTACAACTTCAAGATTTTGTAAGGAATCTCCTACAAATCCAGAAGTGCACTCTTCCTCCTTGAATTTCTGGCATAGAATTGTACATATTTTGGTTAATATTATTATATTACATATTATATACATAATATATAATATATTATATATGTACATAATATATAAAATATATTATATATATTATCTTATTATATATTATATATTCAGTGTTATAATTGTGTACATACATGTCATCACCTATAAGACTGGAAACTTCATGGAGGCAAGAGCTTTGTCTTTTATTTTTCTTACCCATATTCTGAACTTCCTTATGTATCAAGGATACCACTAATTTTTTTTCTTTGTCATCAAGACTCAAAATTTTTCTATCATTCTCAATTTCTCACTCTCACTCATCCCATATATTCAAGCAAATGCTAAACTTTTTCATTTTTTCCCAAAAAAAGTTTCTCACATTTGTCCATTTTTTTCTGCATACAACTACAAATCTAATTTACTCCCTTGTCACCTGTTGTGACAGCTATTGGAATAGTCTCCCAATTGGTCTTCACACCACAAGTCTCAACCCACTCCAATCTGTCTTTCAACAGACCCCCTCAAATAATTTTCCTAAAACACAGGTAGGACTGTAGGACTACGTTGTTCCTGTATTTAATAAGCCACCATTGTTACCTATTATCTTTGAGAGCAAAAACAAGCTTTTATTTTGAAGAAAAAAAAAGTGTTTGAGAAGGAAAAAAAATGTTTTTGGAAGGTTTTCTTTCAACATATTCAACGAGACTTTAAATGTTCCTTGTTAACATTTTTATAATGTAAGGCTAGATTTGTTAGACATTTGAAAATTAAAAAAAAAATTAAAGACTTTTCATACAATGCTTATTTGTAACATACAGGATCATCTTACAATAATCAATTCTGTAATTGGATTAAGAGGATGATAAATCTGATGAACTTTGTTTTCTTGATTGGTTTGAAAAATTCAGAAAACTCCACTATTTTTAAAGTAGTCATCAAAACCTGTGACACAAACTATAAAACAACTCTGAATATCTGACACAGTATTTTTTTAAAATAAATATAGAAATATAGCCAGAAATCTACAAGCCATCACTGCAGACTGATAAATCCTTAGCTATTACCACAGTGAGAGTCTCTGGTTTGATTGAAATGTTCTTTCCTTTGGCTAAACTCCTTTGGTTAAAGTTTCTTCCCTCCCTACTCCCCAGCATCATTCAGTGTTTTTATTTATGATGAGACCAAAGCAGAGGGACTTAGATATGATTTAGAGGCTAAAGAAAAGGGTCTCAAGAGTAGAGATGTAGATTTGATTGGTTGGCTGCTCCCCAAATGTGTTATTGAACTATGTGAACATAGAAGCTACGGGCAATTGAGATTTTCCATCAGGCATGACCACATCAAGAGGGTGCCAAGTTGGCCTAGGTGACATAAAGGACAAATGTGGATGCATGCATGGGAGGGAATATAGAGGGAAAAGTATACTAATCTAGGTTCCTTGCTTAAATGAGGTTTATCCACTAACTGTCTCATGACCTCTAACCTAAGTGTTAGGAAGTTTGAACCAAGCATATCTTCTTAACATTAACAGCTCCCTAAATAACAATGTCCTAAGTGTCAGTTATTCAAGACAAAGTCAGGAAGAAGATGTGGGGATAGGAATCTCAGGAAGCCCAAATTTAAAAATCTCTCTTTATCAATTATCCTTCTCACTATCTATGAGGGCTGAGGTAAGCAGACAAGCCTAAGAAGTCTCATCCTGGAGACTGAATATTAGTAGGACTCTGGCAACATGACTTCCCAACTCATTCCTTCCTTCCTTTTCAGGATCCAGAATCTTTCATACTTCAGCAAGGCAGAAGAACACTCTCCCTGACTGAGATGAGATGTGACCCCAGGCAGCATACAGACACTTAAGGGTCTGCAGATGGCCTACTTAGATGCAATCCCTTCTGGCATCCTCTTCCCCATTACCATCACACACTATTCAAGGACACCGGTTAAATCCTTCTGTATCTTCAAGTGGAACTGGTAGGTAATTTTCCTCTGCCACCCAGCTTTATCCCTTAAGAGAGTCTTGGGTCTCAGCCTTTTGATATGCTACGCCTGGGCTCCAGAATCACTCACAGTCATTGAGAATGTTAGATGGGTAATTAGAGTTATACCTACATGCAACAGAGATAGTGGCAGAGGAAGAATAGGGAAGTAAATTGGAATTCTCCCTAAACCTAATCCATGAACCGCCTATTTAGCAGGAATAAGTTGTTTAAAAAGAAAGCTATCTTTCCATCTTTCCTCTCTTTTCTGCCAGATTCCTAGAAAAACCTCTATCAGTTCCTTGTCTCTGCTGCCTCTCCTCCCACTCACCTGTCAGCCCCTGTTAATCTGGCTTGTGGGCTCACTGCTCAAATGAAACTTCTCTCTCCAGGGTTACCAAGGATCTGGTGACAATGTAGGTCACTCCTCCTCCTGGATACTCTCTCCTTCTGTTTTCCTGATACTGTTTTCTCTTGGTTGTCTTCTTACCTGTCTGACTTTTTTCTTTTAATTCTCCTTTGTTGAATTATCATTTTCAGTCCTGCCCCTCTCTGATGATACTCCAGGGGTACCTCAAGGTTCATGATCTGGCCTTCTCTCTCTTCCCTCTCTTTGGTGAACTAAGCAGTCATTTATTCTGCAAACAAGCATTTATTAAGTGTTTACTCCATGCCAAACACTGTGTTAAATACTGAGCAAACAAACAGATAAGCAAAAACATGACTTCAAGGAACTCAGAAGTCTGACGGAAGAAAAAACATACAGGCAACCACGTTGTTATTCAGTTGTTTCAGCTACGTCCAACTCTTTGTGGCCCTATTTGGAGTTTTCTTGGCAAAGATATGGGAGAAGTTTGTCATTTCCTTCTACAGATCATTTTACAGATGAGGAAATTGTAGCAGACAGTGTTAAGTGACTTGCCCAAAGTCACACAGCTAGTAAATACCTAAGGCTGAATTTAAACTCAGGTTTTCCTGACTCCAGACCCAGCGTTCTATCATCCAAACCATCCAGCTACCCCAAGCAACTATCTACCTATGAGAAAACTCATCTTCCTGAGGTCAAATCCAGTCTTAGATGTTTGCTAGCTGTATGACCTTGGGCAAGTCATTTAAACTCTTCTTGCCATAGTTTCCTCATTTTTAATAAGAAATGATAATAGTACTTAGCTCATAGGTTGCTGTGCAGATCAAATAAGATAATATTTGTGAAGCACTTAGCACAGTGTCTGGCACATAGTAGCCCCTATATGAATATTAACTATTATTAGTAATTATTATTATTTCTTTGCAAATTTTTCCCAGCCTTGACATATCCCCTAAACTCTAGTCTCACATTAACAAATGCCTGTTGGATATTTTCACCTGGATATTTCATAGGCATCTCAAATTTATCATGTCAAAAGTGAATCCATTATCTTCCTCCCTAAGTTTCCCTTTTCTGTTCAGTACACCCACATTTGAAACCTGTCATCCCTTCTTGACTATTCCTTCTTCCCCAACCCCATTTTCAAGGTTTTTTTTTTTTTTATTGATTTTACCTCTGTAACATCTTTTCCCTTCTTCTCCTTTTTGACATTTACATGGCCACCATTCTAATTTACTCTATCTCTCCATTGTCTCTCAATTGAATATCTCCTCTCTCCAATCCATCTTCCATATCCCTATCAAATAGAATTTTCTTAAAGCAAAGTTTTATCATGTCGCCCCTGCCACATTTTGTTCAAGGACCACCAGTGACTCCCTATTGTCTCTAGAATACCATGCTAACGCCTCAGCTTGACATTTAAAAGGCTTCATTATCTGAATTTGACTTCCTTTTCCAGGCTTATTTCACATGTCTTCCCTTCACAGCTATAGGTTCAAGCTAAAGTGACCTACTTGCTGTTTCCTAAATTCATTCCATCTCCTACCTCCATGCCTTTTCCCAGGATAACCAGGGCTTCCTTCAAAGCACAGCTCCTATTCTACATGAGGCTTTTATGATGGCCCCAGTTAATAATATTCTCACAATTTTCAAATAATCATAACTATCTATCTATATCTATATACACACACACATACATATGTAATCTCCAACTCTTCATGACCCAATTTGGTGTGTTCTTGGCAAAGATACTGGAATGGTTTGTAATTTCCTTCTCCAGTTCATTTTAAAGATGAGGAGACTGAGGTAAACAGGGTTAAGTGACTTTCCCTAGGTCACATAGCTAATACAAGGGTCTGAAGCCAGATTGGAACTCAGGAAGATGAGTTTTCCTGGCTATAGGCCCTTCACTCTTTCCACTGTGCCACCCAGTTACCCTTTGGGGATGTGAATTTACTAAGCAATCCTGGAGGAGATGCTGAACCTGTGGTAAAATGTTTTTACTCTTGAATATCCATGCAGAGGAGACTTTTAAAAAACCATAATTTCCCCTTCATCACTTCAAAACCACACTTCTGAAGGATTATTCCAGGCACTTAAATATACTCACTTGGCGCCAAGAAGGAGAAATAATCCTCTAGAAAGGCAGACTATCAAAAACTATTCAGCATGAATATGGATAGCCTCATGAATGACATGTGAGATGCTCCATTTATGAGATGTAAAATTACACTGGGACTCAGGCAAAAAGCTCAAAGAACAATCTAAGGATGTCAGTGCTAAAATAAGTCAAAGTGGGACACATTAACTCTGTGAGTTTCTTTATATAACACATTGTGTCGGGGTCCCCAGACAAAAGGAGCTGTTGAAGTGCCTACTGTTATTACTGTCATTCATTATCATTAAGTGCATGTTGTTTGGATACAGTCCCATGCATGCAGCTGGAGAGGGTGTTATTAACAGGAGGCTGTGTAGGTTTTTAACATCATTGGTTATAGTTAAATCCAACTTGACTGTGGCCATTCACCTAACTTAGGTAATCAAGGGGGGTCATCTGACTTGATTAAAAAAAGAAGTATTCTTTTAAAAAAAATTTTTATTAATTAAATCAATCAACCAATCAATACCTACTATGTGGCAAGCACTTTGGCAAACTGGGGTCACAAAAAAAGGGGCAAAAATGATTCTGCCCTCAAGGAGCTTACAGTCTAATGAGGGATGTAACATGCAAAGAAATGCATATGTGTGTGTATATATATATATATATATATATATATATATATATATATATATATATATATATATATATATATACACATACATATATGCATACACACACATATACATCAAGTTATATACAGGATAAATAGGAAATAATAGAGAGAAGGCACTGGAATTAAGAGGAAATGGAAAAAACTTCCAGTAAAAGATGGGATTTTAATTGGGACTTCAAGCCAGGGAGGTAAGTAGGCAAAGTGGAGGAGGAAAAAGCATTACAGGTTAGGGAAATAGCCAGAGAAAATGCCTGGAGCCTAGGTATAGAGTATCTTGTTCATAGAACAGCAAGAATCAGTGTCACTGGATTAAAGAGTAAGAATAGGGAAGTAAGATGTAAGAAGTCTGGAAAGGACAGAGGGACCTAAATAATGAAGGACTTTGTATGCTAAACAGAGTATTTTGTATTTGATCCTGGAGGCAATAGGGAGCACTGTACTTTATTGGGGGGTGGGGTGGGGGAGGAGTAACATGATCAGACCTCCACTTTAGGAAAATCACTTCAGTAGCTCAATGAGCTGAATGTAGGATGTTTAGGAGTGGGGAGAGACATGAGGCAAGTAGATGCATCAATAGGGTACTGTAATAACCCAGGCACAAGGTGATGAGGATCTGCATTAGCATGGTGAGTGTGTCAGAGGAGAGAAGAGAGCATATTCAAGAGATGTGGCAGATGTCAAATTGATAGGCTTTAGCCAATAGATTGGATATTGAGTGTGAGGAGGGGTGGGGGGGTGGGGAGGCAGACGAGAGAGAGTAAAGAATATAGGATGACTCCTAGGTTGTGAGCATGAAGGACTGGGAGAATATGTTGCACTTTATAGTAATAGGGAGCATAGGAGGGGAGAGTTTAGGGGGAAAGATAATGAGTTGTATTTTGACATAATTGAGTTTTAGATGTCTGCTGGACATCCAGATTGAAATGTTTGAAAGACAGCTGGAAATGTGAGATTCCTCAGCAGAGAGTTTGGGGTGGTAGAGGTAGGTTTGTGAATCATATGCTTAGAGATGGTAATTAAATTCAACCAACAACAATTAAATTCAACCAAATGAAACCAACAAGTGAAGTAGTGTAGAGGGAAGAGAAAAGAAGGTCCAGGACAGAAACCTGGGGGACACTTATAGGGACGGAGCAAGGTCTGGAAGAGGATCCAACAAAGAAAACAGGGAAGTTGTTGGATAGATAAGAGGAGAAGAAGAAGAGAGTTGCGTCCCAAAATCCTGGAGAGAATTTGATGATTGCTAAGCAGGAGAGAGTGACCAATATTGTCAAAAGCTGCAGAGAGGTCAAGGAGGCTGAGAACTGGAAAAAATCCATTGGATTTAGGAACTAAAAGATCATTAATAACTTAGGAGAGAACTGTTTCATTGGAGTGATAAGATCTGAAGCCACATTTTAAGGGATTAATAAGAGACTGAGGGGAAAGAAAGTGGTTGTGTCCACTGTGTCCTAATATTCCATCTTGGACTACACTGAAAGCAAAACTTCAAAGAATAAGGATGCAGTGATTTTGCTCTGGAGTCAGGAGGATCCAAGTTCAAATTTAGCCTCAGATATTTATTTGCTGTATAGCTCTGGGTAAGTCACTTAGCCCTGTTTGT
The DNA here is from genome assembly GCA_028646515.1 of Pseudochirops corinnae. Taxonomy (NCBI): domain Eukaryota; kingdom Metazoa; phylum Chordata; class Mammalia; order Diprotodontia; family Pseudocheiridae; genus Pseudochirops; species Pseudochirops corinnae. Next base: position 69,444,741 of record CM053591.1, read on the forward strand.
CTCAGTTTCCTCATCCATAAAATGAACTGGGGGAAAAAAAGGGAAACCATTCTAGTATCTTTGTTAAGAAAAACCCAAATGGGGTCACAGAGAGTCAAACACAATTCAAACAACTCAACAATAGTAACAGTTTGTCTCCATTCTGTAGTACCTCCCATCTGGAGTATGCTATAGGGAGTATGGTGTTCAAATGGTACTCTGGGAGCCAGACTTCAGGACATTATTCAGAGGAAGTTGTAGCGCCAATGCAATATTCACAGCACCCACAATCATTATAACTATACCTGCATGGTGCTCAATTGCAAAATATAACAGACTCTCCATATATAAGACAGAAACAAAACATTTTTATTTTTGGAGGGGGGAGGGCAGGGCAATTGGGGTTAAGTGACTTGCCCAAGGTCACACGGCTAGTAAATATTAAGTGTCTGAGGCTGGGTTTGAATTCAGGTCCTCCCGACTCTGGGGCCCGTGCTCTACTCACTATGTCACCTAGCTTCCCAAAAACATTTATTCAAACACCAGAAAACTGAATTCCAAAACCAGTAAGCTGATTCCATAATCATAGCAAAGAAGTTAATAAGCCACAAAGCATCCTTTAGCCTTCCCACACACCAACATAAGACCAATATTTACTCCTGAGCCTGACTGACTCCCTGGGACACTCAGTCTCCTACTTCCAGTCTAACTAGCTCTGACTCTCAGCTTCCTGTGGGCTCTGCTCCACCCTTCACCAAACTCCTCCCACCACAGGCTCCATGTGATTACATTCAGTCTATGAGGGGGCAAAGTATATTTTCAAAGTGGGGAAGGTCTTCAAATTTCCTTAGGCTTATTAAGGGGCATGGAAGCTCTTCAAATGACCATTACCATTACAGATGGTTAAGAGCCTTGCATATATGCCATGTAATATAAGTATCAATTGAAAGAAAGCCTGGAGAAAAGAAGACTGATAGGGAAGAGAGGAACATGATGGCTCCATTTACATTTTTCAAGGACCATAACATGGAAGAATAATTAGACTTGTTTTGTTTGATCCCAGAAGGAAACTGATGTATAATAGGACTAGAAAAAAGACTAGAGTCAGATTACCAGGGGCTTCCAATGTCAAATGGAAAAGTCTGTATGGAAGAAAAACCTACTTTATTGTGAAGGACAGTGTCATGAAATCCAAGAACAGATCAAGGAGAAGACAATGACTAAAAGCCATGTCAAAGACTGAATAGAAGTCAAGGAAGCACATTTTAGAGGAATGAAAACAGAGGCCCACAGAAAAAAGAAAAGAGTCATTAAAGAAAATTCTTGCCACCAAAGTCCTTGATTCATTTAATTGGTTCAGCTTCAGGAACTGTTATCATTTCATCAGTGAAATGACACTAAAGAAGAGTCATTAACATCTATTTTGCTACAGTCCAGTAAGGACCACATAGTTTTCAATATCCATTCTTGAGACTTCCACTCCAATAGGTTTTCTAACACCACCATAGCTCCCTTTCTCTCAGAGCTGAGAAATTCTAATGATGTCAATGCAGTGACCTGTCTTACAGCTGAAACCCCCAACATGCATTATCTCTCCCATTGGAATGTGAGCTCCTTAAGAGAAGGGACTGTCTTACCTTTCTATTTGCACCTAATACAGGGTTTTACACATCACAACTGCTTGCTAAATAAATAAATAATGATAATAAATGAATAAAATAATGAAAAATAAACTAAATAAACAAGCAAAATGGTGAATAAACAAAATAATTTTAAAAGTTTTATTTATTCATTTATTCAGAGGCAACTGTGTGGCCAAGTAGACTCGAAGACAGGAAGATCTTTGTTTAAATCAGGCCTCAGACACCTACTAGCTTTGTCATGTGACCTCTGCCTCAGTTCTCTCATTTGAAAAATGGGAATAGTAGTAGCAACTACCACCCAGGGTCATTGCTAGGATAAAATGGGTTAACATTTGTAAAGTGCTTAGCACTAATACCTCTAGCATTACTAGTAGTAGTAGTAGGCATGTAACAAATAGTAGGCATTTAACAAATGCTTCATAAAAAAAGACAAAAAAAATCTCCCTCAGGGTCACAGACCCAGTTGGTGGTACAGCTCAGGCTAGATCACAAATCCCTTTGTGTCAATCCATTATTCCTACAATTATCCTGGTTCTATTTATAGTTTTAGACAAATCTTGCTAGAAAAGCAACAAATTAATCCTTAGATCAAAAGAGCTATTTGATTCTTTTACAGCCTTAGATCTTATTTAATTGGTAATTGATCCTATTCACTAGATGGTACTCAAGTGAGCAAGTGGAATTCAAGTGCTGGAAAGTGTCTTATTCAAGACATGCAAAGAATAGGGAAGGCATAGCCTTGGAGGTTTGTAAGGAGAGGCCAAGAAAGTTCATATGATCCTAAGATTTACAATCAGAAGGGACCTGGGCTTTATCTAGGTCAGAGATGTCAGACTTGAAAGCAGCCCACACAACTTAAAATGTTAAAATGTTATTGGGAAATACTTATCAAAATAAATAAAAATACAACTTAGAAAATGTTAATTTGTGATTTTCCAAATCAAATGCAGTCCATAGGGATCCATTTTTATTTGAGTTTGGTACCACTGATTTAGGTCAAACTTTTCATTGTACAAATGAGGGAACTGAGGACTTGCTTAGAAACATACAGGCAACACAAATAGGTCCTCACTAGTATGAATAATGAATTCTCCTGAAATGGTTACATTATTCAAATTTACACTGCATATTTCAATTGGGCTGAACTAATTATCATATTTTACATAATTATAACTTCAAATAATGACAATTTGAATACATGGCAACCACTTCTAGGCATTCGTTATTCACCCTAATTGGGGCCTAGCTATAACCAGCAAACTCAAGATTTAAGCCCAGGGGCATAGATTCCAAGTTCAGTGGTATTTCCACTATGCCCCATTGTAGTTTAAATGAGACTGATATGTAGGTAACATCTCAAGGTGTTATTAGCAAAGTTGTTCTGATGAAATAGCAGCTTCCTGGGTTGGGGGTATACCTGAGAACCTTTAAGCTGAGAAGAAATAAGACCCAAATAGAATCTGAGAAAATGAGCCATAGTTAGCTTACAGGATGGGACAATCATGGGGGCGACTACTTGGAACAGCTTGAATTAGATGCAAATAATTGGGATCCTCCACTAAGGCTTGGCAGGGGAGAGCTGGTGATGAATGTTCTGTAATATGGCTTTGGGATAAGGGATAGAACCAAAGCACAATGAAAATTGGAAGCAGAGCCTTGGGTAAATGATTGGGCTGGATACTTGCTGCTTTTCAAGCTGGGAAATGTGCAAATTGAAGAGAATAAAGGTTGATTTCCTGATTCTGAAGAAGAAAGGAGGCAGATCAAGACAAATGGTCAAGTGTTGAATTCTAGGACATGGATTTAGAGATCATCTAATCCAACCCCTTATTTTTGCACATAATAAAATTGAGGCCCAGGGAGTTTGAACAGATTAGCTAAGGTCCCATAGGTAGTAAATGGCAGGGTCAGTTTTCAATATCCATTCTTTTGACTTCCACTCCAACAAATTTTTCCATTATACTGCCATGGCTCCCTTCCTCTCAGAGGCTGAGAAATTCTGGTGATGTCAGTGCAGTGATTAGTCAGGACTGATTGTCTAGCCTGGCTCCCTCACATCTGTAGGTGGAGTATAGGTTGAGAAAGAAGTACAGGCTTTTAAACATGGCCAGTGTATTCATTGGAGCAGCTAGGTGATCTGGTGGATCAGAGCACTGGTCCTAGAGTCAGAAAGTGCAGAAAGACCAGAGTTCTAATCTCACCTCATACACTTATTAGCTGTGTGACTCAAGGCAAGTATTTAACCACTGCCTATATAAAACTGGAGAAGTAGATGGCAAACCACCCCCATATCCTTGCCAAGAAAACCGTTTGGTCGATGGGGTCGTGAAGAGTCAGACGTGACTGAACAACAACAATGTATTCAGGTATGTGCTAAAGCAAATTTGAATTGGCTTTTAGGAGCCAAGTATTGAGTTTTTACTGTAAGTGTTTCCACCTCAGTAACTGGCAATTGCAATAAATCAAGGACTAATTTATTGTTTTGTTACTTGTCTAGATTTCAGATTAATATTTAAGAAAAAAGTAAATAAAATGCATATTAAACCTTAATAGGTCATGTGTTCATATTTTTGCCAATTGGTAGTTAAACATTTGCCAGCACACTGTCATCTCCAACTTGTAGAGTCCCTGTCTTACCTTAAGATGTTTCAAACACTAGCTTCATAGTGAAACCTTTTCTGATGCCCCAAAGGCTAATACCTTCCTTTCTGGTGAGGTGAGCAAATTTAGAGACCTCTTCACTCCAAATGTTCTTGTGGACTGTGTGTGTCCGACCTGTGGTAGAGTCTTCTGAGTTCACATTGGTCTGATCAGCCTCAGTCTCACCCTCTGTACCTTGACTCCAACATAGTAATGTCATTTTGGTCCTCTTTGAGAATGAAGGACAACCACCACCAACCAGTCTTCCCTCTCCTCAAAACTTTGTATATATTTTTATTTATTAGATTTCTATTTATGCTGTCTACATTCACTTATGTACTAATCTCCTCTATTAGAATGAAAACTTCTTGGGAGTAGGAATTATTTCATTCTTTGTACCTGTCTCACCAGCTCTGGCACCTGGAAAGTCCTTAATAAATAAGTACCTAGCAGAATGTCTGCCATATAAATAGGTATTTACTGATGGATAGATCAATTCAAAGGAACATTCTATGGAGAAGCCATTAAGTGACAGTGATATAAAAAACAAACAAACAAAAAAGACCATGATTAAAGATTCCAAAAGGAAAAGAGATAGGCTGAAGAATCAAAGTGTGGGCAGCCAAAGGTTTGCAGGGTCCCTTGGGGAGTCAGAGAAAGGCATCTCTCAGCTCAGAGTACCCCCCAGGTGCCCACAAGAGCTAAGTGAAGCTGAAGAATTAGGCTTTCCTAACAGGGAAGCACTTTACCAAGTGTGTCACAGCTTTCAGCAAGGGCAGAACAGAGCTGTTGAGCAAGACCGTCCTCTGTTCTCTGGAGCCCATATCTTCTCAAGTTTCCCTGACTATTGCAATTCTTATCTTTCATCTGGGAATTTACCAAGACGCAATCCAGGAGCAAAAGTGGGCTAAACCTTGTATAGCTAGACTGAACTGTTAATAATGAATATTAAACTTTAAAAGTGTGTCATTGTTTTCCCCAGACTCCATTGTTAAACATTTACCAGCACTTTGCTGTCTCCACCACAGATTCCCTCAATTATTTCAAGATACAGATTCTTCAGGGACAGCTAGGTGGTGCAATAAATAGAGCACCAGCCCTGGAGTCAGGAGGACCTGAGTACAAATCTAGCCTCAGACGCTTAACACTTACTAGCTGTGTGACCATGGGCAAATCACTTAATACCAATGTCCTGCCTCACCCCCCACCCCAACCCTCGCGAGACACAAAAACATACAGATTCTTCGTGAGGTATTCCCCCATTTTACAGATGAAGAAACTGAGGCCAGCACAGGATAAATCATTTACCCAAGGTCACATAATTGAGTAAAGTGTCTTGTGACCAGATTTCACTTCAGGTCTTTCTGATTTCAGAACTACTGCTCTATACACATCACAATCAAGCTGCCTGTGAACATTATACACATGAAGGACAGAAAAAGAAAATTGTATGTAAATTTGTATGTCACTATAACAACTTGTGTTTTTTCAAACCACATAATAAATTAACGAAGCAATTATTAATAAATTAGTAAGCTATTTACATATCATATAAATAATTATATATTATATAATATTATTTACATTATTATATTTATATCATCATATTTATTTGTATTTTATTTCTAGTGTTATATAAATATATTAATATAAATAAATTCAAAATAATTATGTAAATAAATTAATAAAATAATAAATGTAAAGAATGAATTGGTAAAGCACATTCATGATGCCCAAATGTGGAGGAGGGGGGAGGGAGTCTAGGACGAATTAAAATATCAATTCATATTTCTAAAGGTTTTAACTTTTACAAAAAAATATCCTGACTACATTTTGTGAGGTATGTTTATTATCCCCATTTTATAGAGGATATGAAATGCTTAGCTCACAGTCACACAGCTAGTAAGTACAAGAGCCAGGCTTCAATCCTAGATCTCCTGATATAAAAGTAGAAGTAGAAGGAACATTAAACATTAAACATTTGTTTCATTGATGAGAATAAAATCTTCTTGAGGGCAGGGATTATTTCATTTTTGTCTCTGTAGTATTCTAGTGTACCACAGTACTTTGAATACAGTATGTATTTAATAAAAGCTGGCTGAAATTCAGGATCAGAACAAATTGCCCAACATAGACAGGTAGTCAGGGACAGGTTGAACACAGGTGCTCCAATTCCAAATGCAGCTCTCTTTCCATGTATCACAGGGCCAACACTTTGAAAGTGATCTCTTAGTGATGTGAATATGAAGCTGCCTTCCTTTGTAATAAACACAATAGTCCAAACAAAGAAATCCATTGTAAAATATTGATCAGAAGGGAGCTTTGACAACTTGGAAAAGCAAAGCAGGACAATAGAGATGCTTTACTTTACTGAGCACTGTGGTGCTTTTAAATTGTTTTGAGATAGTGGGATTGTTAGTGCAGGGTTTCTCATTAAAAAGAATCCTTGGACAGCTTCACTTTGGCATGACTGAAGCTGTTTCAGTCTCTCTGGCATGACTCTTGCTGGCTTACCAGTAAAATCGTGCTCAGAGTTTTAGCTCTCACTTCTGCTGCAGGCGCCCTAAGTGCTCCCCAGCAACAGGGCCGTATGCCTCCTGTGGTCAACAAGAAAGTGATAATAACACCCCTTCCCCCACTCATCCAGAATGAGAGGGCTAAAACTTTCCATCTGGACAGCCTCAGCATAGCTGACTGAAGACAATTCCTGTTGACATCTGCTGTTTGTTAAGCATCATTTTCTGGATAACGAATGTTTCCTTCTTTGAGGTTCAGTGAGACCCACTTCACTCTAGAGACTTCCCAGGGAGACCTATGTCCCCACCAGATACAGATCACCCACCTCCTGACTTCTCTCTTCATCCCAGGGCTTTTTCTAATGCTCTGAAGGCCATTTCTAGACTAAATTTGCTTCATGCTTACAGCTCCTACTTCTTATCCAGACTCCTTCAAGTCATAGCTTCTCCTACTCCAGATTACTGTGAATGTGGTCCTTCTGGTCTTCATCACCAGCTTCATAACATGAAGTTGGACTTCAAGAAAAGACCTTGAACCAGCTAATCACCTACCTCCCTAAACAGACTTCTCTCCAGCCACTGAAACTATCCAGATTCATACCTTAATGGCCATCTCACTTCATGCTTTTCACCCTCTTCCCATCCTAATGATTGTGAACTGTCATTGTACAAAACTCATTCCCCATTCTCCACTGCTCACTCCTTTCCATCCTTCTCAATGTCTAGCCACTGTATCTAACTACCCTGGGCACTTTCGAATGCCTGATACTTAATTAACAAATTTGCTCTGATCTTAAATTCTTTTTTCTCTCTCATTTCATCTTTTTGCTCTCATGGAGATTTGACTCCCTCCTATTGAGTCTCCTTTCCAGGACTGGCTATACTTTCACTTATACCCACAGACTCATTGGTTATGGTCCTAGTGTCAGAATATTATGTTTTTATACATTATTATTTTTATGGTATTCAATACCCTACCATAACAATGAATGCCCATTGTGTAATTATATTAGAATAATGTAATTTATTTATCCAAATCAGGGGTGGGGAACCTGCAACCTCAAGGCTACATGTGGCCCTCTAGGTCCTCAAGTGCAAGTCAGTTGATTGTATCCAAACTTCACAGAATAAATCCCCTTAATAAAATGATTTGTTCTGCAAAACTTGGACTCTGTCAAACAGACCCACCCAGGGACCTAGAAGTCCACATGTGTCCTAGAGGCTGCAGGTTCTCCATCCCTGATATAACCCAAGCATATTGAGGGGAAGGTAGAGAGGAAAGACATGCTTTCTGTCACAATTCTTCCTTTGATTCACAATGCAATTTCCAATGCATTGGAGGTTTTCCTACTATTTGGGAGTATCTGGAGGAGTTAGGAACTTCCCAGGCTGACTTGAAATCCGTTCTAAGAGTCAGCAAAATAGTACATAAGAAGGAAACCAAAGACCATCTGCTTCCAGGGAATTCAAGTATGGGGGAGAAGAATCAGCTGTTCCCTTGAAACCTAGACCCATAGATCTTCCTAGAAACCAGCAAGTCAGGAACTAATGCCTTTTCGCAATCCTGAAGTTGTCTCCTTCCTTGTTACATACATATGTATATATATATATATATATATATATATATATATATATATATATATATATATATATATATATATATATATATATATATATATATATATATATATATATATATATATATATCAACTTATTTGTGGAGTTTTGTTTGTTTTTCAAGATTTTTTCTTAAATGGTTTTCCCCTACTTCCCTTTAGAGTTGGTACTTCTCCATCCACTGCTGTTAGGCTCTTTTCATTGGGGCATTCTAATAGCTACTAATTATTGATGTTATAACTTATTCACACACCTGAAAGCACTTCTCAAACCCATAGAAGTAACTAGGTAATATGATGAGTAGAGCAGTGGGCTTAGAGTTGGGCGAATCTGAATTCAAACCTGACCCAGGTACGTTTGACCCTGAGCAAGTCAAGTAACCTCTCAGCCTTGGTTTCCTAATCACTAAAATGAAAGAGCTGCACTTTATCACCTTTCAGATATCTTGCAACTCTAAATCTATGAACCTATGATTGATTTAGGTATGACACTGACCCTCCGGGGCATTGTCAAGAGGGCTATATTCAGTTCACTTAAACTTGCTGACCTTCTCCTGCTAAGTGTCAGCCAATACATCTCCCTCAGATTCAGATTTTCCCCCAAACTGTATTACAACAGAAAGTGACTTATGTTCCTAGGACTCTTATTCTATGAAGCATCACATAATTTTCATGATCTGTTAATAACTATGCTTTCAGTCATGTCTCCTAGACTACTTTATATGAAAAACTCAATAACTAATTGCTTTCACAGCAGGGTAGTGTCTGAGCTTGGGGAAAATACTTAAGCCCCAATGTGTCCAGTTTCTACAAGCCTACCTTTATTGGACTCCCGGGACAACTTTTCCAAAGTCAATTTAACCACAGAATACTTACGGAAAACATTGATGTAGCTTATACATGTCATTTTTGAAGAATCTGGGACTACAAGGGAATCCTAGAATAGACAAGGATGGGCTAAACTTTAGAGAAAATTTGATTCATTTTGGAGGGAAATTTTCATTACAATCACATTCCCCTCCTCCTTCGCCACCCCATTGGATCTTTTCCCCTTGCACCCGTGCCATTTATGTAGTACGAAATATAGTTTAGGGAATACTGCCCAAAGCTCAGAGAATGTACTTTATTAAATATCTCATATTTCCAATTTTGTCAATCTTATGACTTATGGAAGAAAAACTTAACAACCTCATTGAATTTATAGATGAATAGATTGATAAAATTCTCCGTGTTGTGATTTTTCTAGTACTTGCCGACCAGGGCTGTTGTTCTTTTCGTTGTGTAGGGAAAGAGCATTTTTTCCTGTAGGCATACCCAAAACTTCCCTGGCAGAATTCCCATAAGCCTCACTGGATAACTAAGTTCTAGTCTATAAATACCTTCATCTCCATCAAGCATGTGGGAAAGCTACTGAAGAGAGATAAATAACAGCCTGGAGGGTAGAATGGGGACCAAAGCTCTGGGCTTTTGAATTTCCATACATTCCATGGTTAAATCACCCACTGCCTCATTCTGTTCTGTTGGCCTTTACAGTGGGATGGGATGTTGCTATAAATTATACCTTCTCTATCATCAAACGTAAGAGCTTTACGATGACAGTCTACTACCTTTAAAACACACTTGGATAAGATATTGTCATGTATCTTACAAGCGTTTTAAGAAATATTTTATTTTAGTCAAACTCTATAACAGGAAAAAATGGCTAATATTTAATTCTTTTTTTATCTGCACAAAAAAAGAAGACTAAAGTAGCCCCTAACCAAGACCACTTTCCCATCCCTGACAGAACTGCCCTTGAGCCAGATAACATCCCATTGTTGTCCCCCACCTCCCCCTAAGCTGTCTTCACAATGTCCCATTGATTTGAGCTGTTCACAAAGGAAGTGTTTATTTTGAGGCAACAAAGGTAATGTTTCAGATATTAAATATGTGCACTCAGAAAAGGCCTGTTCATTTCCCTGAAGAAACTGCTGAAGCATTTATATGCTCACCCCAGCTCTTGGCATCAGTCATGGGGAGCACAGAACACTTTTGTAATTGTAAGGGATTCCAGCCCACATGCCAAGCCACCTGAACACTGCACCGGAGAGGCAGGCTTGAGGGACTTGCTTCTTTGTAAGCAGATCAGGGTGTTCCAGGTCTGCTGACATGCTTTTCAAATGAAGTGTGAAATGTGGTTTTATTATAGGATACTATGCAAAACTGAGCTAGAATAACAGAGCACCACCTGACTCCCCTAGTCCCATGGAGTTTCTTGAAATTAACTGCCACCAAGGTCATAAGCTCTTAGAGAACTTGCAAGGACTTTGCCTTCTTTACCTTCACATCCCTCCCCACATCCCCTTAGGGTTTATAGGATCAGAGATTCAGAGCTGGAAGAGATCTTAGAAGACATCTAGTTCAATCCCCTTTACTTACACATGAAGAAGCTGAGGCCCAAATAGATTAAGTAACTTCCCCAAGTTCGCACAGGTAGTACCTGATAGAGTTGGAAAGTGAACCCAGGTTTGCTGACTCCAAATTCCACATTCTTTTCATGGTACCACACTGTCTCTACTTATCCATTGCCTGGCATAGTGCCTTGCATGCATACACACACACACACACACACACACACACACACACACACACACACACACACACACACTGCTTAATAGATATTTATTGAACAGGATCAGAAACATGTGATAAAGTTCTAAATAGACTTCCTTTCTTTCTCTACTGTAGTATAATTTTTTCTTGACTTCAGCAGCTATAAAATAATACAAACTTTACTAGACAGCCTCTGAGGATCCTTCTAACTTTCTATTTTTGATCCCAGATTCATTTAATGGTCTCGCAAATGAAATTTCTTACCTATGTAATGACCCTTCTGGAAAAATCATGGAGTGATTGTTTTGCAAGGGGGTCAGAGTCATTTTAATCATGGTTCTTCTCAGCCTCTTAACAAAGGAAGTTAACCAAAGATAAGAATTGGAAGGCGGAGTTTTCTCTGGCAGAAGGAATTTTTTAAAAAGATCTTTCAGAAGGGAGAGTGAACAGAAAAAGGGCAGTGGCTTTTCTCCCCTGTGCCAATCTCACGAAACAGTTGTGAGGTGGTGTAGGTGGCATGGTCAGAGGCAGAAATGGATATCTTGGGAATCTCTTTCCTCAAACCATGACTCACATTGGAAGATTAGGGAAGCAAAAGCTGAAGGGGTAAAGTATAAAAGTGGTGTTTTATCTGGAGAAGTTACTCATGAGGCTGAATCACTGAAGACAAAAGATCTAATGAAGGGAAATGTGAAAAAACAGGTGGTCCTTATCCCTTCCCCCTACCTCACTTTAGCTGGGTATGAATTGAGACTGACATATTCTTTTATTCTGTTAGAGTAAAAAAGTTGGCACCTGACTGATCTAACCTTATTTCTCTTAACACATGTGGCTCACCCTGTCCTTTGCGCTTCCTTGGCTCTCTGTTCACAGTGTGAGAAGATAGGACAGGTTTGGGAGTCAGTCACACCTTTCACATAGGCCTAATGTTGAAGTTTAGGTTTAGAGGTGCTTGGGACCCCAAAACACCTACATGCCTCTGAGATCTCCCTTGAACTTCATTTGAATCTTTTCACTGGATCTGGTGTTCCCCTTAGGTCAAAGCCTTCCATTATCACTATGACTGAATTTAACCTAGCCTAGCCCTACAACGTCCATTATCTCCAGGTAGCCTTCAGCTAGCTCCCACCCTTGATCCTATAGAAATATCTAAGACCAAATCTGTTACCCTTAAACTAGTCTAGCCCTTCATTGTCTGTTGGCTTTTGGAGTCTGACCCCAGTGCCATCAAGATCCTCCCTAGATTCTTCCTCAAGATCCGTCCTCAAGATCAAAGTCCTTCCCTGGACCCCTGTTCCCATCATCCCAAGCTACTAGACCACCTCTAGATCCCTCCCACAGTCTTTCTGTATAAAAGATCCATCTTGCCTCCGTGAAGGGCTTGGATTCTATCTAGACTGACAAAGGCTGAAAGTTCAAGCTGGCCTGCTCACATTAGTAATACAAATGCTGAGGCTCCTTAAGAATCTGCCCAATATGGCAAATCTTTAATAAACTTTGTTTTATTTTGGCTGAAAGAAGGCTTGAGTTGAATTCATTTGGCAGGATCTGGTATGTAGGCATTTTGGTGCCCCAAGCACCCCTAAACCTAAACCTCAACAGCTGGACCCTGCTGAATGAGTTCAACCCAAGCCTTCTCTTAGCCAAAGTAAAACAAAGTTTATTAAAGATTTGCCATGTTGGGAAGACTCTTACAAAGCCTAAGCATTTGTAACACTTGACAAACAGACCAGACTGAATCTCAGCCGGATTGAATTTGAGTGCCTTCGTGGAGGCAAGATGGATCTTATATATAGAAAGACCATGGAAGGGAACTCAGGGTAGCCAAGCAGTCTTCCTTGAGAAGGAGTCTAGGGAGGATCTTGATGGGACTGGGGTGATTAGAGGTCAGATTCCCAAGAACCAAGAGAATGGAATTTTTATGGGATCAAAGATAGGAAGCAGCCAGATGGATAATGGAAGGCTTTTGGCCTCTGGGAAATGCCAGATCAAATGGGAAGATTCAAGGAGAGGTCAAGGGAGTTCCCAGAACCTATACTCCATCATTAGGATCCCAATCCTTCAGTTCATTGTTGACTTTTCTCCCTCTGAGACATAATCACAAGCCATTCATATGTTTCATAACCACATTTTCAAGAATAGAATTATTTTGAAGCTAGACATTTCAAATCTGCCCTCTCATACCACAAAACTAATCCGAGACCCTCAAGGCTACAGAGCACTTGGGTGCTCTGTCTTCAGTGGGGACTGAGTAGCTAATCTTTGTCTTCTATGTATTATTGTCATTACCAAGCAAAATTAATAATCTTTATATGTGATGATGATGAAGTCATTTCTGCAGGCTATCTAATCTTGATTCCTTTATCTTTTTCTCCTAGGTTCTATTTTTAAAACCTTAAATCTATTCTCTTTCCCTCTACCACATTACTAAACATTAGGATCCTCTGGTCCCCTGAGATCTCCATATTTCTTGAAAGTGACATAGCCCTTAACTCAGGGAGCTGGTCAATGGCAGGATCCATGACTGTCCATTGCCATTAATTTGCTTTGGACTCCCATTTGTATCAATTGTGGGGGCCTAATGAGGTCTGTAATTCACTCTGTAATCCTAATGTCACTGGATTTTATTTATTGCAGAAGAATTAAAAGACCTTCTGAATTGTCAGACCACTGGATTGCATTTATCTGTACCAGACAAGGCAAATGATTCATTCCTTAACATCTGTGAAAAATGCTTCAGGTCTAGATAGGGGTTCTGTGAAACCTGTTTAGATAGTGCAGGGTATATATGACTTAAAAGAAGTGGAGACTACAAATTTATGTCCATATGGATTGGAATTTTTAAACATATTATTTTCTAAGTCTAGACCAAAATCTATGTTTTGCACTATTAATGTGTACTGCCATTTTCAGTTGCATGTACATGCAGAGAAAGTGGTCATTCATCTTAATCCATCAGTGTGAGGTTCACATTGCAAGCGGTTGTGTCATGCCACAGGGAAGTGTTTGAGGCCTGGGAATTAGTTGGGTCACGTGGAGGTCAGGGCATCTTGCACTGTCCCCCACCAGGGGATACTGCATTGCTCAGGACTCTCTTGTGTGGGGTTACCCTCTGTTCCTGATTGGCATCTCCACACCTTGGGGCCTTCATACCCTTGTAATTGCACTCCCCCTCTCACAATTCTGTTCAACTGGGCCCTATCATGTGGGGTATGTGGATCTGGGGTC
>CM053591.1:69459454-69492143 GCA_028646515.1 Pseudochirops corinnae
GTAGCCACATTAGCAAAGGGCCTAGGGGCAGGGAAGATCTTTAGATTCCCATAACACTTAGTATAGATGTGTAGCCAGTTTTCTTCTGCCCCCTTCCTTTTCAGGTTAAAACTGTTTTAAATAGATTTAACAAGTATATTTTTAGCACGACTTGTTAGGTATATCCTATCCCTGGTGAGAAACATGTTATTTCTATACTACAGTGTGATCTAGACATCAAAATTCCAGTTTCAGACACCATTTTCACTTCCAAAATCAGTTTCTCTTTTTCCCAACTGGTACGTTTCTCTCAAAATTCCCTTGTACTCTTTTTGAAAATATTTTGTATGTACATGTTTCCTCTCTGCATAGTTCTAAAAGGATAGGGTTGGAGGTTTTTTGTTTGTTTTTGATATTTATTTGGGTGCTTAATAGATTATGGAAACTGATTGATTCTGCATCTTTTCCATTGATGAACAGTAATAACCTCCATGACCCTATATCCTTTAGTTCCTTGATGGAGAATAATATTTGCCAATATTTTTTTCAGATTTCTTTTGGAAGCATCATTTATGACCACCTGAATCACCAGAGGATGGTAGTAATCATCCATTCTTACCAGTCTTTAACAGGTTCTCTGTCACATCTTAAGAAAATCTCTTGACCTCAGGTTAACAACTAACAGCCTCAGTACTCCTCAGCAGGAAATCTCAAACCACCATTACTTTTTCTGTTTTTCCTGTGACTTATTGTCATATTTCTCATTTTTAAGAATTTAATTTATTATGCCTTGGATGTCACAAGCTGACTTCTCATGGCATATAGCTCCCTCCTATTAAAAAAGAAACTAAAATTCCTTTCTTAACTCAAAATGTTTATTAATTCTTCTCTTCCTTATGGCTAACATTAATCTACTCTTCAACATCCTAATATAGGTAAGAATCTCTCCCTGCCTTTTCAGATACTTTTACTTCTTTCTTTTGATGTTAATAGTCTTTTACTGCTATTGTTAACCTAAAGTATGGAGAGATATCCCCACAACCTCTTCCTGCTTTCCTCTAGTTAGAAGAGCAGATTTAGCCATAAGCAGACATAACAGTCAATTGACCATGAGAGAAATACAAACACTGAATACTTGGTGAAAGTCACTGAAAAAGCTTTCTATACTTAATGAGGTCCTCAGTCTTTGTCTTTCAAAGTACTTGTTGTTTATTACAACTCACCACATTGACGCCATCTTATCAAATATACTGGGTCTTTAGAAGTTTTTCAGCCCTTGACAATCACATCTACCTTTCTTCCTATTCTCCCACTGATTTTGTCTTATCTTACCAATTTATTTCATGCAATTGCCTTGCCTTATCAAGTACCATGCCTTGCTTCATCTTTCACCATTCTTAATTCTCCTTCAGATTGCATTACTTTTCTGATTAAGTTCTTTTCCTCATTTGTCTTCTGGATATTCCTCAATATTTCCTCTAGTTCTCCCAAATTCCTCTTACCCAAATTCAACTTTTGGTCTTCATTATTCCATGTCCTTCCAAATCACATTGAAAAGTCCTCCTCTATTCAGTTTACATTCTTCTCCTTTTCTAGTCCCTTCTCCCATACAACCTCTTCCTTTGTAAGCTGTAAATGGATAATTTTCCATCTATTAGTGTTACTGCTAGAAGCCAGACTTTCTATACTGACTCTGGTTTGTTTTTTTTTTTAATTAATATAATATTTATTGGCTATCAGTAAGGTAGAGCTATGAATGGGGAACTGTTCATCTAATATACTGATTTTTGGAGGAATCAGTGCTGCTACTGGATATCAGTGATGCTATGTCTCATGACATGGAGAGATTTGGTTGAAAGAACTGTAGATGTTCACCCTGACAAAGAGATGTGAATGAGGAGATCTATTTCCCCATATTTAAAGAGGAAACAGATTTATACTGGGAACAAAGGAAAAAACTAGGAGCAAGCACAGAATTTGAGAGTTTAAAGGTCCTCATATGGCCAATGCAATACTCATAGCACCAATGGGCACTATAAATGTGCCAGAATAGTATTCAATCAAAAAAATTTAACAGACTCTCCATATGGAAGACAGAAGCAAAACATTTATTCAGACATTAGGAAACCAAATCCCAAAACCAGTAAGCCAATTCTATCATAGTAGCAAAGAAGTTAATAAGCCATAACAGCACAGAGAGCCACAGCATTCTTTAGACTTCCCACAAAATAACATTTACTCACAAGCCTAACTGTCTCCCTCCAATGCATCCTCTCCTTCCTCCAATCTAGCTGCTCTCAATCCCAGCTTCCTGTGGGCTCTGCTCCATCCCTTAGCAAACTCCTACTACCATAGGCTCTATGTGATTATATTCAGCCTATTAGGGGTAGGGTATATCTTCAAAGCAGGGAAGGTCTTAAAATTCCCTTAGGCTTATTAAGGCACAGGGAAGATCTTCAAATTACCATTAACATTACAGTCTCTCATTGGCTATAAATTCCAATTTATACATGAAAAGGAATCCCAGTATAATATCCAACAGATGATCTTCCTTTCTGTACTAAGATCTCCAAGTAGGGAGAACTTAATTCCTATCAAAGCAGTTCATTTCTCTTTTGGATAGTTTTATGTACTAGAAAATTTTGCCTCTTTGTCATTTCTACCCACTATTTCTAGTTCTGCGCTCATAGGCTAAAGGGTAGAAATATTCTTCTAATGGGGAGAAATTGTTAAAACATCGATTTACGCTTTATTTAAGGGGGGAGGTCGAATCAGCTTTCCTGTCAATTAAGGACCCTGTTGTTATCCATACCAAAATGGAATGGATGGTGTTAGAAGACAGTGAACTTCCCCTCACTTAATTTTTCTAGATGACCATTTGTTGGGCCTGACCTAAATTAGCACAATACATCTGTTTTGAGAAAATTCATCTCTCTCTTTAAAATATATATTCATTGCTGTTGGCCAGTACTATTCCTAACCTCAAAATAGGCAGGTAATTGTATCTTCAAGATTACATTTTACTTTTTACTTTTTGACATGTAAATTGACAGCTGGTGTTATCTATCTGCTAGAGTAAGGTTTGATTTGGTTTGTAGGACTAAATCTGGGTAGAAGAAGATAGTGCCCTCCTACCCCCTTCAGTAAGCCTAGCTCTCTAGTTTTATCTGCTATCAATTAAAGAAATAGTGTTCCTTATGAACCAGAAGTAAGGAATCTCAATAATCAGCAAGATAAAAAAAGCTTTTTATCTTTTTTTTCATTTTGAGATACATATTTAATATTCTCTTTCATCACTGCAGGAAGAAAACTATCTTGCCAAGGGCTATAGCAAGAAGATGTGGGGGAAAAGTGCTGATAAGCACTCACCTGTTTGCAGTTATCAGCTTCACTGCAAAATGCCACAAAGACTGAGCCTCACACTCCTAAAGAGACAGGAAACAACACACAGTAGGCAACGGCTTCAATTCAGAAATCCCCACAGGTTGTCATAACTTATAACTCTCCTCACAAAAGCAGCACAGAGGAAAAATGCTTCCAATTAGCTGGACCATAGAATCTTAGCACTAGAGAGAATTCAGTGACACAATGCAGTTCACTCCTACCCCCACATCCCCACCTTTAGAAAAACTTTCATGTACATTACCCCACATAGATTCAAATTTTTACAACCTTTAAAGTTCAGAAAAATATGTTCCATGTTTTCTTCAATAGAGTCAGAAAAGATGTATTCCATCTTGTAGCTGACAAAAATAATTCATATGTTATATGTATATGTGTATTATATACATGCATACATACATACAATGCAATATGTTATCTGTGTATATGATATACAAATATACTTCTATGTAGATGCATATATGTGTATATAGAAGACAAAAATACATACATATACACAAATGTATGTATACATGTGTGTATATACATACAAATGCATATGCATAGATACATATATGTATATACACAAATATACATGTGTGTATACGTGTGTGTATGTATTTAGTGATTGATGCAAATAATGCGCCAGCCTGAGTTTTATCAACCCCTCTGGAGGGGGGTGCAGGGAGAAGTGAAAGGAGAGAGAGTAGAGAACAGTCACCACCTAGGCTTACACCAGAGACACAGAGACAGAGACAGAGGTAGAGAAAAAGAGAGGGAGAGAGATTTGGAAGCTTGGCTTAGGAGGATCTGGCTTCAAGTTGCTCTGCTGGCACTTCATGACTGTGTAGTTTGGGATAAATCTTTTATCTTCATCGTGCCAATAAATAGCATCAATAATTATTCATCAGATGACTCTGTAAGACTATATTACAGTGAAAGTGGTAACTGCATTGGGAAAGGGATTTTCCTCACTGTGCAGCCCCCCTACCAACAAAATCACCAAGTTCACTCTATCTCAATGCCTATGTCCTAGAAATAGCACTGGCCTAGACATTAAAGAGGCCTAGTGGCTTGCAGATGTACGTACTGAGAGGCGTTGTCACAGAATGGATGGATTGCTGCATTTAGAGTCTGAAAGACTTGGGTTCAAATAGCACTGTTAGCATCTACTGTCGCCTTGCCTTGGATATATCCCTTCGGCTCTCAGAGGCTCAGTTTTTGCACCTGTAAAATGGCACCTATTGAGATAATGCTTGTAAAACACCTTGCAAATGACAAAGTGCTCTACAAATGAGCTACAATTATTATTACTGCTCAGAATAACTAGTAGGATGGTATTTAAATCACTTCACTTCTCTGGGTCTTAGTTTACTCATTCATAAAGTGGGAAGTTTACGTAGATAAGTGGTTCTCAACCTGTGGATTATGTTCAATTTAAATACATCCTGCATATCAGATATTTACATTACAATTCATAACTGTAGCAAAATTACAGTTATGAAGTAGCAACGAAAATAGTTTTATGGTTGGGAGTCACCACAACATGAGGAACTGTATTAAAGGGTCACAGCATTAGGAAGGTTGAGAACCATTGATGTAGAAGATCTTTAAGGCTTCTTTAAAAAAAAAAGTTAACTTGTTTTCAGTTTTCAACATTCACTTGCATAAATTTTTAATTTTCTCCCTCTTCCTACCCTCTCCCTCACCAAGGAGGCATGCAGTCTGATATGGGCTACAATCCTATTAAACACATTAGTCATGTGTTGCATAGAAGAATTATAACAAATGGGAAGAGACCATGAGAAAACAAAACATAACAAAACAAAACAAAAGAAAAAAATAGTCTGCTTCGCTCTGCATTCTGAATCCATAGTTCTTTCTCTGAACGTGGATGGCATTTTCCCTCATGAGATCTTTGGAAATGTTTTAGGTCCTTGCATTGCTGAGAAGGGCTAAGTCTATCAAAGTCAGTCATCACACACCGTGTCTGTTTCTGTGTACAGCGTTCTCCTGGTTCTGCTCACATCACTCAGCATCAGTTCTTGTAAGTCTTTCCAGGTTTTACTGAATTTTGCCTGTTCATCCTTCCTTATAGCACAGTAGTATTCCATTACATTTGTATAGCATGGCTTGTTTAGCCATTCCTCAATTGATAGGCATCTACTCAATTTCCATTCTTGGCCACCACAAAAAGGGCTGCTATAAATATTTTTGTACATGTGGGTCCTTTTCCCAATTTTTATGATCTCCTTGGGATATAGCCCTAGAAGTAGTATTGCTGGACCAAAGGGTATGCACCTTTTTATAGCCCTTTTACTTAGAAAATTCTAGTTATCTTTTCTAAAGCTTTGTCCACAGAGCTGGATGAGAAGTCAGATTTAGCGCATTTTACATCTATTTCCCTAATCTACCTCCACAGAAAGTATTTGTCTCCCTGGTGGAATATCTGAAGTTAAACCTCTTTCTCCAAAACCTCCGATTTGCTGTGTGGCATTAGCTGAAATAGGGCAGCTAGGTGGCGCAGTGGATAGAACACCAGGGCTGGAGTCAGAAGGATCTTAGTTCAAATTTGCTCTCAAACACTTACCAGCTGTGTGACCGTGGGCAAGTCACTTAATCCTGTTTACCTCAGTTTCCTCATCAGTAAAATAAAGTGGAGAAGGAAATGGCAAACCACTCTGGTATCTCTGCCAAGAAAACCCCAAATGGGGTCACAAAGAGTCAGAGGTGATTAAAACAACCAAACAACAATTAGCAGCTGTAGAGGCAACCATAGTGGCTACAGTTTGTACTTCCTGCCCATGAGAAACACACACACGCGCACACACACACACACACACACACGTATACACCTTTGAACTCTAGCCTCCTATATACATACATACATACCTGCACATACATATACATACTTACAAAATACATACACACATTTCTGTGAACCCTAAGCTCCTGCATACATATGTTCACATATAAACACACATACATGCAGATTTAAGTACAAACCCTACCCTCCTACATATACGCCTGCACATATATACACCCCTACACATACATACATATGTGTGTTATACACACATAACTGTCAACTCTGTCCTCCTACATGCACACCTTCATATACACACAAACATGCGAACTCTAGCATCCTTACATGCATACACCCCTGTGCACATATATACATACCTACATAATGCATACATACATTACTGTGAATCCTACCATCCTACATATATATGCATGTATAAATGCACATGCAAACAGAAGTAGCTATGAACCTTGCCCTCCTACATGCACACGGGCACACGCATGCACACGCACATGCACACACACGCACACACACACACACACACACACACTCACACTCTAAGATATGCCCTTGTTCTTGCCCAGCCTAGTCATCATATAGCAGCCCTTCTCTCTGTCAGCCCATCTCTGGCTCCACTCTCAGGAGCCTGATTAAAGAGTTATGGGCCAGTGACCAAGGTCTTCACTCCTCATTGTGAGACCTCTCCTGCTGCTTGTTTTATTCATAATGAAATTTGACCAACTGAAAGATGACAGCTATTAGCCAGCCATCCAAGCTGTTTCACAATTATGGGCATATCCAAAAGGGGGCTGAGAAAACTCAAACTGGTGCATTATTTTCATTAGTCACTAATTATCCAAGCTGGCCAAGAACTTCATTTTCCTATGTCAGAACAGACTTTATCTAAACTAATACTTTGCCAAATTTTCCATTAAACTACTTTAGTTTTATCCTTCAGAAACAACTCCCTATGCCAAAGAGTACAAATGAGCTAGCATATAGAAAGTGCTTAGTAAGCCTTAAAGTGATGTGAAAACATCAGTTACTATTAGTATTATCTTTATTGAATCAGGAACCAAGACAGGGATATCTAGGCTTTGTTCCAGGGTAGGTAATTTGCCCTGGGGCAAGAAATCTAATGAGCTGCTGGAAGCACAATAAGGAAATCATTATAAGAAAGAAGTTGAGCCTAGCAGAGGATATGGAGCTGAGGCAGGATAGAGGCAGTGACTGTGGGGCTGGGGGATCTAAAAACAGTGTGACCGGGCAGGTAGCTTGATGATGACCTGTTTACAAAGTTATGAAGAAGAAGGAGGAGGAGGAGAAGAATATGAGGAGGAGGAGGAGGATGAAAGAGGAGGGAGAAGGAGGAGGAGAAGGAGGGAGAAGGAGGAGGAGGAGAAAGAACCCTTCAGTTCTTTGCCCCTGATGCACACCTCTACCTCCTCTATCCTAGGATCCTTTTCTTTAGTTGGAAATTTGCTTTCTGGAACTTTCCTGCAAATGGGAACTGGGGTTTGGATATGTGATTTGGTGAAGGGTCACCCCATGAGGGAGAAGACAGGGCATTTCAGGGTCCTACAAAGGAGAGGGACTATAGAGTCCCAAACAAAGGCAAATGCTTCCTGAGCCACAGGGTTAGAATCAAAGGGAATCCTTCAGAGCTTTTCTCCCATCAGCATCTGCTGCAGGTCTTTGACTTTCTGTGGATTCTTGTGCCATCCTCCATGTTTTTCTTTCCCTCCAAGGTTTGACATCCTTGGCTTCCCATATTTTACTGCTAATGGAAGCTTGGGGAGAAGATGAGTTTCAGATGAGAGTGCGTGCTCCTGCCTCCTCAGTTTCATGTAAGTCTTTGCCTTTCCCCATTATCCATTTTCCCAAGTAAAGCCACCTTTCATTCTTTTTGTCCCATGTATAGTTTCTAGTGCTTGCTCAAGGTTCAAACATTCTTAGTTATAGCTATGTTATGTCATGTCATGTCATGCTATGCTATGCTATGTTATGTTGCATCATCATATCATATCATATAACACATCACATCATGCCACGTCACAGCATGTTATATCATATGTTATGACATGCCACACAATGTTACATCACACTGTGTCATGCTATATTATGCTATGCCATATCTCAACATGTCATTCATGTGACACCATGTCACATCATATTATATCATGTTACATCATGTTTTATTACATTATGTCATGCTGTATTATATGCCATGTTATCTTATGTTGTCATGTTATCTTATGTTATGTCATGTCATGCTATGCTGTGCTATGTTATGTTGTATCATTGCATCATATCACATCATATCACATATCACATCACATCATGCCACATCATCCCCCATCATGCTATGTCATGTCATGTCAGTCATGCTAAATCATGTAATGTCCTGTTGAGTCACATTATGTCGTGCCACTTCCCATCACACCATATCATGCCATGTCATGTTACATCTTTTCCCCCAAAAGAAAGGTTCCAAATCACATTAGTACTAAATGGATGGCAGCCCAGTTAGAATATCATGGAAGGTTTGTTATTGAAGATATAGCTATCTCTGTTTTAATTCATTTTCTTTTGATGATGATTTCTCCAGCTTTACATTTTAGACTAAGTGAACTCACTGATTTTTCAAAACTTATTGTTGTTTCTGTTCACTCATTTTGCTGTTTCCAACTCTTTATGACCCCGTGGACTATAGCATTCTGGGCCCTTCAATTCTTCATTATCTCTTGAAGTCTGTCCAAACTCATCTTCATTGTTTTCATGACACTATCTATCCCTCTCATCCTCTGCCATTCCCTTTTCCTTTTGTCTTCATCTTTCCCCAAATCAGGGTCTTTTCTAATGAGTCCCATCTTCTCATTATGTGGTCAAAGTATTCAAGTTTCAGTTTCAGTATTTGCCCTTCCAATGAATAACCTGGATTAATTTCTTCAGATATTGACTGATTTGATCTCCTTGCTGTCCAAAGAACTCTCAAAAGTCTTCTCCAGCACCAGAATTTGAAAGCATTCATTCTGAGGTGCTCAGCTTTCCTTATTATCTAACTCTTATAGCTATCCATTGCTACTGGGAAAAAAACAACAACAACAACATAGCTTTGACTATGTGGACTCTTGTCAGCAAGGTGATATCTCTGCTTTTTAGTATGCTTTCCAATTTTGTCATAGTTAGCCTTCCAAGGAGTAAGCATCTTTTAATATCATGGCTTCGGTTACCATCTGCAGTGATATTTGAGCCCAAGAATATTGAGGTAAACAGGTTGGGTCACTTACCCTGGGTCACACATCTCGTAAGTGTCTGAAGATGGATTTGAACTCAGGAAGATGAACATTCCTGACTCCAAACTTGGCACTATATTCATTATGCCCCCCAGCTTCCCCCAGGTTACTATCTTGTTGTGGCAGAGGGGGTTGTGTAACTTAATGAAATTGTGAACTATGCCGTACAGGGTTACTCAAGATGGATGCATTGTAGTGAAGAGTTCTGACAAAAAGTGATCCACCAGAGAAGGAAATAGCAAACCACTCTAGTAGCTTTGCCAAGAAAACCCCATGGACAAAATTAAAATGATAAAAGGGATGACATCAGAAGATGAACCCTTTAGGTTAGAAGGTGTCCAATATGCTACTGGGGGAGGGGGGAGGACAAAGTTTCTTCCTCCCATGCCTCTTCATGCAAAATAAATAAATGAATAAATAAATAAATAAATGGATGAATGAATGAATAAGTGAATGAATGAATGATTAAGTAAATGAATGAATGATTGAATGAGAATATAGTATAGAGACAAAGAGCCTTGGAATCAGGAAAATTTGGGTCAAACTCTGCTTTTGACACATGCTGGCTGTGTGACCCTGAGCAAATCACTTAACCTATTTGTACCCTAGGAAACTCTTAGATGAAACATTTCAGAGAAGATTAACAATGTGCATTGGTAGAGGGAGTTTCTCCATCTAGGAGTTCTCTAGACCAATCAAATGTTCTATCTCTTACCTCATTAAAACTCCATCCAAATACTGACCAAAATAACAGGCATTTTGTTGGAAGTTTTATTAATCAGAAAGTTCACTTTAACATTCTAGAATGTAAATTCAGAATACCTAATGAGAAAAAGAAATTAATTGAACCTTTGGTGGCTGTATTTTCCCTGAGGAAAATTTGCCATGTAGATGACTGCCCTTGATTTGGAAGGAAGGAAGCAAGGAAGGAAGGAAGGAAGGAAGGCAGGAAGAAAGGAAGGAAGGAAGGAAGGAAGGAAGGAAGGAAGGAAGGAAGGAAAAGCAGAAGGAAGAAAGGAAGGAAGGAAGAAGGGATGGAGAGAAAGATAAAAGGAAAGAAGGAAAGGATGGGGAGAGAGAGAGAGAGAGAAAGAGAGAGAGAGAGACAGCAATTGAATTAGGTAGAGATAGGCTTAGGATGGTTCTTAGGGTGCTATTAGTCCTTATGATCATGAAGTTGGAAGATGGATTTTTACTTTTCATGTCTTGCAAAATTCAGATGCATACAAAAGAATGGCAGGAGCTATAATAATAGTATCAAAAATGCTAACATCTAGAATGAACTGAGGTGTGCAAAGGGAAAAAGAAAAGAAATACCTTTTTTAGCTATATTCAGAGCAAGTAGGACAAGGAAGAGAAAGGACAACAGAGAAAATGGTATAATATCAAAATATGATGGAGAAGCAACAGCTTCTGTATTCATTTTTAAAGGGAAGGATCTTCAAACTTGGGAAGAGTACCATCAATATGATAAGGACAGGGAAGCAAATTTTTTAGATGAAGAGTTAATAAAAGGATACCTAGTTACTTCAAATTACTTACAGTTTCCCTAACCAGATAAATTATGGCACAGGGTACTATAGGAGTTTTCACATGTGATCTCAGCACTAGTATTGGAAATTATTAAGAAATCTTGTAGAACTGGCGGGATGTCAGAGTGCAATTCAATTAAATTCAACTAATACTTGTCAAATGCTTACCTGGTGCAGGTCCTGTGCTAGGTTTCACAGAAACAAAGACTCAAATGAGAGAATCTTTGTCCTCAAGACAATCACTTTAAATGTAGTGGTAGGGAGAAATGTAGAATGTATGCAAATAACAAGATAGAAGATAATTTGATGAGTAAAAGACAACTAGTGGCTATAAATGAACCACTTTTCAGAAGGAAGGGAAGAATAGGTTGGAAAATATACAAACTGATAAAGTGTATCTTAATCTGACAGTGATTAGAAAGCTAGGTTGCACAGTGCTAGGCTTGGAGTCCAGAAGATTTGTAGTCCCTAGTTCAAATCTGGTCTCAGACACTTACTAGCTGTGTGACCCTGGGCAAATCATTTAACTCCCAGTTTCCTCACATGTGAAATAAGCTGGAGAAGGAAATGCAAATCATTCTAGTAGATTTGCCAAGATAACCCCAAATGGAGTTACAGAGAGTCAGACATGACTGAAAGGAATGAATGATGACAACAATCCCTGACAAAATTCTAGCAAAGCATTAAATAGAGAGTTTTTTGTGCAAGGAGGTTAGCAACATTCAGTCTTTTGAGTTAAAGGTCCTTGGCTTTTGCCCTTTAATACCAGTCAGGAGAAACATCTAATTGTTGGAAATCCAGCAACTTCCATCCATTGCCTCTAGTTCTACCCTCTGGAACTAAGTAGAACTCATGTCCTTTTTCTACATGCCCTTCCTTTAAATACTTGAAAAAAAATCTGTCATCTGGGTGGTGGAAGTTTCCTCCAACACCTGACTTCAGTCATCTTTTCTCCAAGTTATAAATATTGCCAATGCCTTCATCGGATCCTCATATGACATGATCTCAAGATCTCATTACCCCCACTTATTTACTCTCTACCTGGAGTCCAAACATGAACAAAACCCTCTAGAGGTATACTGAATAAGAAAGAGTAGAGTAGGCTAAATATCTAGGTCAAGTACAAATGCATCAAACATAGCATCATCTATCAAGAGTTCATAAACATACAACCATTGTGGAAAGCAATCTGGAACTATGCCCAAAGGGCTATAAATAATGGCATACCCTTTGACCCAGTAATACCACTTCTGGGGTTGTATCTCAAAGAGATCATAGAAGTGGGAAAAGGATCCATATGTACAAAAATATTTATTGCAGCTCTCTTTGAGGTGGCAAAAAACTGGAAATTTAGGGGATGCCCATCAATTGGGGAATGGCTAAAGAAGTTGTGGTATATGAATGTAATGGTATACCATCATTCTATAAGAAATGGGAAGGAGATGAATTTCATATTTACCTGGAGAGGCTTATACAAATTGATGCTAAGTGAGAAGAGCAGAAACAGGAAAAATTTGAACACAATCACAGACACATAATATGTGTTACGACCAACCTTGATAAACTGGACTCTTCTCAGCAATGCACAGCTACAAGACAACTCTACAAGTCTCAGGACGGAAAGAGATATCTATATTCAGAGAAAGATCTAGCAAGACCAGAGTTTAAATGGAGACTGAAGCAATCTACATGCTATCATTCTTTTTCATGTTTGGTTTTCTTTCTTTTTTGCCATTGTTCACTCCATTGGTTACAACCTTTCTACACAACCAGACTGTATTTGCAAATCCTATACATGATTGCACGCCACCATGGGGGGATGGGAGGAAGGGAGAGGGGAGAATTTGAAACTCAAGAGATTGTGGAACTGAATCTTGTAAACTAAAAGTAAATGAACCAGTCAATGAAAAAAAAGATTTCATAAACAGCACTTATTAAATGTTCTCTATTATTGATCATTATTTGGTACAGAAATAGCTTACCCACTCATTACAACCCAAGCACTGTCTTTTATCTTCTTTTTTCTTTCAACATCCACTTTCATAATTTCAAGCATCTCCTCCTTGCAGATGTCTCTTCCAAATCTATATCTCTGGTTCCTGCTCTTCTCTAAAGGTCCGTTCTATGTTCCCAACTTCCTACTCTGAGTCCACTTGGACTTCCTGCTAGTACCTAAACCAAAGTTGCCCAAACAAAATTCATCAAATTTTCATCCAAACCTACCCATCTTCTTAACCTTCCTATTTCTATTAATGGCACTATCATTCTCCTAGTCACTCAGAGTTGAAAGAAATGTGTAATTGACTTTTACCTTCCATTTACCTTCCACCCCCAACCAGTTGAATTTTGGTTCTATCTCAGTCATAGCTTTCAAATCTGTCCCTTCCATTGTACTCTCATTTGCTCATATCAAGTTTAGACCATAATTACCTTTTACTACTGATAATTGCATGAACCTCCTACCTGGTTTAACTGCTTCAAATCTTTCCCCAATATAATTTGACCTATGACCACTGCTAGGCTCTTCTTCCTAATAAGCAATTCTGATCATGTCAGCCATGTGAAAAAAAAATTGCTCCCATATTGCTTTTTCAACAAAGTATAAACTTCTTATTCTAGCATTCATGACCTTCAATAATCTGTGACCTCTTCCTGACTCAGGAAAAGTGATTAATACATGCTTGTTTATTAGATGATTGGCTAAAATCTACCTACCCAGCCTCATCTCTAATTATTCATCTTCATTATGGACTCTTTTCCATATGAACTCAATTATCTAAGATTCCTTGAACACATCCCACTCCTTCCTACTTCTCTGCATTTGTTCTAAGAAGCATCCCATGTTTCAAATGCATTGCCTTTTTTGAAGTTCTTCTAATCCTTTCTAAAACACAGCTCAAATGCTATGTCCTCCATGAATCTTTTCCAAATCCCCCAATTTCTCATAGTACTGTGCTCACCCCTTTTTGATTAATTTATCCCATTTTCATTTGTTAATCATCTACACATTTTATGATTCTACTATGTTATAAGCATCTTGAAGGTCAAAGACTGTTTCTCATTTATCTTTTTTTTTTTTTAACCATCATGGTACTTAGTGAAATACATTACACATAGGGGAAGCTTAATAAATGTTTGTTGGACTGCATTGTGTTGAATTGAAACTGAATTTTGTCTCCCACAGCATCTGGGCCAGTGCCTTGCAAGTAGACACTCAATAAATAATTTTGAATGATTGAAAAAGAAAACTATTCTTTCCAGGCTTCCCTCCTGCCAAAATGACAGAGCTATTTCTCTCAGCCTTTCCCAATTCATTCGCCTTTCAATAAAGACCAAACACAAAAAGGTTGGACCCCAAATGAGAATCTTTCCAGGAAATGATTGGCAGCAATGGGAAATAAGGAGTTACAGCCCCCAGTATAGTGCTCCTGTAACTATAGTGTTCACTGCAGTGATTACTATAATGTGCAGCATGGCAGAGTTACAGTTGCCATGGGAACCATAAATTTGATTTTTCTAGGGGTTTGTGCATGCAAAATCTCAACTATAATACTGCCTTCTCATATTGTCTTTTTCATTTGTTATATATGTACTTGGGTCCAAAGTAGGACACCTGAATGAAAGTCAAGGATGTTTCATTCCATCACAATATCTTTGGCTACTTCTTTTAGGGATTTCTTTAAAGTCAGAGCAGACTTCATTCAGTGATGTCATTGATGGCATCAAAGAACTTGACTAGATCCTACTTAAATCCGAGCATATTGCTCTCTTCTGCACTTGCTAAAATATGTGATAATCCCTTCTACATAGTTCTCACTTCTCATTTTTTAGCTATTCCAGGATGTTTGGTATTGCATCTGACTACATTGTCTAATTCTGGCAGGTAGGACAGTCTTCTTTATGATTATTAATGCATTAGATTTTTAGTCAGAATTTTGTGTTTATTAAGTGTTTCATTTATTACTGCTATGCATCGGGGCTCACGACTTCACTCATTCTAGCTGAATAGATTTTATCACAATTCTTGAAACAGAACATCTTTCCTATTATCCCTCCTATTCAGCTCTTCTGCACTGTCTTTTCTTGTTAAATTTGCTTCCTTTTCAAAGCATCAGGAACCCTTATTCCTATGACTTTAAGTACTAACAATGTGGGCTGCTCTGAGAAGGGAACTCCTAAGGTCTCCATTTCTGTTCTGTGTTGTCTTTTGGGAAATCATCTTTAGGATCCTGAGATCATAGAAAAGGGCTGGAAGGAATATCAGAAGCCAGATAGTCCAACTCCCTCATTTTTTTCAGATGAAGAAAATGAGAATTTAAGTGACCTAGCCATCGTTATCCAGAAAGTAAGTAACCAAGTCAGATGGGGGATTTGAGCACATGTCTCCTGACTCCAGAAGCAATATTCCTTATACTATGCCATCTTTTAGTAAATGTGAGCATTACGTGTCTGCAGAATGATAGTGACACGATAATAACGTTAGTTAAGGTTACCAAGGAACTGCTCTCATCTGCATTAGTTGTATTAGGAGATCAACAAGCATCCCGATAGTCAATATTGTGACATGATTAAACAAATATCTCATAATTAGGTACTACATTGCATTTTCTGTTGGGAAAGGAATAGAACTAATTGCTTGTTCAGAAGATGAATCTAAAATACAGGAAGATCTTTTCTGAATATTTCCCTTGAAAAGTGTCTTAATGTAGCTCTCTTCCCCTTACTCTTAGCTTAGAAAAACAAATGGTAGAGTTTGACTCTTCTCAACAGAATCATAGCATTGTTGATTAGGTGGCTTTCTTTGACAATGAGCATTTTTTAAAATGTGAATTAATTATCTGACTACAATTAGGGTGGGGGGTATGGAAAGTAGTTCCAACAATGTCACTTTCAATCATGGAGTCATATGAAATGTAGTGTATTGTGCTGACTGCCATTATATCAAAACTTCACCTACTAGATGGCATATTGAACAAACGGAGTCATTTGGGAGCTGATGAGGAGGAGATGACTCACTGCTCTGAAACTCATAAAAGATAAGGCCGACATTTATTGCATAAACGTTACAGGAGTCAGGTTTGTTCCTGTCACCTGTCTTTTAGTGCACTTGCATGTGATTTACCTGGATAATCCTTAGGTGTGTAAAAGTTGGGATGAATTTAAAGTGATTCAGTAGATACAAAAGGATTGAACAAAAATAAGTCAGGAAACAGGAAGACTGTTTTCAACTATTTCTGTAAAAGATGGATATTTGGGAAGGAAGGAAAGAAGGAAAGAAGGAAGGAAAGAAGGAAAGAAGGAAGGAAGGAAGAAAGGAAGGAAGGAAGGAAGGAAGGAAGGAAGGAAGGAAGGAAGGAAGGAAAGAAGGAAGGAAGGGAGGGAGGAAGGAAGGAAGGAAGGAAGGAAGGAAGGAAGGAAGGAAGGAAGGAAAGAAGGAAGGAAGGGAGGGAGGAAGGGACAGAGGAGGGAGGGAGGAAGGGAGAGAGAATAGAAAGTATAGAAAGAACAAGGTTTTTATAATACCTGGCTGGATTGGGAATGAGACCACAAAGAAATCCCCATTGGGAAACAGTGATAACAACTCAGCATCTTCAGTTTTATAACCTGATTTTAAGTCTCAACTCTACTACTTACTGTACACACCACTCTAAGCTTTGGTTTTCTTATCTATGAAATGGAGCTAATGATACTCGCTCAGACAACCTTACATGGCAATTCAGAGGTAAGCATTTTAGAAATGGATTTGTTCTTTAGCAGGGGCACAGCAGTTAAACTCAATAGAATTTTTCTACTGTTTCATTCTACAAACACTATATATCTAGCCAGTCTCAGACCAACACTACTTTACATCATTGCTTCTGGAAAAGGCATGTCAGTTGGCTGTCCAAAGGATCAACTTCCTATTCCTATGACTTTCCTGATTGATACTGACTTCCCTGGCCACCTCTACTCTCTCACATAAGGGTTTGCAGTCTAACTCTTTTAGAATACAAGTTCCTAGAATGAATTAAAATTAAAAAAATATCTTTATTAAGCACTTACTGTGCTTGAAGCACAATGCCAAGAACTAGGGCTACAAAAAGAACATTTAGACAGTCCTTTCTTTCAAAGGAATTTGAAAGGAATCACATTCTGATGAGGGAGATAACTCATGTAGGAGGTTTGAGCTGCAAGTCAGATGCAGAGGTCCCATGTAGCAGCAAAGCTTATGGTAATAAATCTTCTTTAATGTGATTTTCGCTGATAAAAATCATATCAGTTTCTGATGTTGAACCATTTGACAATGGTGGCAAGAATTTTCTTTTCTGGGTCATCAATAACAGTTGTTTACAAGCAGAGACCATCTCACTTTTGTATTTGGATCTTCAATATTCAGTGCAGTGTCAGACATATAGTAAGCCCTTAATAATCGCTTTTTCATTCATTTATTTCTTTTCATTGATACTCTACAGCAAATATCAGTGCCTAACTTGCAGTTGCCTTCATCGTGGTCCTTTTATTTTAATTCATCATGAGTTCTACAAGTCAAGAGGACCACACGTGCTATAAAATGATATTTTCGGTTACCTCTGGTTGCATGATTGAAACAGATTTTCTCAACTCATTTGCTCACCTTCCTAAGAATAACCTGTCAATTCTTTGTCCATTTAGCTGCTAATTCTCTGCTTCTTATGGGTTCATTAATAGCAAGAAGGCCAATATGAAAATGATTTGGTTCTTTCAAAGGTTGTCATGACATAGCATTTGTAAGGCCCATATTCAAACACTTTCCAATTTGTTGGCCTTTACTTAGTTTGCCAGCATAGCTCTTGAGAACTCAGGGTCATATCCACAGTATAACTGGACACTGAAGTCAATTGTTTTGCAGAGAGGCAGATATTTAACCCCATTCAATTGTATACAATAGATTTGGCCTGTTGTTCTCTCCTATTGAGATGTGTATCATTTACTGTTAATAATTCTCCTCAATTTTGTGTCATTCTGGCCCAAGATAGTCTTGCCTACCTCCCTAACTATGTAATTATCTTCCTTTAAGTCTCTTGGCCCCAAATACCAACTACCCACCAACCTGAAATTCATATTTTAAGTGAATTTATGATCAAGGTGTTGTATCTCTAAGAATACCTGTTATAGTACAAATGTCAATGGAGAAGAAATGTCTCAAGTTTTATCAATTTAACCCTTCATTAAGGTTTCCATTTATCATGTATTTAGTCATTTTAGTCATGCCCAATTCTATGTGACCTTATTTGGAGTTTTCTTGGCAAGGATACTGGAGTGTTTTGCATTTCCTTTTCCAGCTCATTTTACAGATGAGGAAACTGAGGCAAACAGGGTTCAGCAACTTGCCCAGGATCATACAGCTGATAAGTGTCTGAGGGCAGATTTAAACTCAGGTCTTCCTGACTCTAGCCCTGACACTCCATTCACCACACTACCTAGATGCATACAGGAAACCTTAGATTCTCAAAAGCATTATTGGTGTTACATAAGCTGTGGCAAGTCTTACCAAGCAAGAAATACTTCAAGTTCAAGGCCTGACAGTGAACATCACCAACCTAACTAAATATGGAGATGGCTGTTCTCAGGTTAACTACAGAGTGGTGAATTTTTTTGGCAATATCCATTTTCAAATACTATTCACTTCAATTGGAATATGTGATAGTAGAGAAAGAACTCAAAATCTCAGGTTCCTACTATACTTACCTGTTTCAAAAGTGTATAATATAAACTGAAATATAAGAAAGGCCATAGACTAGGGCAGGGAAAGGCTAGGGCTGGGCAAGGTAGAGCCATTGAATGCATAGGCACAAACAATCTGTTCAATGATTCCATCCTGAAACATGATGATTTCATAGCTCTGCATTACCTAATTTTAATTCTCAGAAAGATATATCATAGATCAGAGGTGGAAAAGTCCTTTGAAAGTACCTAGTCCAACTCCTTCACTTTATGCCTGAGGAAACCAAGACTCAGAAATGTTAAGTAACTTGCCCATAGTCACACAGGTAGTAAGTGGCAAACCTAGCATTTGGAGTCATTCTCCTTTCTCCAGAACAGTGGGGACAGGGGGAGAAGGAATTTTCTCCTACAGTGTATACAGTAGTACTTGAGAGTATTCTCCACCTCCTATTCCCAATTCCACCATAGGTGTAGCTGTTATATTTGACCTAGTCATCAAATGGAAACCACAGAGAAAGGCTCCTTGTCTCTGTGATAACCTGTCTTCATTGTGACCCCATGAGTTTTCCCCTCTTCTAGGATCCTTATAGCCTGATCTTTGACTGTCTTTCCTATTTCTTCCATCTTATGCTCTTTGGGTTGATATCTGATTGCTTCTCCCCACCTCATCCTGTTCTAAATTAGGTGCAGTTTTGATATCTGCTGTTTGCTTTTGTCTTCTCCCTTAGCCTGGGCTTCTCAGTCCTTCATCTCTGATTTTTCCATGACCAACAGAACAATTTCATTTTTTTCCTGTAGATCCCAGCATGGTTCCTGACATTGGATAAACGCAGATTAGAAGTGGGAGAAAGGTCAATTCAAGCCTGGCACTAGAGAGACAAAAAAGACAAACATGTCTGCTCTCAAGAAACTTACATTCTATTGAGGTAAGCAACATGTATAAAGATAAGCAAATTAAAAAATGCAATAAATATGAGATAATTTCACAGTGGAAGCACTAGCAGCTGGGAGGGAGTTGGGGGAGAATTAGGTCTTATATAGAAGGCTGTGATTTTAAGGGTTGGAGACCAGGGGGAGTACACTCCAGTCCATGCAAAGGCATAGAGATCATAGCATGTAAGATCTTAATGCTATAAGGAACTTTAGAGACTATCAGATCCAGTGTCTTCATTTTACAGAGAGGCAAATTGAGACACTGAAAGATTAAAAGCATCTTGCCCAGAATCACACAGTTTAGAAGCATCTGGCATGAGATTTGAACCTGGTTTTCCTGATTCCAAATTCATTGTACTATCCATTACACTATTGTGTAGGGAATACCAGCTAGGCCAGTTTGGTTGTATTATAGAGTGTGTGGAGGAAAGGAATGTTTATCTGAAGAGGTAGGCTGGAGTCTGATTGTTAGGAACTTTGAATGTTAAAAAAAAAGATCTTGCATTTTATCCTAAAGACATTAGGGAGCCCCTGAAGCTTTTTGAGTATGAGAGTGACATGATCATACATAGGTTTTAGGAATATTTTGGCATCTGTGAGTGAATTAGAGAGGTAAAGATTGGAAGACAGAAGGGCCAAGTAGATTTTTGCAAAAGTCCAGGTGAGAGGTCATGAGGGCTTGACTCGAGGGACAGTAACCAGAAAGGTAGAGAGAATTTATGGGATTCAAAAGAGATTGTGGGAGTGAAATTGGTAAGACAAGACAAGCATACTGCACTGAAACTCAGAAAACATTCTTTCCCCACTAATATTGCTAGGTAGTTCAGTAAATAAAGCACCAGCCCTGGAGTCAGGAGGACCTGAGTTCAAATCCAACCTCAGACACGTAACACAACACTAGCCATGTGACCTTGGGCAAGTCACTTAACCCCAATTGCCCTACCTTCCCCCCTCTAAAAAAGAGAAAAAAAAACAAATATTGCTTTGCAATATTTGCTTTCTCTCATTGCTTTCTAAGGCATCACAATAGTTAGTCTCCATAGTCACCAGTCTTCCCTACACCAGCAGTCTTCCCATTCCCTAGAATCCTTAAATGTGGCAGATAGATAGATTACTGGGCTTGGAATCACAAAGATCTGAGTTCAAATCCAAACTCAGACATTTATTCTGTGACCCTGGGTAAGTCACTGTAAAGCTATGCATGAGCAGCTTTCCAGAGGACTGCTGCTATGAATAGCTTTCAAGGTTCTCATTACATAGTACAGTGAATGCTCTATTTATTTAATAACAAATCAAAGCAAAACATTCAGAGAAAAGCAAGATACAGCATTAACAATGTCACAACTCAACAACTTATCACTAAAACGGCCACATAGTTTTCACCAAAGTGGTCACATAGTTTTAAACAAAGTACAATCATTTAGTCAATCACAAAATCCTTAATTCAATCACAAAGTACAAAAGTCAAAGTTCTCCACCCCTGGGTCACAGTAAATCATAATCTTCTCAGTCAGTACACGGTATCCAAGTAAAGTCTTCTTTCAGCTTGACTTGAGGCTGACTCTCAGCTTCCATGGTTCCTCTTCTATGGTCCCAGCTCCAACTGTCACCAGGGTTCAAAGGCAGGCTGCTCCCAGTTCCTTGTCCAGCTCCTTGTCCAGTTCTTTGTCCAGTTCCCATTCCATATTGAAGCCCACATTGTCCAGTCCACCTCAAGTCCTTCAAGGTTCCTGTTTCTAGGAAGACAAAGCTTGACAGAGACAAAATAATATACATACACATTACCAGCACCATAATCAATTCACTATCTGCCTGTGAAATCAACTCAGACCTACCAATAAGATCTAAGAACTCAACAAAAATCATCAACATAGAAATCAATACAAACCCACAAACAAGGTCCAAGAGGTCAGCACAAATCATCAGTAAAGTCCCAGGACCTCCAAAACCCTCCTCCAGGACTTCTATAAACATACAACCAGAAAATCCTCTTTCAGGGTTTCCAGTAAGATCCCAGGGCTTCTGTACGAAGTATCGCAAACAAACGTTAACACAGACAGAGCAGACAAACTGAGTGCCGGGAGACCACAAGTTTTCTCCTTCTTGACTTTGCCACCACAAGAGTCCTCTTCTCAGTTCTGCTGTCTCTGGCCTGGGCCTCTCCTTATATATGGTCATTAGCTCCTCCCCTTCTTGTTGCAGGAGTTCATGAATTCCAGGGTTCACAAGTTGTAGGGTTCACACATTGTTTCTTAACAGACTTGATACAAGCCTCAAAAGAAGCTTGAACTGAAACAAGGTGTGAACTACTTCTGTGCTTGCCATTACATTGTCTTAATCTCCATCTACCTCACTTTCCTCACCTTTAAAATGGGGATAATAAGAATACCTACAACCCAGGGTTGTTGTGAATATCAATAGGTTAATATTTGTAAAGAACGTAGCACCCTTTCTGGTATGCAGCATTGCACCTATTAATCATGGCCACTGTCATTGTTCTGTCTTAGCAGATATGTTGCAATAGTCACAAGTTTTCTAAATCAGCATCTTTACACAGTGATGACAAGGGAAGAAGGCATTTTCTGCTACAGTGTATACAGTAGTACTTGTGAGTATTCTCCACCTCCTCCTGCCAATTCCAATCCTTTGATATCAGTTCTGATCAAGAAGTAGTGTAATACCTAGTTCTCTGATGACATTTTCTCAGTATAGACTGAAGTATATTGTAATAGAATCTGGGTTAGTCATGTTATAGATTCCCTCTTGTGACTCATGCCCATAAAGGGATGGCCTTTGCTTTTTTCTCTTTCAGAGGTCAGAAGCAACAATGTCATGCATATGACTAGACTTCTGTATTGGGACTAGGTCTAAGGGGTTGGCAAATTTGGAAGTCTCTGGGGCAATATGAAACCACCACATGGCCACAAATCATTTCTCTCACAAACCACAAATTGCACTGACCCACATTTTTCTACTTACATCTCTGTGGAGCCAGTATGGGGCTAGTGTCAGACACAAAATGGAGACTATATTTATGTATAAAATGCCCACAACTATAAGGTACTTTGGCAAACAGCCCATAAAAGTCAAATTTAAATGATAGGATCTCAACCCACTAAAGCAGCGGTTCTCAACCTGTGGGTCATGACCAGTTGAACAACCCTTTCACAAGAGTCACAGGGCTTGCCTAAGGCCATCAGAAAACACATATTTCCTGTGGTCTTAGGAACCTCCTCTATGGGTCTCCTGGTGGGTCCGCCCACATGCAGACACTCCCACATATGACTATTAAAGGATCGCAGCATTAGGAAGGTTGAGGACCACTGCACTAAAGGCACATGACAAAATGCAAAACTTTTCTCAGTCCAATGTAGCAGCATGATATAGATACAAGAATGGTGGTCAGAAGATGAAATCTGGAATCTAGTGCTGACTATCTATAACAACTTAGCTTCCTAATCTATAAAGTTCACCTTTATCCATAACATTATCCTCAATTCAATTCAGCAAGCCTTTTAAAAAAAAATTTTTATTTGAAAATTGTCAGAGACAAAGAGACAAGAGAAAATACATTGAAATCAGAGACATGCAGCCCTCAAAGGTGCAGCCCTGGCTTGGCTGTAGGCACTCTGGGCATCCATAGGGAGAACCCCAAGGGCCTCCAACCAGGACCAGCTTCTTGCTCCTTGGAAGTGAACTTCTTCCTTCCTGAAAAAGTCTCTGGGCAGGTGGTGTCTCAGTCAAGCCAAGGTGGAGGGCAGGAAGCGTCAAGTTCCAAGAGAACCCAAGGGCAACAAAGATGCCCAGAGATCCCCTCCACAGTGCCAGGTGGGCTCTGGCCTGGCCTGCATTGACTTCCAGAGCTATTTCAATGGAATCAATGCACTTCAACCAAAAATCCAACCACAACAAAACAAAAAGTCCACTCTACAAATGAAGGGCCCCTCCCTGTCGCCCTCCAAAAATGTCCCATGATACTCTTAAAATAACAAAGGTATTAATTAATAATTGATTAATTATTAATAAGGTTTATTAACAAAAGTCTTGTTCCTTCTGTCAGGCAGGATTATAAGGAGGGGGTGGGGTTTTTTTCAGGCATCTTCACAGCCATTTTATACATGGGCAAAATATACTGTAGAAGATCCTCTAAGACTCAGTACACTGCAATCTCAGGCAGGTTTCTGTTGCTGATGTACTTGTAGCAATTCCAGGAGCAATTTATAAGTTAAGCCTTAAAAATGATGAACAGGTGAAAGAGGTGAGGATCAGAAAGAAAAGGCAGCTGGAGGCACTTACTATATACCAGTCATTGGACTAAGTATTGAAAATACAATGACACACATGCACATACAAAATGAAATAGTCCCTGCTCTCAAATATCTTACACTCTACAATTACATTCTACTTACTTAATCTATTTATGTGTTATATAGTATTAAATTCTACCTACCTTCTATTATTCAAAGACAATATTATTATGTGTTTCATATCCTACATATATATTAAAATTAGGCCAATATTTGCTTCAATACTTCAAAATATCTGTTACCTTACTCATGTGGACATCTTCTGCCACTCTACCAATGATGCAGATGACTGCAATGAATGCAACCATCCTTTCTAGTGTCGTGTAATTTTTACCCATTTTTCTCCCATACATCACAAATCCACAGAGGATTTACCTAATGTGCTGAAGACCTTTCTATATTTTGTCCATCATCCCTCACTCTTACTACATGACCTGCCCATGTCCTTTTTCCAACCAGACGCTTCCTCACACCACATGTTCACAGATCAGCAGGGGAAATATACTGCAACCTACATGTCCCTACCATAAATCACTCCATTTACCTTACTCACATTTATTTCTTTGGAAATTATGGTATTCTCTTGGAAAGGCAAACACAAGAGTTAATGGAGCTGAATATATTGTATATCCCTGAAACAACAAGAAATAGAACAGCTCATAAGCAAAAACACTGTGGTTTACAAATGCACTATTACTTCATTTATTGGCATTTGTCTTTCTCCCAGAAAGTTACCAGTCTTTTACTGACTTAAGATTGCTAAATTGCTATGAAAGCCACAGCATCTTGAAAGGGAGCCTGACATTCATCTATCAAAAAAAATTTGTTTTAAAGTCTTAGCAATAACAATTTAATTTTGCACAAAAATTGGTGATGGCACCTTTCTGAGGCAAGAAGGCACTTCGGTCTTCTTCGGTGGAAGGAGCATCCTAACTGTTAGAATGAACAATCTTTAAATAAGTGAAGTAAAGGTAATATGGATGATGTTTTGTAAAACTGATCAAAATCACTGTTTGTGTGTGTGTGTGTGTGTGTGTGTGTGTGTGTGTGTGTGTGTGTAGGTTCCACCTCCTACCACAAAGTGTCAGCTGTTCCCTCTCACCAGGTTTTGGAAAAGAATACAAGATTCCTATGTCCCATCCCAGCCATAAGAGAGGCCTGATCTCTACTCACAATATTTGGGATTTCTAGAATCCAAATAATGTACCTTAGACTGTTTATTCAAACCCCATACTGTACTGGAGGCTTTAGAGATTATGTACTATCTCCTTTCTGACCCTTACCCCCACAGTTTTCATCACTCCCAGGTAGCTTCTCTCAAGTTTAAGCAGATTTGGGGTTCTTAAAGTCTTTGAAAATTCAAGTTCCTTTTCCTACTTACTCCTCCAATTTGGGGAGATGAGGATACTCTGAAAACATTCAATCAGGAATGAAGAAGGTCAAATAATGAGCTCTACCTGGGCAACAGGGTCTTGGGCATCACTGACTCCTTGGGCCTCAAGGAGTATCACTTGGACATCACATAGAGCAACACCTAACAATCTCTTTGTGGTATTAGTAGTGGTACTTGGCACTCTGTGTCTTGGAGGGGTGCAACTAAACCACATCTCAGGGAAATTACTATCAGCAGTAAGCAGAGGCATCACGGCCTGACTGGTAGGCTCTCAGAACTCCAGGCTCAGATAACTAAAACAGTCCCAAATGGGTGACATATTTTCAATTTTCAAAAACTTGATTGGGGTCAGGGAGTGAGAATTTCTTGCTAGTATCTTTTGATAAAACACAATCCAATGTATATGGCCTTATAAATAGGTTTGTCTCTGTGTGTGTGTGTATACATGTGCACACAAATGATAGATAGATGGATAGATAGATAGATAGATAGATAGACAGACGGTTGGATGAATAGATGGATAGATCGAATCTAATTATCTGGGATTTGTAACTGGGATTTCCTGTGAAGGATGGGTGAAAGGAAGTTCACTCTTTTCCTCACCTGACTGTAATGTGACCATGAGAACATGGCAAGTAAAATACATGTCCTTACTAAGCAAGCCTGAGACATCATTTAAGTTACCTTTTCTGTTTTGTGTTTCTTTCCTGAGTGTTAGTGACAGAACAATGAATTTGACATGACTTAGAGGTAGCAATGTGAATTCAAAAGATCTAGAGGTCTTAGGTCCATAATGGGGAACAAAATAACATCAGGAGAAGCTTCTTCATCAGAGAAGATAAAACACTGACAAAAGGAAGAGCCTTAATCCCAGGCCTGGTTGTCAAGAAGATCTAGACATTAAAGGGATAATGAAGAACAAGATAAAACACAACAATGTTATTCAGTGGTCCAGTCTTAAAAATTGCTTTATCTTCTGCCTCCTGGGAGAATATAATAGTAGTTAAAAGTTGTTATTGACTCCTATTTTAACTGCATACTTGTTAGTTTTTGCTTAGCATTTCTTTGTTGTTTAGGAAGTAAGTACCTGATCTCCATACCAGAAGAGAGGAGAGGAAAGGATAAGAGAGAGAAAGAAAAGGAGAGAGAGAGAGAGAGAGAGAGAGAGAGAGAGAGAGAGAGGAGTCTCAGAGCCAAAGTAATTTAACATGTTCACAATGAATGCTCCTAGGTTCCCTGTCTTTTCTCTGGATTACAGCTCAAGACCAGGGGCTGCAGCTTATTATTAGCTACATGAACAAAAAAAGAGACAGACATTTGTAATTAAAAAATTGAGGTGGGGGGGGTACTGTATTGAAGGAACTTCACCTTGCAGTTTTATTTTTCTGTATCTCTCCTTTTCATTTTCAAGTGAGAACCATCCCCCTAAAAAAAATTCAATGTTGAAAGTACTCTGACCTAGACAGCCTTTGATAGCTTATTGATCAGAAAGGCTCAAAAATGTTTTCCAAAGGAATATGATTTAGCATTCAAGAATTAAGTGGAAGGTATAAAGACTTTCTAATCCCTAGGTCAGATAAAGGCTAGTGACAAAGACTCTGCTCTTAGTGATCAAAAAGGTAAGGTTACAAAATAGAATTTACAATCTTCTCCCTAATCAACAAGAAGTGTTTATTAACCTCTTATGAAGTGCTAGATACTTTGCCAATATATAACCAGAACTTTGAAACAGACTCAGATCACCCAACTTCTAAGGGGTAATTATCAAGGTACCCTACTGTAGAAGACATTCTATGTTCCCTTACCATATGTGTGGGAATAGGCTTCTTTCCATTGACTTCAGAGCTGGAACAAGTTGCATCATTAAGAACTGCCAAATTCTCTGTGTGTGTGTGTGTGTGTGTGTGTGTGTGTGTGTGTGTGTCTTTCTCTGTCTCTGTTGCTCTCTATCTCCCAGAGTCCAAAAATGGTAAAGGTTCAAACTCACTCATCCACAGCATGATTTCCTATGGTGTTCAGGAAAGCTGACAGTCTGAGTGATAAGGACTGTCTCCCCCATCTCACCTGTTAGACCCCATGGTCTCTAGAGATGGGATCAGAGGACTCAGTTTGGTCTGTTTGTCCTTCTCAGTTCTAGGTGGAGACAGTGGAAACTTCACTGGACCCTGATTCAAGCCATGCTGACCTTGAAGACAGACTTACAGCCAGACGTTCATGCAGCTGTCCTAGTAGGGGAGCCCTGAGAAGTCAAGGTGCCTAGAACTCAATGAGGTTTTCAACTTGGTATAGGAACTGAGCTATTCTGCAAAGCTATTCTGAGGTAGCATTAGGAAGAGGGGAGGAGGGAATTATGAGCCATGTATTGGGGAGTATATTTGTGTATTTGTTATTATTCCTTTTAAGTAAATTTGGTTTTGTTTTCTTTTTTTTTGTAAAATCTAATCCAACTGTTAGTAGTTAAATAGAACTGAGGTATAGGAGGCCCCCTACAACTGGGGGAACATGAGCTGTGGAGGCTGAAGCCACAGGCACAGAACCGGTCACCCCCACTTCTCCTTAAGGGTTCTAGAAAGCCATGGGCAAGGGATGAAATGTGACATGCCTAGATTTCAGGTAGTGGGGACAGAATAGTCAATATCACAAATCCAAGTAGCTGTTTTATTTGGTACCTTCTCCTGATACCTGGCACTTCTCAGTTTCCTCAACAGAAAGATAAGGATTTCGGACTAGATGACCTCTCATGTCTCTCTGAACTCTCAATCTGTGATCCTATGATAAGTGCAAACCACAAATCTCTCCACTTCCTCTGGTGATTTCATGAGCTTTCAATGCCAAACATTCTATTACATGGTAGCTGTCTAATCTTCTTCCTCATGATAAGATTTTCTAAACTCGGTCGACACTTAAAGCTGTCAAGGCTCTTCACAGGTTCTCCTTGGAGAACCCAGCAAAGTCTCAGGGCACAGTGAGCCATCAGTTGGAACAGGACTTCAGTGGAAGGGCAATGTTCTCAGTATTACTTCTGTCAAGGTGCTCTCAAAAGTCCATTTTCATCGTGGTCTCATTAATATCCCATCACCCTAACTGAGAATGGCAGAAAATAGAGGTCAATCACTTGTACAAAGGGAAAGAACAAGAAACAAAACAGGTTCCTCCTGTCTCAAAAACTTCCCTATTCAATGTCAGCCCTTAGGGGAAGAGTCTCCTCTCAGCTACAAAACAACCTATTTAGGCCCAAGCGGTATGATATTTTTGTGTCCTACTGTGTAACCTTTGACCAAATGATTTAACTTGTCAGAAAAAAATGCCTTTCTGGAAGTCTCACTGTCATATCAATTTGACCATTGCCAAGAAATAGCAGGCTTTGCTTCTCCTCTGAACTCTTATCTTCAACTCCCATTTGAGAATTTATTTTTCATTAAAAGATCAACCAAATGGGACCTTGACAGATCAGGAAGGAGATGAATTCTGACATTTTCTTCTTTTTTTGTTTGTTAATTCTCCCACTAATGATGACTCCCTTTAGGCCTGCCCTCTACAAACAATATATCTATGAATCATTCCAGATAAACCACAAGGACCAGGCATTGCATTAAGTCCTAGGGACACAGAGAAAGGCAAAAAGACTGAAAGAGTTCTTACTCTAATGGAGAAAGACAACAAGTATATGAACAGGTCTATATAAAATCTATGCAGAGAACATGAAAGGTAACCTTATAAGCAATAGCTTAGGGTGGGTGTTCAGGATACCTTAAACCTATTGGAAAAGTCTCTTAACCCTTATAGTCCTCAGTTTCCTTATATGAAAAATACAAGATTGAACTAAATTATCTCTGAGGGCTTCAAAATACCATGATTTGATTTCCTTTGATTCAAAACTTACATCATTTGTTTCTGATTCTTGACAGAC
Organism: Pseudochirops corinnae; assembly: GCA_028646515.1. Lineage (NCBI taxonomy): Eukaryota > Metazoa > Chordata > Mammalia > Diprotodontia > Pseudocheiridae > Pseudochirops > Pseudochirops corinnae. The sequence goes on from CM053591.1 coordinate 69,488,675, forward strand.
CATATTTTCAGCAAACTGTCATTTTGGAAATAGATATGATCAAGGAATTCCTTAAAGTATTAATGGCTGATTAAGCTTAATGTGACAATCTTTGGGAGTTAATGTGTTACATTCCTAGGGAAAATCTTTCAAGAGACTCTTAAAGACATAACACTTCAACCCAAGGGAATGACTTTCTACTGATGGAAATTGATGAGATGATGAGGATCTAAAAGAAGGCAGTCAGGATGAGGAAGGGATTGAGTCTATGGCAAAAAGAAAGAAAGAAAGAAAGAAAGAAAGAAAGAAAGAAAGAAAGAAAGAAAGAAAGAAAGAAAGAAAGAAAAAAGGAAGGAAGGAAGGAAGGAAGCAAGGAAGGAAGGAAGGAAGGAGGGAAGGAGAGAAGGAGGGAAAAGGAAAAAACAGTTGAGGAAACTTATTAGTTACATTCTGGAAAAAAGATTCAGGAGGGACAAGATAGTTGATTTCAAGTACCAGAAAGGTTATTGTAAGAAATAGAAAAGGGATTGCCCTTGTTCTCTTTGCCCCCAAAGGGTTGACCCAAAAGCAATGACTAGAAGTTTCAAAGGAGCAATTTTAGGCTTAATGTCATGGAAAAAAAATAAAATAAAATTTCCTAATGAGAGCAATCTAAAAGTAGAATGAACTGCCTCAGGAAGTAGAAAATTAGGATGAGGTTTATAGTGAGTATTCTTTTTCAGGTAAAGGTCAGTTCATGAATAAAAATTTATGAAGCACTTTCTACATGCCAAGCACTGTGCACAGTACTGGGAATACAAAGAAAGGTAAAACACTTCCTGCTTTCAAGGAGCTCACAGTCTAATGAGTTAAAGTAAGGGTTAGAGTACATCCCAATATTCTGTGAAATTACAAGCTAATGTGTACAAGGAGAGATTTTTTTTTTTCCTGGAAGAGGATTGAGCTAAAAGTGATGGTGTTTCAATCTCTAATTTCCCATCAATTCAACCTCTCCTCATTCATCAGTAGAAATCAACTCCAGAATAAATTCCTTCATCACTTCTTCTAAACCTTGCTCTGCTTTTATCAGTGAAATTTCCATCATATGTTTAGTAGCTTGGGTTCCCCATCATTACCATAATCCAGTGACCCCATCAACTCCCAGGGGGTTAATGATTCTCAGATCTATATATCCAGCCCAGTCTCTCTCTTGAGTTTAAGTTTGGCATTTCCCACTGCCCATTGTGAATTTCACAATGATATACTAGAGGTGCTTTAAATTCAACTTGTCCAAAACAGAACTCAGTTTTTCCCCAAAAAAATCTGCGGGTTTTTGAGCTTGCCTATTTTCATCAAGGTTATCACTGTCTTCTCTATCACTCAACGTCTCAAACTCAGTATTTTCCTTAAATTGTCACTGTCATTCACTCCACATAACTAATCTGTTGACAACAACATAATTCATATCCATCCCTTTCTCTATGCTCACAATGACACCACCCTAGTTTAGACTTCTCATCATCTCTTACTTCAATATTGGGTCATAATAATAGCATGCTGCAAGCTCTCCCTTAGACTCACAATGCCAAAATGCCTAAAGTATGAGTCTGACTTTCTTGCTTAGCAGCAGTTTCTTGTTACCTTTAGGATAAAATATAAACTCCTCCACTTCGCATTTAAAGCCTGTCTTAACCTGATGCCAATATTTTTTTTTTATTTTCCCATGATTTACTACATGTTGTCCACTGACCACTGCAAACACACACTCTATGATCCAGCCACAGAAGACTTTTTACCATTCCTTAATGTACATCACTCCATCTCCCATTTCCTATCTCCAAACCTTTGAATTGACTTTTCTCTATACTTAAAATGCACTCCCTCCTCACTTTTGCCTATTAAAATCTCTTTGTTCCTTCAAAGCTAAACTCAAATGCCACCACTTTCTACATGAAACCTTTGCTGAATTCCCCAGCTGCTAATGACTTCAGACATTTCTCAGTTCTAACCTTTTTCTATTTGGTATATAACATAGATGGCCCTATATACATATAGGTTGTCTTCCCTGATACAATTAAAATAATAATAGCACTTTTATAATAGCACTATCAGGCTTGTGAAGTACTTTACATCTGTTTTCTCAGTGCATCCTCACAACAATCCTGGGAAATAAGTCGTATTATTTACCTGATTTTAAAAATGAGGAAACTGAGGCTTAGGGAGGTCATGGACTTACTAAGTCACATAGCTAGTCAGTGTCTGAAGCAGGGTTTAAATCCAAGTTATCCTCATTCTGAGTCTAGCAACATATCCACTACACTACCTAACCACCCTGGAACAATATCCATTTTTGTCTTTGTAATTCATGGTGCCTGGAGCACATAGTGGACATTTTAAAATTAATTGTTAATTAATTGGTTGCACTACTTCACTTTGGCTCTCTGCCACTAGAATTCTGTATTCATTAGGACTCATTGGTCTATCTTTTCCCCAAGATGGCTTACATTTCTCCCTCCATTGATTCCTTTCCCAAATGTTTTCCACTGTGTTCCCCTTTCTCATCCATGAATTTCTAGGAAGAATATAATGAGATAACATCACTCCATTTATCTAATTTAACTGAGATCTAATCAAGAGGCAGCATTGTCTGATGGATCATGTTTTGGACTGCTTCAGATACTTAGCCTTCCCTGGGTTCAATTCTCTCATGTATAAAATGGGAATAATAATGGATATTTGTATAGCACTCTAAAATTTGTAAAGTGCTTTTAAACATTATCTCATTTAAAAATAATAGTAGTTCTGCAAAGTAGAATACTATCTACAGATATTATCCTCATGTAATAAATTGGGAAAGTAAATCTCAATGAGGTTAAACAATTTGGGTATGTTCACATAGCTAGCATATTTCAGAGGCAGGATTCAAACTCATATCTTTAGAACACCAGGTCCAAATTTCTATTGACTACAACAAGCTGCTTCTCTAGTACTTACCTCACAGAGTTGTGAGAATCAAATGAGTTAGTTATATAATATGCTTAGCAAAACTGGTAGTACTATAAACCTATGAGTAATTAATATTTAGTATCTTCCACTGGAATAAGATAAGCTCTCCCACTGAAATATAAGAATACAGTAACTAGCATTTGTATGGTACTTTCGCGTTTTCAGAGCACTTTACAAAAATTGTGTCATTTTTTTCCTCACAACAACCCATTTTACAGAAATAATGACATCAGAAGTTAAGTTTGCTCAAGGTAACACAGGTAGTAAGCATCCAAGGCCAAATTTGAACTCATGTCTTCCCAACTCCAAGTCTAGTGTTCTCTATACACCGACCACTTGCCTATACATTGTTGTCATGAGTTACATTCCCATACCCCCAATTTTTATTTTTTTTATTTTTATTTTTTTCTTTTAAATGACTTGTTTATTTACTTTTAATTTACAAGATTTGGTTCTACATTCACTTGAGTTTCAGATTTTCTCCCCTCCCTTGCTGCCCCCCCCC
>CM053591.1:69492643-69513356 GCA_028646515.1 Pseudochirops corinnae
AAAATAAAGACTTTTAATATTTCCCTGCCATCATTCCCCAGTATGTAAGTATCAAATTAGTATATCTTTGGATTGTATTATGTTAGTATGTTTGATTCTGAAAACTGCTATTATCTCCTTCTTTTACAGACATGCAAGTGTCTAATTGTAGCAAGTAAAGACAAGACTTTTTATAATATTTTCCTACCATCACCACTGTATGTGTATGTAAGTGCGAAGATCAATTTTTTAAAATTAAGAACAAACAAAAGTAATGTCATAAAATAAAGCTAGTATTTATTTGAGGGATTATTACCAATATTTATTTATATTTTAGGACAAAATTATTTTTCAATTATGGATAAGTGACTAAATTTAGACATAAGAGGTAAAAAATACTGGTGACAACATGTCAGAATCTTCACTACCAGGTTGTAGTACACCTAAATTGACAGGAAAAAGAAAATATATTGAATCACTTTTGCAATGCATATTTACTTCTAATTATGATGGTAGCATGGAAAAAACTCTTTGCTTAATTTGTAATGAAGTTTTGGCTGTGGAGAGCACAAAACAAGCCAAACTAAAATATCTTAATACTAAGCATGCAGCTTATCACAATTAACCAATATTTTGGACGACTTTTAAAACTTTCAAATTGAAAAAAAAAACGATGTTTTAAGAAATGTGTTACTGTTGATGAAAAGTGTTTACTTGAAGCAAACTTCCTATTTAATTGAAAAAACTAAAAAGTTCTGTGTGATAGAAGATCTTGTGTTACCTGATGCTATTAAAATATCAGAAATGGTTCGTGGGGAAAAAAGTATGGGGATGAGATTTTTAAATATCTTTATTCAATGATACTATTTCCAAAAGAATTTCTGAAATTAGAAATAACCAATTTCAGCAGCTTATTACCAGGCTTATGCCCAAAGTTTGCAATTCAGTTAAATGAAACAACTAATATTTCTAATATGGCACAGTTGTTACTTTATGTAAGATATATTTATGAAGGAAGCATACATGAGGAATTATTGTTTTGTCACACTTTGGGAGGGTACACAAGAAGAGAAGATATATATCTTAAAGTCGATGAATTCTTCACAAATGAATATTTACAGTGGAAAATTTGCATTGGAGTGTGTGTGGATGGTGCTGGAGTGATGACCCAAAATTTTGAATTTGTAGCAAAAGTTAAAGCTGGTGGCAATGAACATATCACTTTTGTTCACTGCATGATCTATCAGGGAGGCACTCGTAGCCAAGAAACTTATCATCAAAGTTAGATTTTGTGCTTCTCGATACTATCAAAAATCATTAACTTCATTAAAAGCTGTGCCCTTAATAGTCATTTGTTTTCAAACCTTTGGAAAGATATAGACTCTGATTAGGAAAGCTTATTACTACATGTAGAGGTAAAGTGGCTCTCAAGAGAGTGATGTTTAAACAGTTTATTGAAATTGAAAGATTGAAGTTACTGTATTTTTTTTTTCCTGAGCAGAAATCTGATTTTGTTCATTTTAAAAAATAATAACTTGTGGCTTAAAAAGCTGTTATTATTTTTTGAATATTTTCAAAAAAACTCAATGATTTAAACATGTCACTTCAAGGAAAAATTGTAACATGTTTATGTTAAAAGATAAAATTTGAAAGTTTTACTAAAAATTAACATATGGAAGAATAGGATGGAAGATAGTTCTTTAGATTTCTTTAGAAAAGTTTACAGCTACAGATGATTTTATAATTGAAGATAACCTTCACAAAATTTTAATTATAAGAGTTATAACTGATCATCTGAAGTGCCTGGAGACACAGTTTCAGAAAAACTTCCCTTCAAATTTTTATTCTAAAAAACTGAGTTGCATTCATAAACCATACTCAATTGAAATTTAAAAAAAAAATTCATTTGGTTTTAAAAATTCAAGAAGAATTTTCCTGGTTATCAAGCAACGCAGCTTTAAAACTTGAATTTTCTAAAAAAAAAAATCATTTAATGAATTTTGTCTTGTGATTAGGACAGAATTTCCAACAATTTCTGAAATAGCCCTAAATATGCTTCTGCCATTTTTTTTAGTACATATTAATGTGAAATGCAATTTTCAGCATTGACCATTATAAAATCAAAATATCAATAAACTCTGAAAAATATTGAAAATGTTCTATGCCCAGCAGCATCAAATATTCTGCCAAGATTTAATTATTTGTGTAAAAATAAAGCACATCCATCTCATTAATATGTAAATTTACTTTTTTCTTTAATAAATGGCAAATTAGAAGTATACCAAAGAATTGCTTTAAATTTCTTTATGATTTATTATCCGCAAATGTTTGATTTATATACCTATTTTATATTGCCAGAGTCATGTAAAAATTTCTCAGGTGAAAAGGAATTTTGAGTGGAAAAAGTTTAAGAAGCCCTATACTGTACCACACTTCCTTTCATAGACATTTTTCAAAAAGAACATAGGGAAGGAGGATGGACTGAAGAGACTGGGAGAGTTTAGCCTGGAGAAAACCTGACTTATTTTTTGTGCAGGGGTTTGGAGGGCATGATAGTTTTCTCTAAATATTTGGAGGTCTTTCATGTAGAGGAGGGATTAGACTTGTTCGACTTAGTCCTAGGAAGACAGAATTTGTAACAATGTATGTAACTGTGGGGGTAGAAAGAGAGAATAAAAGAGAGGCAGTTACAAAACGTTGGATAAAAAGAATAGATTCTTAATAATTAGAGCTGCCAAAAAGCAGAACATGGTATCATAAGTGGCAGGAATTCCTCCTTCGATGGAACTTCCAGAAGAGACTGGTTGACTACAATTTGGCAATATTATAAAGGAGAATTCCTCACAGGTTAGGTTGGACTAGATAACCTCTGAGATTCTTTCGAAATCTGAGATTTAATTATTCTCCAAGATAGATTCATGGAATACGAATGGAAAAAATTAAAATCCTAAAAACCAAGGTAATTATTAAGAACAGGTCGTGAGGAGAAAATGGTTAAGTCTCAGGGACTATAACAGTGCTTGACACAAAGTAGGTTCTTAATAAATGCCCTCTGGTTAATTGATTACTTCACTGATTGACAATAATGATTCAAAGCTAGACAAGCCACCTAGAATTCAGGATAGAGAAAGAAAATGATAAAGGAATTTTTTTTAGAAAGATAATGCAAATATTAGAAAAATCAACAAAAGTTCATTTTTCAAAAAGATGTAAAATAAGAAGCCATGTGTCATAGAGCTCAGGATTTAAAATCAAATCCCTTTAACTTTAAGTCTATGAATTTAAGAGGTAAGAGAATTAGGGCAGTAAAAAGGTGGCAGAAATTAATAGAAAAAGAAAATATTAAGACCAATTCATACTACTAAGGTTTATTTTTTTTAAAGAGGTTTGATTTTTTTCAGTGTTTTTTTTCCTGTCAAAGTTTCATATTATTCTTATTCTTCTACATCTGTTCAGTGGGTTTCCAGATACTTAGATTCCAACAAACCGACCTTTTCAGCAAAGAAATATACACACACACATACACACACACACACGCATGCATATATACACATACATATATGTATGTGTATATGTGAATTTTATATGTATGTATTTACATACATGTATTTATGAGTGTATTTCTAGCAAATTCTAGCAAAGATATATATTTCTTTGCTACAAAGGTCTATATATCTGAGGGCCCCAGGGTTAAACTCCAGATAATTATCTGGCTGATTCCAAGTGCATAGGAATTTTTTTTTTTCCTAATCGAAAATGTCTCTTCCATTGACAATGAAGGTGCTGACACCACATTTCTCTGATCTAACTCCCTCTGGCATGCTTCATATTAACTCTAATTTTCTCTCCAAAATATCTTGGATATGTGGAGGCAGGAGGACTGACACATCTTCTGATCTTCTGCCCCAGGACTTTTTTTTTTTCCCATTCCCTTTTCCCCAGAAACACCCACAATAAAGGTAGACTACAATTCTTTTGCTGTTCAGTTTTTTGGCAGTTATTGGACTTGAATCAAGCACAACCATCCCAGGCAGCAGGGAAAGCTCTAAACCCCCAAAAAGAAGACAATAAAGCCTTTGACCAAAGACAAAGTTGTAGTAGTTTTTTAATAGGGTCATTGATAATGAATTATTGTCCTCCAAATTCAGTTTGGCTTCTATCATTAATAAGTCACCCTTTGCCCTTGGAATGTAGTCCCTCTGCTTTAGATTCTAGCACAGTAAAGTGACACCTTTTTCTGGCTTTAAATATAGTGTCAAGCAGTGTCTATATTTAAGGGGAAACTTTCATAGTTTTTGTCTTTTAATGCTCTACACTTTCCTTGTATACTCAGTAGTTTCCTCTGCAACTCAGGTATAATTGACTGATTTTTTTTAAAAATGGAATCTTGATCCAGTCTGAGCATAATAAAATTTGGGAGATACGCAGCAAGCTACTTACTCTACATAGTAATCATTCCATGGAAATTGGTAGAGCTTAACACTAAGCAGATCAGTAGGTTAATGAACAAGTGCTTATCTTGGAGAGACTACATAGCTTAAGCTTTCCAGGGAGATAAGTGAAGACAAAGGTTAGTGATTCCAGACAGTTTCTTATTGAACACTTCTACAATATAATTTTTCTCACCAATCATTCAGAATCTGAAAGTAGATGAAGTGTATTAAGAAAAGCAGTCAACATAGCTTGATAGACAAAAGAGAAAACTTGACTATATGATACACATTCTAGATTCTGACAAAGTGAGTTCCAAAAAAATACCAAGAAGTGGGAGATAAGATAATGTGATCTCTGCAGTGTTTTCAAGAATGAAATGTAGGCTCTTTTGACTAAAGTGGTAACATGGTAGGTTATAAAGGAGCCCACCTTCCTACTTCCAGTCTAACAATGATATGGGGGGGAAAAAAAGATCCAGATTGAATAATGAGCAAATTGAAAGGAAAAAAAAACAAGTTTGTAACTTCATCTATTCTAGAACTGCACAAAAACACAGCCATGATAAAAACAGGTAAACCAACCAGGACCTTGTAGAAATAACATGAATCAGGAATCAGAGGTAAAGCCTTGACTGGGAAAACTCCATGGAATATAGAGATCAACCAACTTTCTATCAAGGAAACTCACTCCTGGGGAGAGGAGATTGCAGAGAACTATTCAACATGTGAACTTTGGAGATAAGAATAAAAAAAGATGACACCACATACTAGGAAAAAATATTCTGAGTCAAGGTCATTCCAAAGGAAAATGAAGAACAGAAAAATATCCACAACTGTTAAAAGCAATTCCTTGGAGTAGAAAAACATTTTAGTCATAGAGACTAGGATAGTACCTAGAAGAGACCAGGATATTATTATAAATGAAATTAATTTTAACCAGTCAAAAGAGCCTACATTTCATTCTTAAAAATTGGAAAGATTAAGCTTGGAACATAAAATGATCAAATTTACCCAACAAACAAATTCCTTGAAAATTAGCATCTATCAAACCAAGATCAATGACTCTATTAGACAAAAAAGAAATATTAGAACAAAATCAAGGATTAAAAAATATAGGAATCTATCCTGTGTACTATCATAATGAACTGACCTGGAAAACAGTTTGAGGAGAGATGGCCTACAATAATTGAACTACAAGAAAGCCAGGACCAAAGCAAAAAACTGCATATTATATTCCAAGAAATTGTCAATGAAAACTGTCCAGTTTCATTACAAATACAGGACAAATTAAAAATAGAAAGAATCCACTAAAGAATCCACTTTTGAGAGAAGTGATCAAATGCAAACTCCAAGGAATATCATAACTAAAATCATAGAATCATAAATTTAGCATTCAAGGAGAACTCAGAAACCATTTAGTTCCTTTCCATTTTACAGACGAAGGATAGACAAAGGAAATTGAATTGCTTGTTTAAAGTAGTATAGATAATACATGTGAGAGGTAGGATTTGAGCCCCAGTTCTCTGACACCAGAAGCCTTTATGATTTACATATTCTCCCCCACCCCAACCTACAGCCCCCATTATTACTAGATAGATCCCAATACATGTACCAATTATGTCCAATCCTACGTATATCCCAGGATCAAATGAGAACAAATGCATTCATAATGGTATTAAGACCTTCCAAGTCAAAGGAAAAAAAAAGTCAAGCAGCCATAAGGAAAGAGTTCAAGTATCAAGGAATCATAGTCTGAATCAGCTAGTAGCCACTAAGATAGGAGATGAACTCTTGAAATATGATACTCCCAAAAGCAATACATAAAAGGCTTGCAACCAAAAATCACTAACTGTGAAAATTCAAGTATAATATTATATGGAAAAAAATGGACCTTTAATTGAATTGAGGAATTATGACTATTCTTTCTAAAAAAGTAAAAATTGAATAGAAACTTTGGTTTCAAACACAGAAGAGAAAAAAAAAGACACAAAAGTGTAAGTGTTTTAGAGGATTTATAAGGGGGGTGTATGATTTTGCAGTACTTATAATAGGGGAAGAATACGGATATAGCCCTTTAGAATCTTTGGATGTTATAGAGGGAGTAAAAGCAAGCAGAGGATATGAGTGTACATATGCTCTATTTTAATGTTCATAAGAATGGAAAGAAAATGGAGGGGGAAAAGGAATATATTAGAAAAGAAAGAAGAGAGGAACTTTCTATTTTTTTTTAATAATCAGATGAATAACAAGAAGAGTACAAAAATGTGGATAGGGGATGAAGGACACACACTACATGAATCTCATTCTTATATGAACTGGGCAAAGAAGAGGTGAACATACACAACAAACACATAGACTTTTGTGTAGAAATATATAAAACTCAACAGGGTAGCAAGCAGAAATGGGGAGGGAAAGAAGGGTTTTAAAGACATAGGTACTATTAGGGAAAGACTAAACAGAAGCAATACAAATTTAAATTTGAGAGGGTAGCCATGAAAGGAAGTTGAGTAGAAGGGGGAAAAAGAAAGATTAAGAACTAATAACAAGGATCTGGGGAAAGGGAAGATAGCAGGAGCAGTAGAATGGAAGCATATTTTTCCCAAATATGTTGTATGTCAAACTAAAACTAGATTTCCTTTCCTTGGTCACAGTATCTAGGATGTAGTTGTCACTTCTTCCTGTCTCCAGAGTTCCCATCATTTCCCCCCAGCAACAAGTTCCTGCTATTAGTGAAAATGTTTTATATATGTAAATGTATGTATATGCATGTATATTTGTATACATTATGTATGTGTGTATAAATAAGTTCAACTCTATAGATTTATAAGGACTTGAAATAGACAATATAAGAGGACAGTGAAGTGGGTCTAGAATTAAATAGAAAAAGATTGCCTTAGGACATCACAGAGCTTCTTTAAAGAAGAATCATAAAATTCTTTCTGAAACAGACATATCTTTTTAATAACAATTTTCTTCCAGTATAATCGTATAGACTACATTTACAGCAACTAAAATAATTTTAACCATTGAGTTGATATAATACTGGAGAAACTAAGCCACAAATAAATTATAGTTCTCATTATAAATTAAAATAGAAGACATAAAAAAGTTGCAGATAAGTGGGAAAATTGTTTGTAAGCTCTACTCTGAGAAGTGAACAAAGAAATTGGTTTCATTGTGTGCCCCAGATCAATAAGAAACTCCATGTCATAAGATATTTGATCATCTCGTAGTGCTCTTGAGGAATGTGAGAAAAAATATGACAATGAAAGTAATCACATTCTCAACATCTGCTGAAAATAAATGATAAAAAAAGTAGAAAAAATCCATGAAAGGTTTGGCAAGACCATTCAAACCAAGGAAACATTGATATTTAGTGATTTCAACGTGGAGATGGGTACAGCAGATGACAATGAAGAATATATTAGAAAATGTGGTTCAGGATTAAGAAATGAAACAGGTTATAAATTACTAAAACAGCCACAATCTATATATCATGAATACTTTCTTCAGGAAGTAAATCACAAGGCTCTGAATATTTTGAGCATGGAAAAGTATCACAAAAAAAGAAATATACTGTATCTTAACCCATAAAATAACCGTTCATTTGTGATTGGATGATGAAGCAAAGGGTTTCTTCTTGAACTTCTATTTAAGGAAGGCACACAGGTCATCATCTCTTCATTTCTCATCTAAACATACTCCTTTGGACTTCCTTATCTTGCCCCCAGCAACCTAGCACTCAAATTTCACTGGAACCCTCTGCCCTTGGGGCCCCTCTGACTAGATGGTAGAGAATAGGGATCCTCTAAGGGAAGGGCCACCCTTTATTTAAGGTAAATGTCCAAGTTAGCCATCTGTCCATTTCTTACTTTGTTGCATTCCTTTGGATTTCTCCATTATGCCCTTATGCCAGATACCTTATCACCCTTCCTACTTTTCAATTACCTTGTATATGTTGTCTTTCCCCATTCAATGGCAAGCTCTTTGAAGGCAGGGCCTGTCATTCTTTTTGTATATTTGTATCCCCAGCACTTGGCACAGTGCCTGGCACATAGGAGATATTTGATAAATGTTTGTTATCCAAGTTCAAAAACAATACTCAACTAAATGTATTAGGACGTGAGGAAGAAATTGTGTACAATGAGGGTGGCAAAGATTAGGAAAGGGATACAAGTAAAGACATTTATTCTTGTTATCACCATTTCTCTGAGAAGTTTAAACAATATAAAGTTGTTATGCTATTGTGATCAAAAGAACCCTGAGAGCAACTTAGGCAATAAGCATTTAATCTCCTTCACAAAATATGAGACACAGCAGCCAAGGGCATTGCCAGTATAAAACTAAACATTTTAGAGTATGAAGATGGAAGACTATCTTAATTACTGAAACAGTATTTCTAACCTAAGGATTCAAACACAGACTGCATTCTCCCCTCTCCCCGTCATGGCCCTTTCCCCTAACAACAGAAACCTTCCCTTGCAACAGATGATATTCAAACAAAACAGATCAACACAGCGGCCATTTTTGAAAATGTATATACCTCATTTTGAACCTACAGTTTCTCTGTCAAGAGGTAAGTGTAATGCATCATCATCAATTTTATGCAATATTCTGAAGTTATTTTCCTTTCTTTCTTGTGATTATAGTGCAAATCATTCTTCTGGTTCTGCTCACTTCACTGCATCAATTTAGATGGGCCTTCCTAGGTTTCTTGCAATCCATCATATGCTCTTATGATCCAGACTTCACCTACAATAATAGGACATTCCACCTATCAAACAGGGACTGTAGGCCTCTGATTGGTGAAGTTTCATTATGCCTGCTTAGACCTAATTCTGTCAAGGCTTTGTCATATTTATTGGGACATGAGAGGGTTGAAAACACCTTAGAAAAAATGCATGTCTTTTAAATGAATGACTTACATGAATTTTTTGCTTTCAATCAATTCAGATTCATTTAATGCAATATAGTTGAGCTCTTACAATCTTTGACTTTGAATTGTGATATAATTGTTTTAATCTTTCCAGCAATAATTTATTTCCTAGAACTTTGTAGTCAGACAGGAAGATGATGGCATTTTTGAGCTCTTACTCACAATGTTCGAAGCACTCCAGTGGTGGTACCTGTACAATCTTCAATACTTGTTTGAAACTTAAGAGAATATCATCAAAATACAAATATTTAGACAAAACATAAAGATAATTTATTTCATTTTATATGTGCAACACACATGTGTAATATATATTTAGATAATATATACATTATTTATATGTATATGTGTATATATACACATACAAAATGCATGTACATGCACATAAGTACATACACATGTAAGTGTGCATGTGTTTGGGTGTATAGCATTTAGCGGCAGCTTGGTTTAGTGAACAGACAGATAAGGAAGACCTGAATTATACTCTTGATTGACACCAACTGGATGATGCTGAGAAAGTTGTTTAAACTCTTTTTTAAATTGGGCAACTGTACAGGATGTTTAGCTGCTTAATTATAGATGGGTTGAGATCTACCTCAGTAGGAGTTTCCACATGGACAATAACCCATACTGATGAAATCACAGATTCTTTAAAAATTAATGGCCTTTAAGCCAAATGTTTAGCTATAAGTGTATGCAGCCACAGAAAATTCAAACACCTTACATTACATAGTGTTTCTGTGATTTTTAATCACTTCAATATACATTATGCTGTTTGTTCTTCAAATCAAATTGGCAAGTAGATAGTGGGAATATTATTATCTTCATAGTTAAAGTGAAGAAATTGAGACTCATGATAATTAAGAATTTCCAAGATCACAGTTTCACATAGCAGAAATGTTGACAATAGAACCTAGGACTTTATGACTTCACATTTAATATGATTTCATGTACAATATACTATTTACACATAATTAGCCATCTGACAGGTCAGCAAATGATAAACATTCAATTTTTCTCATTATCTCAAAAATAATAAGAGATCCAGTCTAAATAATTGATTTGATAACATATTAGAAACTTGATCTTGTCCTGCAGCAAGGTTAAGCTAATCATAGGTTTCCCACTACGTCCTTTTCTTCTCCCTCAATACTATTTTACTTGGTGATCTCAATAGTTACTATAGATTTAATTACCATGTCTGTGCCAATGATTCTCAAATCTACCCATTCAGCCCTAATGTTCCTGCTGACCTCCAATCTCACATCTCTAACTGCCTCTCAGATGTCTGGAACTGGAGGTCCAGGAGACATCTTAAACTCAAGATTTCCAAAATGGAACTTATTATCTTTCCCCTTAAGTCCTTCTCTCTACCCCTCTCCCACCCCATTCCACATCTTTCCTATTACTATAGACAGCAACACCATCCTCCCAGTAGCTCAAGCTCACAATGAAGTGGCATCCTCAACTTCTCACTCTCTTGTTCTTCATGTCCAATTTGTTGCTAAAATCTGTCAATTTTACCCTTGTAACATTTCTCTAATACATCTTTTTCTCTCCACTGATACTTGCCACCTCTCTGGTGTAGGCCCTCATCACATTATGCCTGGATGATTAAAATAGCCTGATTTCGGGTCTATCTACCTCAAGTCTCTCCACACTTCAATTTGCCCTCCATTCATCCACCAAAGTAATTTGCCCGAAGTGCAGATCCAACTATGTTACTCCATCTGTCATTTTGCACCTTATTGCCCTAGGTCCCTCCTACCTTCCCAGTCTTCTCACACCTTGCTTACTGTCTCATACTCTTTAATCCAGTGACACTGGACTTTTTGCTGTTCCATGAACAGGACACTATATTTCTTTTATATTTTAAGAGAGAAGAAGTTTATGTGTTAACCTCAGCAAAAAGGGTTGTCCCACAACCTAGGCTTCATCTCTTTCCACTCCCATCCATTCTGTTCTCCCTCTCACCAACCACATATTGAGGTGAAGAACCTGGAATAGCTTAATTTAAAAATAAATGTAATAAAAAAGTCCATTTCCACCTAGGGCCAGGGCACACAGAGAGATGATGGATTAGCATTGGCTGAAGGGTGTTGGGCAGAAGGGCAAAGACATAGGAAATATATAGGTAAAGTCAGGGAAAGAAAGTCTTCTTCCCTAAGGAAGAAAGGAGAGGTCTGCAGGGTCTGGGGTGGCTCGTGCCAACTCAGCAGTTACCAGCCAGGCATGTGCTTCTGACTAAATTTGCATTTGCATTTGCCATTCATGAGAATGATTATGCCCACAGGATCCCAGCACAAATCAAGCCACCTACATGTAGTCTGCGCTAGTCATAATAGAAAGGTCTGTCTTTATCAATTGGGTCATTGGCTTCCAGGGCAGGTGGAACTGCTTTCCATAATAGAATTCCCACTGTTACCCCCATGAATCTTGGAGTTGAATAGGCTGGGCCCTGGACCACAGGACAGAGCTGGGAAGGAGAAGGCACTGCCTCTCAAGACACTGCATTTCTTTAAAAGCTACTCCTGACATTTTCTCTGGCTATCCACTGTGCCAGGAATATTCTCCTTCCTCATCTCTGTGCATTAGCTTTCCTGGGCTCCTTTAGGCCCCAAATAAAATCCTATTTTCTACATTTCCTATTTCCTTCTTAATTCTAGTGCCTTTCATTTTTTAAATATTTCCTACAATTCTGTATATAGCTCATTGGTATAAATTTGTTGCTGCCCCCCATCAAATTGGGAGTTTCTTGAGGGCACGGACTATCTTTTACCTTTCTTTGTATCTCTAGTGCTTAGCACAGTTCCTTGCTCATAGTAGGTAATTGATAAATATTTATTTATTGATTAACATAAGTTCTAAGATTGTTTGCTTTTAATCAGAGGGCAATTTGGAGAATACATACATCATGTATATATGTATGTACATATGTACATAAGAAACAGCCAGATGGTGCAATAGACAGGGGCCTGAAAACTGGTCTTCCTGAGTTCAAATCTGGCCTCAGATACTTGCTAACTATGTGACCCTGGGCAAGTGACTCAACCTTGTCTATTTCAGTTTTATCGTTTGTAAAATGAGCTGGAGAAGAAAATGGCAAACCACTCTTGTATCTTTTCCAAGAAAACCCCAAATGGGGTCACAAAGAGCTGGACACAACTGAAATGACTCAGCAACAACAATATATACACGCATTCATGAATGTACACGTATATATCTGGAGGTATGCAAATACCCACGTATATAGAAAATATATGTTTTGTATATATATATGTGTGTGTGTGTGTATTTGTGTGTATATATACATATAAATGTATGTATGTATATGTAACTGAGCAAGGCAAAAATATTAAGCTGAGGATGATTTACACTTACTAAACACCCAGAAGTTCTAAATGTTCTAGGGGAGCAGACAGAAGCTGTACCCACACAATGCTTAATACCCAGATGGTAACTGAAAACATTGTCAAAAATCCAGATTCATTTCAATTCAACAAATACTTATTGAATGCCCACTTTGCAATAGGCACTATGGGAGGTGCTGTGGGATTAAGAAACTATCTCTAATCTTTAGAGTTTTCGAGTACAAAGGAGGAGATAGAGAACACAAGTACAAAAATAAAGACATCTTGTTTCAATCTGTTATCACTTATCGTTATGTGTGTAGAGGGTTGCTGCATACCAGAATTGGTGACTGTATATCAACTGTTTCCATCCTTGTCCAAATAACTAGACCATTGGCTCATCTCACTAAGTACTTGGCCTCCTGAAAGCTGTTTCTAGTCTGGGAGGATCCAGTTGTTTAGTTAGTTGGTCCATGAATTGTTCACAGTCTTTGCAATCTGATCCACTGAGCATCTTTCCACATGATGGATTGCCCCCAATACATCTGTCACTCCTGCCCTTCAGTTCTTCATTTGCTAATTGCTGCCAGAGGGAAGTCTGGCATGCTCTTTCTGTTGCATAATACTTATTGCATACCAAACATTATATGCTGACCATTGCATGCAGAGTGACCAGAAACTTTGGGTTCTTGTGGTTGTTATTATTGCTGTTGCTTTTTTAAGGTTAGTTACAGAGAAGCATTGATAGTAGCACGCTACGGTTAAATGTTTCTCTTTTGATCTCCATGGACACTCTCACCCAGCTCTATGGTAAAGATGAGCTTGAAGTTCATCCTGGTGGCTTGATATCTGACTTTCCCTGTGTCTTTGCTGTTTATTTTTAGACTGAATCACGTACATTCTATTACCTCCATGATCTGAAGGGCATCTATGCAAGAAACAAGCAAAGAGAAATCCAGCTTAACTCCACCTCCTTTGTGAAGCTTCCATTGATACCTCAGACTAGTAATAAACTTCCCTGTGAGCTTCACGTGACACTGCGTTTAAGAACTCTCTAATGCTTGTATCGTATAATGTTGTCCTCTATACTTGTAGGTTAGTGGAGACCTTGGAGTCAGAAAGACCTGGATTCAAGTCCTACTTTAGATACTTATATGTGACCGTGGTCCTATCAGAGCTCTGGAAAATGTTCTTAGGCTCTAAATTGACAAGAAGCTATCAATACGTATTAGAAAAAATTACCTCACTTGGAAACTTTCCGTATCAATGAAATCTCAGTCCCAGTCCCAAACTTGGTCACTGCACAGACATTAACTCTGCAGACATCTTCCATCAAAAAGAAAAGTAACTGGAGTATTCTAGTTAATAACATGTTTGAAGAAATTAAATGGAAGACCAAATTTCAAGACCATGTGCTCCATTGGAAATAGTTAGATCACCGAAGCATTAATTAGAGCTGGTTTCTGTAGAACAACATGTGCATTGTCGATACTAAATACTTCAAGACTTAATAAATATTTTGATAATTTATAGTTTCACCAATAGTATATTTCTTTTCCTGTCTTCTTACCCTTATGATATTTACTGGTGAATACTTCCCTGCTAAGTCCCATAATCTTCTTCTTAGTCCTCTGAGACATTCTAATTCTATTACATTCTTCATAGCTCTTGATACTGTCAACTATCCTCTTGTCTTTGATAGTTTCTGTTCCCTTAGCTTCCGTGACACTGTTCTCTCTTCTTTCTCTTGCCTATGGGACTATAGCTTTGCAGTATCCTCTTTTGAATTATCATATATCTTCCATATTCATTTCTGGATTATTCCAAAGCTCTATCCTTGACACTATGCTGATCTTTCTCTATACTTAGAGGTATTGTTGGATCTCACATATTTAGTTTTCATCTCTATCTAGAAGCCTCTCAAATTAATTTAATCTCTCTCCTGAACTCCAGTACCACATTGCCAACTGCTTGACATTATCTCTTGGATGTCCCACACACATTTCAAACTCAACATATCCAAAATTTTACTATGTCCCCCCCCCCCCCAAAAAAAATATTCTTCTTGGGAGTAGCACCATTGTTTGTAGCCTTGTAGTCATCCATGATTCCTTTATCTCTCTTCTGTTCCATATCCAAATCAGTTATAAAATCTTGTTAAGTGAACCAACAAATCAATCTTCCTCTCATTTATCCACTCCCATTAGTCTTCTAGACTATCGTGTAGAATTTGGAGACAGAAAGATCCAAATGAGAATTCTGTCTCTGTTGTGCAGAGAATAAGAGCAAGCTGAGACCTGGATTCAAGGTAAAATTTATGTGTGGATTTATTGATTAAGCATGAGACTACCAGAGTGTTCATTCAAATTGGTAGTGTCCATTGAAGGCAAGAACACTTATTTTAAAAGGCTAAAACCACAAAAACCACAATTAGCGAGGGGAGCTAGCAGAAGCCATGACATACAGAAGCCAAGAAGAGCGATTGGTTAGATCTATAGCTCAGCTAATTTGGGAATATGGCGCAAGGGTACAAGGGTGCAACCTTCCTGTGACACAGGGGTCCCTCCTAGAAGAGGGAAGAGGGCACAGGGTGGAAGGTCATAGTCAGCTTTTCAGAACAGGATGGAGGGTAACGGGGACTGTAATTCCCCAGAATGGGCTGGGGTCATGTTCTGGGCAAAGGGTGTGGGGACCCTGCTTGGTCAGTGGAACAGGGTGGTTTCTACATAAGATAGTCTTGCACCATAATGAACCTTGTACAGTATGCTGATTCAGGGAGAATATACAGTAATGATGATTTGAGGAAGGAGGGGGTTAGGGGTCTACGCCTTGGGCAGTACTCAGGACTTATGCCTTAAGCTGTTTCAAGACAAAGACAGAAATATAAAGGGGCTTAATGGTGGGCCACAAATCAGGTGGTGTGTAGTGACCTGGAATTTGGGTTTGGGTACAACATCTCAGGCACTGACAAAGGCAAGTCACTCAACTTTTCTTGCCTTTGGTTTCCTCATCTGTAAAATGAGGGTGATAGCATCTACCTCATAGAATTGTTGTAAGGACCAAATAAGATAATATTTGTAAAGTATTTTGAAAATCTCAAAATTCTATATAAACGCTATATAATTAAAGTATTAATTACTTCTTACCTAAATCATTCTAATAATCTCCTACTTGGTTTTTCTGCTTCTTCCCTCTCCCGTCTCCAATCCATCCTCCTTACAAATGTCACATTATTAAAAAAACAAAAACAAAAAAAAAACCTCACAGATCTTGCTATTTTATTCCACAACTCAAATCTCCAAAAACTTCCTATTATCTATAGGATAAAATGCAAAATTCTCAGTCTGGCATTTAAAACTCTTCACAATCCGAGCCTCATCTACTTTTAGCTTACTGTTGTATAATTCTCTTTAACATATCCTTTGTTCCAGTCAGACTGGTCTTCTGGCTTTTTCCTGTGTGACTTTGGCCAACCTTTGAACCTTTGCATAGATGGTTCCCATTGTCTGAAATGCTTGACCTACTCACCTCTACCTCATGGAATCTTTTTTTCCTTGAAATCATAACCCAGGTGTTACCTATTACAAGTTGACTTCTGATCTTCATCCTCACCCCTAGGCACTTAGGAAATGGTTATTGAAATACATTTAATTTTATTAAAATGCTACTTTGTAGAAGGCAGTAGATAGGGTAGGTGTTGAGGATTCAAGGAGAAAAAATGAAACAGTCTCTGACTTTAAGAAACTTGCATTCTGGGAAGAGAAGAGGATTTCCATCTCTACAGACAGAAATAAAATATGTAGAAATTAACATAAAAATTTTCAAGGAGGTGAGAGCTTTAATTATTAATGGGGTATCTGATCAAAAATGTTTAGAGACAACAAATATTTAGAGGTCCCAGGGATAGTGAAGAAAATGATTTTCTGGATGCAGACTAGAACTTATTCTTTACTTTATGATCTTAGAGAATCGTCCAAGACACTGAGAAATTAAGTGGTTTGCTTCAAGTTTCAGAGAGAGAATGTATCTGTGCCAGAACTTAGACTGCAGTTTCCTCATTCAGAGGCTGGTCTCTTTCAACTTCAACACACACCTTTAATCCATGTTAGAATTTAAAAACAAACAAAAAAAAAGAGTCCCAACGGTTTGTGAACTATGATAGAACCTATGATTGAGACATCATTGACATCAGGAGAGAGTGGAGAAGATATAATGGAGGTGGTAGTTGATCTGAGCACTAAAGAAAGGGAAGGATTTTAATATATGTATGCAACAAGGGAGAAACTTGTCAACGATGTCCATATATTTCATAGGCAGGAGAGGGCAGGATAAGAACAAGGAGTATTGTTCTATCCAGTGAGCCTAGAACATAGAAGGTGAAAAATATAAGATTGGATTGTAGGCAATATAGATAGTTGCTCTTGAATATCAAAGCAAGTGCTTTACACTATATTCTGTAGTTGAGGAGCCTTTAAAAGTATGTGACCCTAGTTACTCCTCACCATTCTTTATTCGTATTTCTCCAAAGATATCTCCACCCTTACTTCAGCACCTTGGGAAGTTAACGATGCCTAACAATGGCACTAGATTAGTATGAGGAGAATTTGGACTAGTTAATAATGAAGGACCAGTCACAGTTGTTTTCCTTAGAGGCTATATTCTCTTGTATTGAAGGAATGAGAGCCTTCCATAATGGCTTTAAAGCAATTTATATTTTTTCCTGTCCAGATGCTACAGAAGTATTACATATTAGTCCTATAAGAGCATATTTGAAGTATAACTCTTCGGGAGGGGTTGGGGGAGGAAACAAACCAGAAAACAAAACAAAAAATCAACACCATTTTCTACTAGAAATATCAGTGGTCTGAAATGTGTGTGTGTGTGTGTGTGTGTGTGTGCGTGTGCGTGTGTGTGCGTGTGAGAGAGAGAGAGAGAGAGAGAGATCTGCATAACGTCAACCAATGAATTGGCACAGGGTTGACAGACTTTCCTTAATGTTTTTATGGCATCTGTCTTTAGCTGACTCATTCAGAGGTTAGCTTGAATTGAAAAATGGGAAAGAAATGGGGAAAGGTTTAGCCTAGATGGGAAGAGCTGTGCTAAGTGCCTCCAACAACTTGCACCACAGTCCAAATGGTGTACTGCACATCATACTCATGAATTATTGGGTAATGACAGTATGATACAAAGTAATTTTAATGAAATGGTAGTGGGGAAAAAATGAGACTCTGGGCTCCAAGGAGAGCTTTCCATCTTTCTTAGAGAGCTCACAATGCCAAATATCAATGATTTTCTTCATGCATTTTCACTGTAGCTGCATTTTAAAATATGCAAATATTTTCTAATGATGTTAGCTTAATCTTACTTAGCTCGCCCATGTACAGCACATTAAATGCCATGTATAGCTGATAAATCTTGGGAGATGAATGCAATATTGCATCCACCCATGCCTTTCTTCTCTAATTGACCTCAAAGACTTCCAATGGGAATTCTCATGGGAAGGTATAAATCTACTAGCGCCCCATGCAATTCCAAAAACTGAATATGTTATGTGACCCCTTCAAGGAGAAAATTGTGCTTTAATTTTGTGATAGCCACAAAAAAACCCAACTATTAATTCACAAGGAAACTGATCCACTGCTTTTCTTAATTTCTAAGTACACAAAAGGTTTATAGGTAAGTCTTACCCACAAGCCTTTCATGGTTTGCAAGAAATATTGACCAAGGAAGGAAATCTGCTGACACAATCAAATACTGTATATGCTATTAGGGGCATGTGGTATATTTGCCACATCCGGTTTAATGAGCATGAGTTGAGTAGATGAAGTAGAATGCCAACTTGCCACTCTTTGAGCCCTTTTTAGAAATCTCAAAGCTTTCCAGAATGGCACTCTGACCCATCTTTTTTATTCTGTTCTTTCCTCCATCACTTTTTGTCTTCATCTTCCTCATAGTACATACACATACACATACACACACACATATGCACATGCGCACACAATGTCTAAGGGATAGGGATAGTTTAAAACCAAGATAGAATTAAGACTTTTTGCATTTGAAGAAAATTTAAGTGAATAGAGGGGTCAGAAAATGCAGATGGTACCAGCACAGAAGTCTGACTGTGGGCATAATCATGACACTATGGGAGATAATTTGTTCAGCACTGAGTCTATTGTTCATTGGTGATTGTAATATTCTAAAATTCATTGTCACAAAGCATCACCAAGAGAATACTGGATGCTAAGATTGAATTCTGAGGTACTTGATTCAAATCTTGGCAATCCTCCTTTCTGCCAGGATAACCTGAAGCAAGTCATTCTGTCATTCTTCTATTCTTATGTTTTATTTTACTAGTTTTC
Source organism: Pseudochirops corinnae (assembly GCA_028646515.1). Taxonomy (NCBI): domain Eukaryota; kingdom Metazoa; phylum Chordata; class Mammalia; order Diprotodontia; family Pseudocheiridae; genus Pseudochirops; species Pseudochirops corinnae. The sequence goes on from CM053591.1 coordinate 69,511,698, forward strand.
AGCCAAGGATGTTCTAGTCAATGTCTGACAACTACTAACAATGTACGCGTGTACATATACATATATAGATGTAAATATATATCTATGTATGTATTATATAAGCACATTGTATCAGCAAGCACCCTAGCATACCTAGGGTGGCTGCTAGCACAGGTTCTTAGATCTGCTTTTCTAAAGGGAAGCAACTCAAAATGGGTTAACAATCTTACTTTAATCAATCAAACATATATGATTTACCTAGTTCAGGGGAAAAAGTCAGCACCCTGAACTTCAGAGAATGCAAACACAAGTTATAAACACAAGTTAACAAGCAGAAGTTACAAGCAGACAAAGAAACAGATCATCAGACGGGCTTCCAACCATCTGATCATTATATATCCATACCTATTCAGTTACCAGAGAGGGAAGCACCAACATCTGGGTTTTTCAAAGCCGGAGGGCTCAATGGCTTCCAAGTGTCTTGTCTGGCCAAATCACACAACTCTTCTCAAAGTGAGTCCCAAAGCAAAACCTCACATCAGGGTATATATAGCCTTCTCCTGGATCAGAGAATGTCACAGCCCTCTTGACCCCCTGCCCAAACACAAAGCAACAAGGTGCGGGCATTCTTGAAAAATAAGTCTCCCCTCACAGGCTCCATATGACCACATTCAGCCTATTAGGGGACAGAGTACACTTTCAAACCAGGGAAGGTTCTCAGAGCCACTTAAGCCCATCAAAGGGGCTAGGGGCAGGGAAGGGCTTCAGATTCCCATAACACACACACACACACACACACACACACACACACACACACACATATATATATATATGTGTGTGTGTGTAAATATATGTAGACACATATATTTGTGGATATACATATACATACAGATATACCTATATAATATACACATACATATGTATATGTACAGGCACAATATATTTATATACATATGCATATACACATGTATATACATGTATGCATATATTATGTGTATGTACACATGTATACATATATTGTATGTATGTACCTTGGATGCCAAATCAAGCATTTTTTTCCACTGAACCAAACTACCACTCAGTTAGCCCATCAGAATATGCAAATTGAACAGACACTGAGATGGACTGTAAGCTAGGGCCACAATTAGGAAGAGAGTAAGAATTGCGTTAGAAAATATCATAAAACAGATAATATTAAGTCAATATTCAGCATACAGATATTCTTACATGTAATTCAGTAGCTACCATTTCTACTTGAATTTTTAAGACCAGTGATTCAAGGGAAGTTCTTAGGTCTTTTTTCTTCATTTGAGTCTTTTCCCCACCATTTCCTTCACTGCGTTAGAATTGAGAACAGAGTAATGGCAGAGAGCACTTGATCTTTGATAAAAGATTATAATAGAAAATATTTAGAATTGACTGAGTTGAGAGATGTTGGTTTAATGATCTGAAATGTTTTCAATTTTATCTCTACATTCAAAATTCTAGTGTTCTATTTCTTAAGGCCTTTCCTTTTAAATTCAGCTGAAATATCACTTTCTACATGAAGTCTTTCCTTATTTTACCATCTACTAAGTCCATTCTCATTCATAATTGTCCCATATTTATTTCTTATGTACTTCTATAGGAACATCTTTCTTTTTTGAATGTTAACATCTTGAGAGCAGCAATTATTTCACT
>CM053591.1:69513856-69530032 GCA_028646515.1 Pseudochirops corinnae
CATTCCTTCCCTAAGTGAAATTCAATGAGAGTAAGGTTGACCCATTCCCTTTTGCCTTCCTGTTCTTCCCCTCCATTTACAACAGTTATCCCTTGCCTCTTCTATATCAGATGATTAACCCCATTCTGTCTCTCCCTGTTTCCTCTCATTCTATTCCTATCCCACCTCTCAATTTCACCTTTTAAAATATCATCCCTTCCTATTCACTTGATCCTGTGCCCTCTATGTACATATATATACACACATTCACATATATATATATTTAAATGCATATATACCCTTCTATATAGACATATGTGTATGTGTACATATACATATGTATATGTATGTGTGTGTGTGTGTGTGTGTGTGTGTGTGTGTGTATATATATATATATATATATATATATATATATATATATATATATATATATATATATACACACACATACTCACACATTTATATTCCCTTCACCTATCCTCATACTAAGAAAAGTTTCATAAGTTACAATTATCGTTTTTCCATTTTGGCATGTAAATAGTTCATGCCAACATGACAACATGACCACATGTGATGACTGATTTTGATAGATTTAGCCCTTCTCAGCAATGTTAAGACCTAAAACAATTCCAAAGGATTCATAATGAAAAAATACCATCCATATTCAGAGAAAGAACTATGGAGTTGGAATGCAGAGTGAAGCAGACTATTTTCTTTTTTTTTTTAATCTCCCTGAGGCTCAGCATTCCTTTGGTCATAAACTATCATGTTACAGTTGTGGTGTCCGAGGACTGAAATTCTCATACTCATGGGCATTATAGAGTAATGATAGGCAGAAAGTTGGTTTGATTTATATGGTCTCCTGAAAATTTGGAAACTTTAAACTATCTATACTATTTTGAAAGAACTGATTGATATTCTAGCCTTCTAGCTCATAGGTAGTTTGAGAGTTACAGAGGATAATGGTTGAATATCAAGACCTCAGAGGTTCTTCATGTGGTTAAAGAAAGAACTTTTTCTTTCTTCTTTCTTCTCTCTTCTCTCTTTTTCTTTTTTCCTCTTCTTCTTCTGCTTCTTCTTCTTCTTCTTCTCCTCCTCCTCCTCCTCTTCTTCCTCTTTCTTCTTTTCCTTCTTTTTCATCTTCTTGTTTGTTAATTAATTTCATTTTTATTATTTTTTCAGAAAGCTGGGGTAATTTAATTTTTGCTGTGCCCATTTTTTATTTATGATCTGAATTTTACTGAAATACAGAAAATATAGAAAAGCAGGCTTTTAACAAGCCCGCTGTATTTTAAATGGAGCTATTTGACTTCCCTTTAAACCCAAATCACTTTGGTTTTCATTAAATGACCAATAATGGCCCCCAACCCAAACCTCTGTGGCTCATTGTTTAGGTTTTAAAGGCTTAGAATGAGTGTAAATAGCAATTGTTTCTTGTTCTGGACCAAGATTCTAAAGCTCTCCCCCTACCAGATTGACACTTTTGCAATGGTAAACTAGACCATCTTTTTTCCCCAATTTTTATGTAGCGCTTAGTCACTGAATGGATGTGACCTCAGACAAATTGAGATCTGGGGAAGAACTTAGTTTAGAAAGACCGTGTTCGCTCATTGCATCCTCGGCTATCACCAATTGTCTTGACTTTTTGTCTTGACACTGGACTTTGATGGCTCTGGAGGACAGAGTGAAGCTGACCACTCTTCAACCCCAATTTTAAAAACAGAGTCTGATATAAGAGACAAAATTAAGGTATGTGTGTCAACAGTTTAATTCTCTCACAAGTTGGTAGCATGCATTGCGTGGGAATTCAGTCCAAGGGTGTCCCTAAGGGGACCAGTTAAGAACTGATTTGATTTGGGATTTGGGGGTACAGGGTTATATGCCCTTCAAAGAGTAGGTGTTTCCAAGGGGTGCCAATCAATTTTGATTGGTTAATACACTGAGAGGTGGTTGTATTAAAATGAGATCTTGAGGATGTGATCTGGGTCACTTAATTTTGGTACAATATATTTTCAACAGGGGCTGATATCACTTGCCATCATTCTGCCTCCTGATACAAGAAATATCCATTCTATCAGACCAGCCCCCCATCATACCAGACCACTCAAAGTCTTGAGCTATCTAGGTAGAAGAATCTATCTCCACCTAAACCTGAGCAGATTAAATTAATTCAGGCCTGGGTTGGAGTTTAACGAGGATAAGAAGATTCAATGCAATCTCATCATCAGTAATGTCCTCCTAAAGGAGAGACTGAATTTGTAAGAAGGAGGGGGTTGTGTGTTTGGAACTCCAAATCTCCAATCTCTCTCTAATTACTAAGATTTAAAATCATTTTTCACACTCCTTTGTGGAGCTCTACCTCACTTAAATCCGATTCAGGAGCAAGTCAAGACATCACACTTGTGATGTCATTGGTCCTCTCAACAACAAATGGAATGTTGGAATTTAAAACTGTCTAACGGTCCCAAAGTATATTATCTTTCTTTGATGGATTCCAAACTCCAAGGATATTTGGGGATAGTGATGGGTTAAATGGTGCAAGATCATGTGGGAAAGAGAAATGTCAAAGGGTTGATATGGCAAATGCCAGTTCCCTATCATTTAGAGTCCAAACCACAGGTTGATGCTACATATAAAGGACTTTTGGATCCTGTGGGAAAATGAGACTAATCAGACATGAGGGAAAACTATGTGGATTGTGTATGGGGATGGTGGGGGGTGGTATGAAATAAAGATTGTCCTAGGACAAGTGTCTCTTTAGTGTCTCTGTAAGAGCTGGTGACTCTTTAGTTCACATCTATTGAAACCTAGAAATGAGCTATATTCAGAAATTTCTTATAGTAAACTGATGGGAGTAATATGAGGAAAAGAAATATTGAAATTTAAGAATAATACCCAATATTTATACATGTATACTCAGTGCTTGGAACCTTGGAACACAGGTTATAAAATGGTAGAATGGGTAGGGAAATTGTAAATTTGGATTATTTAATAGGTGAATAATTATTCTCCTTTTGCAATAGAAAGGAATGTAACAAGAAGAAGAAATGAACTGTATTATCCAAAGTCATATTGGTAGAAGTAGAGAGAGACTCCTTACTATATTCAATTAATGTTCTGTTGAAGAATTTGGAATGATCTGGATTATATTTACATGGGATTTTTAAAAATGTATGTTTTGATTATAATTTGCATTGGTGGAGAGATAAATTAATTGAACTATAAAAATAGGCAAGTCTATGATCATTATGGCATTCTGACACTGGAAGGGAGATAAATCTATAATGAAGCCCAAAGCTCCAACAGAGACTTTGGCCTGAGTTTAGACCATACTTGACCAGATTATTGATATATATCGTGCCAGATCCTTAGGAACTACATAAGGATTCTTCTACAAGTATAATCTATACCTTCTCCTCTATCTACACTAGCTCGTAATGACTTAATTGTAGTACTTACACACATCCCATCTTAAAAGACACATATATATGTAATAGTATAGGAAGATGTCTGCAAGGTATTCTCTCTACATGGAGGGAGGTGAGTTCATTTGTAGTTTGACCAAGTGTAATCTTAAGGGAATTTGAATTTGAATATTTTCCCTGTCCCTTAAGCCCATGTGACCTGCTTTGAGCTTTGGCCCAGCCCAAAGCTTGAGTCACATGGAAACCATGGTGGGAAGAGTTTGCTGAACAGATGGAGCAGGAAGGGTGGAGCAGGAAGAGAGAGCAAGGCAGAGCTGGGAGAATGTGATGCAGAGCTGAGGAGAAAACTGAGAAAGAGCAGTTAACATGAGTGAGAGAGGGAGGAATTTTGCCGAGGGGAGCTTGTTTGTGGGGAGGTCTAACAGAGAGAAGGGTTAGGGATGTCAGTGCTCCCTGGATTGGTGATATGTATAAACTTCTTTGTTACTATGGTGGGATTGGCTTTCTGGTATCTGAATAAATATCTTGGTTTTGTCTTTGAGGAAGAGAATTTGTTATATTTTGCAATTCAACCCTGGAAATACGTCTGCATATTCATAGCAGTTGCTATGGGTATCATAATGGCAATATACCAAGGGAATCTGATTCAAAGTATTTTGTAGGGGCCTGTTTTCATGGATTCTTATAGGGCAGTCACAAAACCTGAGAGAAGTAGCTGCCCTATGTGGACCCCAAAATCCCAACTACGATACAAAGCATTAGTGAAAGAGTTGGATAAACAACATGGTGGATCCAAAAAATGCACATACTTTAAAAAAAAAGAAATAAGGTCCTACAGCTCTATCTTGGACTAAACTTCTAGGTCATCTTTAAGGTTTTAAGTGTGTGGTTGGAATCTGGATCACAGATGTGTTCCTTCAAGATGATCAATCATAAATTGAAAAGAATTTTGACTGATAGAAATTTCTTCTGCCATTTTGTTTTCCTCTTCTGTGGATAGTTTCCTGACAAATAAAAGCATGACCAATCATATTTCAGACTGAGAGAGTATGACCTCTAGCATCCATGATGGATACATATATTTCCATCACAAAAGAATCAGTATAAGTCAGGAGTGAGAAGGTGATATAGTGCCTTTGAGTTGCTGGATAATTCTTTTGGCTACATTTGGTCACTAAAAATTCTGCATCTCCAAACCTGTAACAGACTTGGAGATTAGAAACATTAGCCCATCTTTAGTCTTATAGTATATCCCCAATTCTCCATAATGTTCCAAAGATCATCCATGATGTCTCAGCAATCACACATGCACTTCATTATATCAGGATTTTATTTTTTCAGAAATATTGATTTGAACTCATAGAAAGAAGTTATTTGCCCTCTTACTATTTCTTTGCTAATCTTGGATTTCATATGATCATACATTTTTAGAGGGAAGACAATCTAGTTTGATTTCTTCATTTTATTAAGAGGAAACAGGTCTATAGTTCATAAGAGTAGTTTCAGAGCCTTCTATGATAACTTGACTCCTCTTGGGCATTTTTGTTCTGTGCTTACTTCCAAGTATGGAGATCATTCTCTTTGATAGAAAAAAAAAAACACAGAAGTTAAATAGAAATTGAATAGCTCTGCCTTCTATCCATCATTTATTACAATCAGCCCATCCATTCTAAGCACTGGTCCAGGATAACACTTCTCATTTCTTCATCTTTTGAAGTATGAAGTAGAGAACCTTATAAAGGTTGATAACACTATGCTTACAATTCAGGTAACTGCCACTAAGTGATAATAATGCAAGGAAAACCAAAACTGACATATAACCTGTTCATTAAGTTACTTTCTGTGATAAGCATAAAATTTAAATAATGACATTTTAACTAATACTAAATTTCTGCTTTTGAAAAGTACCATATGGAAGTTAAAACATAGTTCCAAATAACAACACTTAAGTACAAGTTAAGTATTGTACTCTTGTCACTAAACTTCACTGTTGCTGGAAAGTACTTAAATTAACCATTCTCTCATCTAAGTAAGGAGCTACCTCAGGATACTTACTCTCTCAGTACCTTGTTCTTGGCTATTTAGTAAAGCTGAAATGTCAAATGTCTTTTTAAAATCTCCTCTTAAACCTACATATAACTTGCCTCGAGTGTTTCTGTCAGGAAAATACTACTTCAATTTTTCCCAGCAAAGGACATTTCTGAAGTGGTATTGTGGTCTCTCACCGTCTGCATGATAATTGTTTCATAGCTTGCCTCTTTCCTATCTCACTCAAATACTCTTCAAAATGGAGATAACGGTACCTTTGGATTTTGTGTTGTGGTTTGTCTGACATTTTTTTCTTTAATCGCAACTTGCATTTTACAACTTAGTCCATACTGATTTTCTCTAGTTTCTTGCCAAAGACTTCTCAAGGATTTTTCCTTTATTTAATAAATTGTTTTTCAATCTACCTAAACAGTGACTAATATTCATGATAGTATATACTTATTTCATAGCTGACAGTTAAAAGATACTTCATATTCATTATTTCAGTTGAGTATCATAACACCCCTGTGAAATAATTAGAACAAGTTTATTTTGTTGTTGTTGCTATTGTTTTGCCCCCTTTATAGTTAAGGAAACTGGAGTTTAAATGATTTGTCTAAGGTCATGGAACTAGTGACCAGGACAGAATTAAAACCCAGGTCTTCCAATTTGCAGTCCAATGGTTTTTTCTCATTATACCTCATTGACTCTTCTAATTAGTCCATGAATACCAGATTTAAAATTCTTATCCTGGTAAATGAATGACGTGTTAATTCTGCTCTCCCAGTTTAAAAAAAAAAAAAACAACAAAACACCGAACTCCAAGTTTTTAAAGGGATTTCATTGTACTTGCCTCTAAATGGAACAATTTAACAGCCACTAAAATAACCAAGTAGAGCTCCCAAGTCCATGGGGTCTGGATTGACAGAACAATTATTTTTTCCCTAAATGAACACTTTCTGCCATTTACAAAACCATCCATGTCTGAAATGTTTTCTTCTTCCATTCAGTAGCTTTCATTTTTCATCAATCACGTCTGTGTTCCATATGTCTGTGGCTTGTATTTCTTTGTCTGTTAAAATAGACAACTAAATAATACCAAGATTTTCATAGTCATTAGCTGTCCCTGATATTCAATTTAAAACATTCTTCTGGAAGAATGCTCATTTTTAACATTCCACTCAAATTTAATATTTATACTTCTTGTAATTAGTAACACATTTAAATCCCAAAGTAAATGTATGAATATACTGAGTATTCAAAATCCAAAGCCCAGTATTATAAAGTTTTCTATCTCCTCTTTTTTGAGTGGAAAAAAAAGATTTAACATTTATTTCTATTTCATCCAGGGAAAAAATAGTTCTCTTTTGTCATGGAAGTATAGTCATGATACTTTAGAATGAAGGCTAGATGCATAATCAACTGTCAATTCTCTGTGTTTCTTTAATCAAGCATGTTGTTATGGTTGTTCAGTTGTTTCAATCCTGTCTGACTCTTCATGGCCTCTTTTGGGGTTTTCTTGGCAAAGATACTAGAGTAATCTGCCATTTCCTTCTCTGAGGCAAACAGGTTAAGGGATTTGTCCAGTCAGTCAGTGTCTGAGGCTGGATTTGAACTCAGGTCTTCCTAACTCCAGGCCTGGCACTGTAACTATGCCACCATAGACACACACATATATACACACACACATAAATGTGTACATACAAACATATGAATATGTATGTATATGTATATATACAGCTACATATGTATTATACACATATATACAGATAAATGTGTCTATGTATGTGTGTATGTATATATACAACCAAAAGACACCTATAGTTTATAAGCAAAGATTTCATAAAATGGTACATTAAGAAATATAACAGTAGGACCCCAATTCATCAACAATTCTAGTACATACTTTTCCACACTACCAATGGGAAATGTGGACACACATAAGAATCACCCATGAAGAGCACATATATGGACAACATATGTATGTCCAGGACATAAATGAGCTCACACATTAGGAATCTATAGCCAATGCACAATTGTGGAGGAGCAAATCAAGCCTCTGATGTTGTAAGGCAGACACTTTCTTTTGGCTGTCTTTGCTTTCCTCTTGCTAGACCTGTTCCTAGTTGATGTATCATCAGTGCTTCTTGTCATGCATCTCTTCTGCTCTGGTGGTTACTGAGATCCTTCCTGCTAACATATGCTAGATTTCAGTCCTTTATAGTACCTTTGCTCACATCAGCTTAGGCATAATAAATAGAAAGATTTACCTTGAGAGACCAGACAAATTCTTAGCTTACTGCCAAGATGATAAGCTAACATACTCAGTGAAGGGAACAGTACTCAGGCAGTCTCCTCTGGCTGAGATTAAGTCTATTCTTATAAATGATTCCCTCCTAGGAGAAAGATCTACCTCTCTGATCCATGACGCTTTCTGACTTAGGGTTGAAAATTTCCCTTAAACTCCAGTCATTTCCTGATCACCAACTCAAATTGCAGAATTGAAGAATACAAGTTGGAAGGGACATCAGAAGCCATCTGGTTCAATTCATATCTGTATAGAAATACTTTACATTTGCAATCTAGTTCCAACCTAACTATCACACATTACTTCCATCTATGAGTTTGATAGACTAGATAAATTCTCTTTTATATTGTTCCTCACACATGGCATCCCATCTTCCATCAACATATCTTAGCACCACATGTCCCCGTTCCTGAATGTATTTTCTCCTCATCTCTGCCTTATAAATCTCAAATTTCCTATAAGAATTTCTTCAATAACCGCATGTACAGGAAATCATCAACTAATTATCTTGTATTTAGTTCACGTTTTTAAATGTGTACATTTTGTCTCAGAATGAAAACTCTCTGAGGGTAGCAACTATTTCACTTTTTTTTTTCTGGACAAAGCACTAGATTTTTCATATCCTTCCTTAAATGCAATGCTGAGAACTGAAAAAGGTACTTCAAGTATGATCCATCTTGGGCAGAACAGAAGAGGCAAATATAAGAATTACAGATGGAAGGAAGCTTTCAAATCATCTAATCTGACAATGTCATTTTCTAGCCACGGAAACAAACTTGGAGAAATTAAAAGACTTACTCGAAGCTGCAGAAGCACGAAGCAGCAAGGAGGACATTGGTTGTGAGGTCATCTGGCTCCAAATGCCAGGGACCACTCTAATGCCCCATCGCTCCCTTCCTTATTAACTATGTAATCTATGTTGCTAAAGAACCCTACCCTCCCATCTGTTCTGGATCCAAACCTGGGGGGGGGGGGGGACCCAAGGACTCATCTCTTACTCATTTGCTCCCAACCAGAGTTGACTCTGGAAAATCTTCAAATACAAATTGCATGTAGGGAATGCCTAGGGTTCCACAATATCATTAGCAGGGTACCAATGACTTCTGTATAAGCCCCCAAGGTAAGATAGGTTGAGGACAACCTCTATTTGATGATCAGAAAAATGGAGAAATCAAAAAGAACTTGTAGAAAGTCATAAACACACAGAAAGTACACAACACAGTCACAGTAGTCCATAGGCAAACATTGTAATTCTCCTTGCATGGGCCCCGCTTCTCCCCTGAAAACCTAGATTCCTGACTTAGCACCATTCTCTGGTTTGGACTCTTCCTTGGAAGTGAATTGCATGCGGGGTTGGGTGACCAGTGCGGCAACACCCTGGATTATACCCCCTCAAACAATCTCGGGGTCTGTCTGCCAGTAAACCACAAAGCATCTGAGGTACTACAGCTTTCCAATTGCTTTGGGATTTGTCATTGGAATGAAAGTGAGCAACCATAAGCTAAGACAGCAAGGCATTGACTTCTACCTTCCCAGCCTGCAATCCTGCTGTTATGTCTGTGACACCGTCAACAAACATTCCTGGTTTTGATCTCCTCAGATAGGAAACAGGCATCCTCCTATTTCATGTGATTTGAGGAGTCTATGATGTTTCTATTGGACTTACACTTGTAGAATAAGTCTTACAGAGGCTATTGAATTCCTCCCAGATTGTATGCTTGCTTGTAATTAGTAATGTAATTAAACCCAGTGAGGATTCAAAAGTATAAATAGTAACATACTGTATATTCCAAATCCAAAGCTCATTATTGAGGAGAATCAGAAAAAAGAGTCTAAAGCTCTCTATCCATTCTTGGGGATATTAAGACAAATTCCTATTCCACAAGGGAACACATACTCACACACACACATCAAAGAGTTCTCTTTGAGCTTAGGAAGCATATTAATGAGAATTGGGGATGAATATATTTATATATTCTTTGCTTGGCTTTGGCAAATTTTGAGTCCCAGGGTGGATAGCCATCAACTTGATTTCAACTGTGGATAAGTGACAACAGCAGAGACAAGAGATCAAGAGGGATAAATTCACTGATTCCTATTGATAGAATTTCAGATTTGGAAAGGATCTGAGAGATCAATTTTTCTAGTTCTAACTGATGAAAATAAGGTTCAGAGAAGGGCAGATTACAAAGGTAAGTAGTGCCAAAAAATGCTATTGATTCCTTAGTCCACCAACTTATCTATGCTTTCCTTTATATATACATAAATTGTATATATATATATATATATATATATATATATATGTATATATATGTATGTATGTATATGTATGTGTGTGTATTTTTAGCACAGCATATATATGTGTATATATACACACATAGGTGTGTATGTATGTATATATGTATCTATCTATCTTTCTATGTGTATATGGAGAGAGAGAGTGAGTGTGTGTATGTATTACATTTCTGTTTTTTACTTGTACTTCAAAGATCTATGTTTTTGTCAGCATGAGTACTCTCCTCTGCCTATGTAGAAAGTCCTCTGAAATGGTTAATAATTTTCCAGAGTTACCAAGATGGAAAAAAATATATACCCTCAGTGGCTCACCTAGGCAGGAATTTCTCAGAATTTAACTAGACTGGTCCTCAGGAAAAAGGCAACAACTCATCCAGGAGACTGGTTCTTGAAGCATTCTGGCTTGTCAATTAGTACTCCATGGGCATAATCATTGGCAGCCAACAATCACTTTGTATGTGCCAAGAACTGTACTAAATACTGAATGTATAAGATAGGGCATCTGTGAAGGAGAGCAGTGGAGAAATTTTCAAATGTATGCTTCTAATTCATAAAACCTAATTTCTTTATATTCTCTCCTGTACTCTATGTTCCAGTCAAACTGGTTGTGTACTTGCTTTTCCCTGTACACAATATTCCATCTCTCCATGACTTTGCCCAAGTTTATTTCCCCATACCTAGAATGCCCTTCCTCTTTACTTTACCTTAGCATCTCTAGACACCTTCAAGGATAAGCTCAAATGCCACCGTCAACAGAAGATAATTCTTGACTGTCTCTTCAACAGTACACTGTGCTTCCTCTTTTACTTATATATGTTTTGTTGTTGTTGTTGTTGATTTGTTTCAGTCATGCCCAACTCTTCAAGATCCCATTTGGGTTTTTCTTGGCAAAAATATTGAAGTGGTTTGACATTTCTTTCTCCAGCTCATTTTACAGATGAGGAAATTGAGGCAAAAAGTATTAAGTGACTTGCCCAGGATCACACAGTGGATATATTTACTTATAATAAATAAATATATTTATTTAAGTAAATATGCACTTGTATTTAAGCATATATATATTTGTATCCAAGTAAATATACACTTTTATATGTAAAACAAATTTACTTATATGCACATGTATTATATTATATATTTTATCTATATTTATGTATTATATCTTCTACCATTAGCACATAAGTTCATTCAAGTCTTGTATGTTATATCCTCCATGCCTTGTACAAAGTAAATGCTTTTGGAATTGAATTGAAAAGAATTTAAATGTCTCACTTATAACAACAAATCCTCCTGACCACCAACAATATTCTCCTTCGAGTACTGTGTATTCTAGTCAAATTGGACTATTTACTATCCTCTGATATCATACCTTCTCTTTCCTACACTTGTTCATAAAATCTACTATGCCCAAAGAAATTTCCTTCCTATTTCTATTCCCTTCCCATTGAGCTCTCAGTATTAAAATCCTTCTCATCCTTCAAAACTAATCTCAGGTGTTACGTCCTCGAAGTCTTTCTTTGTTCCCCTTAGCCATATTATCAATATTGTAATGGTATTGTTTCTTATATCCTCATGCAGAAACACATACAAACCCATCACAGTTTCTAGGATTTTAATCTATTCTTCCCATCTGAGTGAAGAAGGAAGAATATTTACTGGACTTCACAGTCTAACTTTGTAGAAGTTTCTTGAGCCAGGCTTTAATCTCTCAAAACCTTTCAGCTTGGTCCTCTTGGTCTTTTATTAAAACTATTTTTTGGGGGATACCATGGCTGTATTATTCTACATATTGTCCTTTCCATCTAAATTCAGCATACAGATTGGCTTTCCACCTCTGCTCTCCCTCACATCTCTAGTATCTTCATTTTTCTTATTTTCTTTCCCCTCACGGGTGACTTCCCATTTATGACAGTTCAGGAATACTGTCAAAACTCTTCCTCTTTTCAGGGGGTTCATTGTATTTTTTCTTCCCTTTCCAAATACCCATCCCCTAATACACTACTTGGCCAGTATAAGTTCCCTGGGTCTTATTTTTTACAATAAACAGTAGCTCCTTGTCACTGTTGAGCACCCAAAGCTATGCTCAAGATTACACATTAAGGTCGGCCTCCCCTAAAACAGCAAAGGCAGTTGGGATGTACAAATATCCTAACATTTCCTACAATGATAAAACATCCTATACTAAACAAACCAAAATTTACTACCTACCCCAGTGTGGGGACTAGTTGATTTGGGTGCGTAGCTCTTCGGAAAATATTTATAAGTTTCAGAATTGTGAAAACTATCTCCCTTTTACCTAATATTATAGACTTTCAGCATTCTGGTTCCAACCTTGTCTCCCATTTTTTCCATATATGAGCCCATTCGTCAGCAGCGTGAAATATATTGAAATATATTTATTTATTTATGTGTGTGTGTATATATGTGTATGCATATGTGTGTATTCACACATGTATATATGTATATGTGTGTATATGTGTGTATGTGTGTTCATGTATATATATATATATATACATATATATACATGTATATATATATATACATATATATACATGAACACACATACACATATCAGGTGCACTTTTGCCTTAACTCTTTGCTCACATCACTAATCCTTCCCCTTCTATTCCTCATTCCCCTCCCCGCCAAAGCCTTACTCCTGTTCATTTTAAAATTTAGTTAAAATCCATTTGCTTCATATTGCCTTCCTAGATCATTGTAAGCCAAGCAGATCTTTTATTCCTCTGAATATCTATAATACCTATTGTTTATAGTCTAATGGTTCTCAAACTTTTTGGTCTCAGTATCCCTTTATTAAAAATTAAGGACTTCCCAAAGAGCTTTTATTTATGCAGGTTATTTCTATCAATATTTATTGTATTTTAAATGAACATTTTACTATTATTATGGAAATAGTTTTGATCTCCTATATCCCTAAAAGGATCATGGGGACTCCCAGGAGTCTCCAGATCACACTTAGAAAATCCGTGGTTTATACCGTTCATCCGGAACTTAGTAAATGACATTTTCTATTCTATTTATTCTTTATACTTATTCATTCAATCAGTCCTAAAATGGGCATTTATTAAGAATACATCATGTGTAAGGAATGCTGCTAGGCACCAGCAGTACAGAGTTGAACTAAAACCTGTCCCTGAATTCTACTAAGAGTGCTGTGTACAAAGATAAGTAAAGATACAAGAAGGGATAGAGTAAATTCAAGAGGGGAGAGAGCCTACACAACTCTGAGAATCAGGAAAGAATTCTATAGGGAAGGGGGCACCTGAGCTGAGCACTGAGGAAGAGACATTTACTGAGCATAGGGGATAGACAGCCTCTGAAAAAGGCACAGAAAGAGGAGATAGTAGGTACCCAATAAATGTACATAGTGATGATCAAAATTATATAGTGTAACTATCAAACAGGGACAAGAATTTCCGTAAGTCACATGAGAGAACTGGTCCCACAAATGCTTAATAAATATTTGATGTATTTTATAATCACACTTTGCATTTATGACATTAAAAGTTGAAAGAAATTGGAATACATTTTATGCTGTTTTGAGAACAGGTTTGAGAACAAAAGAAAAAGAAATAAAAGTAATGGAAAATGAAAAGTGCTCCAGGCTTTAGGTGGTATGAGGGATAGCGTGTTGGCCTGGAGTCAGGAAGATCAGAGTTTGAATCCAGTCTCAGATACTTAAGTAGCTGTGTGACCCTGGGCATGTCACTTAACCCTGTTTGTCTCAGTTTCCTCATCTGTAAAATGGGCTGGAGAAGGAAATGGCAAGCCACTCTAGTATTTTTGCCAAGAAGATCCCAGAAGGGCTCATAAAGAGTTGTATACAACTAAAAACAACTCAACACAAAAATATACATTGTATATATATATATATATATATATATATATATATATATATATATATATATGTGTGTGTGTGTGTGTGTGTGTGCGTGTGTGTGTACACACACACACATGCATACACACATATATGTATGTATGTGTACACACGCACATATATATTTATAGTTACATAATGAAGTTAAGTATAAAAAACATGTCCTCACGTAATAAATATCATTTAAATATCCACCTCCTACAATATTTCACAAAACACAATTCAAGCTTAAAATGTCAACGTGTTATCAAAAGACTGGCAGTTGGCACTTGCATTCCGTGCCATTCATAGTCATAACTTCAACTTCTGGTTAAAATATTAATTGTATTCTCCTCTGCTTCTTTCTTGGTAGAGATAATTCTTGGTTGAAATGTAATTTAAATTTTTCTCTTTTATCACTTTATACAAGAGAGACCAATGCCTTAATCTCTATTGTAGACAAGACAGAAAAATTGGGAGAACTGAAAACAGAAAAAATAATCTATTTTTTTCAGTATATAAATCTTGGGAAATTAAACTTGCCAGACCCTTGAAAATGACCCTGAAACTAAGAAGATACATCAATCCCAGTTGAAAATAGGAAAAATGTCAAGTTTTTCTCTAACATTATATTGGTCTTTACAAATAATTGCTAGTATATGGGCTTTTGGGAAGCCACTTTAATCTGAAAGCCAGAATTCATATATGTTGTCCCAGCCCTCAGGATATAATTGGGGTGGGGTGGCTGTTCCAATCCTTTTTCTCAAGAGGGCTGTCTCAAGAAGCACAGAGAGTAAGTACTTGAGTTTTCATAACCCAAAGCGAAAAACCAGGGCTAGTGGTATTTCAAGATATTCTTGGGCACAAGGCAATTTTAAAAAAAAAAGTCAGAAATGTTTCATTTACCCTTTGTTAATTATGAAATAAATGGTTTTACAAATTCCTCAGAAGAGAGGAACTCATTAGGATAGCATTTGCAAATATGAAGAAAAGAGGCATCTGGCCAGTGGGGTCACCTTTCCCTGGACTGTAATTCATTTTATCTACAGGTCTTTTATCCTTGCTGTCTTATTATTAAGTCCTCCACAAACTGAGCAATCCTCTTCAGCCCATAGGTAGCTCCTGAAGGTTTAGAAGGTGAATATTGCATATGAATGTAGTGCCTTTATGGGATTTTACAGTTTTATAAAAAAGCTTTATAAAGATTTCTTGATGAATGGGCAGGACCTCTGGGGAGGACTTGTACTGGAAATATCATTGAAGTCCTAGTGTTACTCTGGCTTTTATGGTCCCTCCTCAAAATCTGGAACATCAAGCTTTGAGTAGAAACTACAGCCATAAGGAATACTAGTGAGTATTCAATGTAATATATTTAAGAAGTCTATTAATTGAATTCCTGTTATATGCATTGTGGTAGTTTCTCAGAACCCAAAGACAAAATCAAAATATCCTCTGTACTCAAGTTGCTTATCTCTTTTTGGAGAGAAGATACTTATAATTACTCTACTCATAATTTTATTCAAGGGGTGAGGAGAGAGGTAAAATCACCAATAAGGCAACAATTTTTAACTATCCTTCCTTCATCTTTCCTTCCCTTCCACCAGCATTGATTAAGACCCTATGATATGTTAAGCACTCATTTAATCCTCACAATAATCCTGGAAGGTAAGTGCTATATTATCCCCATTTACAGGTGAGGAAGACAGAGGGTGACTAACTTTCCCAGAGTCACACAGCTAGTAAGTATCTGAAACTGGATTTGAACTCAAATCTTTCTGACTCCAAGTCCAACACTATATACATTTTGCCACCAATCTTCTTCGTTTTTCCCATTTCTATTTTCAAAGGATTCCTTTTTTTTCAGCCAGTATGCCTGATCAATTTTCTGTTAGTGATTAGGACCTATAATTAACTTGAATTATAGCAAATTTAGTTAGATTATTTGATTTGCTACAAAACAGGCTTTGGGAATTCAAAGAGAAAATGTTTGTTTAAAAGCAATTAGTTTAAGTCCAGCAAGGTCTCAATTTAAAAGAATTGTCCTTAAAATTCTTGAACTATGATTCTATATAATGTGACAATGAAGATAAATTATTTGGTGTCTTGGTACATTGCAATGGTTTACATGCACATATATGAAAGGTCAGGCCTAGTTATTAGGAGTAAATAGAGAAAAAATAAAATAATGTCCTATTTGGACTAGTGTCTGGTAAATACTAAGACTAAGGTAATCAACTTGAAGAAGGTGTCCTGGGAAGTTTGGGAGG
>CM053591.1:69530132-69569962 GCA_028646515.1 Pseudochirops corinnae
AAACTGGACTCTTCTCAGCAACGCACAGCTATAAGACAACTCTACAGGTCTCAGGATGGAAGGAGATGTCTACATTCAGAGAAAGATCTAGAAAGAACAGAGTTTAAATGGAGACTGAAGCAATCTACATGCTATTGCTGTTTGCCATGTTTGGTTTTCTTTCTTCTTTCCCATTGTCCACTCCATTGCTTACAACCCTTCTACACAACCAGACTAACGTCCAATGTGAAAGTATTTGCGGATCCTATACTTGATTGTACGCCACCATGGGCGGGGAGGGGAAGGGAGAAAATTTGAAACTCAAGGGATTGTGGAACTGAATCTTGTAAATTAAAAGTAAATAAAAAAATCAATTTTTTAAAAAAAGTTGAGCTTAGATTTGATATTAGGAAAAATTTCTTAACAATTAAAGCTGTCCAAAAGTGAAATGCACTGCCTCAAGTGGAACTAGATTCACCCAGCTGGAAATCTTCAAGGTGAAATGGTCTGACCAATTGTTGAGTATGTTATAGTGGTAACTCCTTTTGAATATAGTTTGAACTATCTGACCCCAAAGGTTCCTTTTAACTTTGAAGCTCTGGAATTCTGGGATTCTTCCCCTCTCCAAAATAACATCTCAACACAAGAAGGGTCAGTTATTCTCCCTCTCTGAATTGAAAGCTAAAATCAGCCTAGAAGAACTTTAGGCCATAATCCCAAGAGAAGTTGAAAGGACAACATAAGTCTGAGAATTAGGAAAGTTTAAAGATTACAACCATTCCACATCATTCTTTGGCTCCTATGGACTCATGCACCTTCTATCGGGCTCTCTGCAACTACATTTTTGGGCAGGTGGAGGAGATGCTGTGGGCTTTGGGATCCTGGGGCTTTTTCCTTTGACTCTCATTTTAGGCCTCCTGGTCCTCTCTCTATGTATCATTTTTCTGAATAAGGAATTCAATGCTTCTTAATCTCCATCAAAACACTGGGAAGAGGTGATTTTATTCATCTTATTTGTTTATGTGAACCTCTTCTATGTGATGCTGACCTTTGAAGAATCGCTAGTGTAGAAGGGATGACAAATCTCTCTTGCTTCAGCAAATTGGCAGAATGTGCTATTTGAAAGAACATCCCTTCGTATTATACACATTGCGGGGGAAGGGGGAAGTTTCTAATTATTTGAATAACCCATCCAGACTTCCCTGCATGAGGCAAGCGATGGAGAATATCAGGGAAAGTATAGATTTCTCCCCCTGAAATCTTGTATGTATAGTAGGAAATGTTGGCATAAACAGGAGACATATCACATGGATGCTGGAGAGAAAGATGACAAATGGTATTTAGGGCAGCTCAGTGGCACAATGGATAGAGTGCTGGGCCTGAAGTCAGGAAAGACTCATCTTCCTGAGTTCAAATCTGACCTCAGACACTCACTAGCTATGTGACCCTGGGCAAATCATTTAACCTTGCTTGCCTCAGTTTCTTCATCTGTAAAATGAGCTGGAGAAGGAAATGAGAAACCACTCTAGTATCTCTGCGAAGAAAACCCCAAATGGGAATTCTGAAGAGTCAGACACAGCCAAAACAGCTGAACAACAAAAAGTGAGTCACCATGAACTTAAATGGAGTTGGAGATAGACTCATTTTAAATGTATTATTAGAGACCATTCCTATACCTCCTGAGATTCCTGACATGGTTGAGGTCTGTGATAATCCCAACTTGACTCAGACTGGCCTTATAGCTCAGGAGAAAGTATGAAATAGAATGAAATTCTGATTTCCCCCCCTCACCACTCAAAAAGCCATGAAATCTAGGTCATGATCTCTACCCAGGACTACTGCACTACTGCACTGGTCCCCCTGTCTCAAGTATTTCTCCATTCCAGTCAGTTTTCTACTCAGATGGCAAAGTAATTTTTCTAAAGTCTGACTTCAGTGGCTCCTTATTACTTCTAAGATCAAGCATGAACTCCTTGGCTTGGTATTTAAAGCTTTTCATAACCTGAGCTCTTGCTACCTTTATATACATACATATGTATCTACATGCACATGTACATATACATATATATATATTCCTCACTGTATTTTCTGCATATATGACACTATCCCTTCTGCACCTATGCCTTTGCATTAGCTATTCCCCATGGATGGCTAATTCTCTACCCCCTTTCTCCTGCACCTTGGTCCATATGACCTCCTTCAAGCCTAAACTCAAATCCCACCTTCTGAAAGCCATTCTGTGTTTCCTAAGGTACTCATGTCTTCCCCTCTCATGTTACTTTCATTTACTCTGCGTGTGTGTTTATACATACACACATATATATTTTATCATTTCCAATATTTTTAGCAGATTTAATTGATCTATTTCTCTTATGTATACAGAAAACATAGTAGACTGTGATGAAATAATTCATCTAAAGAGACATTTAAGAAAGCTATCACCACAAGTTGAAAATTAATACCTTTTGTTCTCTATAACAAGTCAACCTTCACATTATTTAAAGTAGCAAAGTTGAGAAAACCAGATATATTCTGTATATGTTTCGTATGTATTGTTGTTGTTGTTGAGTTGTTTCAGTAATATTCAACTCTTCATGACCCCATTTGGGGTTTTCTTGGCAAAGATTCTGGGGTAATTTGAGATTTCCTTCTCTAGATCATTTTACAGATGAGGAAATTGAGGCAAATAGGGTTAAGTGACTTGTCCAGACCACATGGCTAGTAAGTATCTGAGACTGGATTTGAACTCACGAAGATGAATCTTCCTGATTCCAAGTCCAGTGCTTAATACAGTGGGTCACCTAGCTGCCCATTTCACATGTGCCTAATTATTAAGTGTTTTCTTCTCATCTTTAGAGAGCAGGAACTGGTGTTGTTGGGTTTTTTCTCCCCTTTCTTTCTATCCCTAGACACTTAGAATAGAGCCTGTCAAATAGTAGGCATTTAATAAATACGAATTGACTGACAGAATGACTGACTTATTAACAGAAGGAAGTTTACTTAATCATACCATGAAAAGAATTTTCAGTGAGGATGAACACTACTTTTCTGCTTCTATGATCAGAGCATGAAGAAGGAGCTAGTTACTCTTTATATCCTGATTTTTTTTTTTTTACTTAGGCCACCAGGAAGCCAATTAAATATTAAAGGCAGTTTCAGTAACTTTTGTGAAAAGGTGGCCTACATTTCATTGGGGTTATGATCTTAGTTACACTCCCAACACAAAGCCTAGATTGTGAGGAACATATGCAAAAGAAATCTTAAGAAAGAATTTGAATTCTAAATATTCATAGAAGTTCTTCCCATATAAGCCTGCTTAGAGATCTGGTCCATGGAGAAAAGGGAGTGATAAATCTCAGCATTGATCTGCCTGTTCCCTGCAATTCTCACTTCCAGTTATTCTGAAGCCTGGTAGTTGTTCCCTGAGGCTGTCTTCCATGATGTCCTTCCTATGGCTCTTCTTGACTTTCAACAGGGAACGATATTATTACCAATCTACATGCCATCCTCACTTGCTCTCCTGTCTCCTATAGCCTCTAGCAGACAGGCTGAAGCAGGAGAATGAAAGGAAAGAAATCCACTGAGACAATCATAAGAGTAATCTGGGTATCCCATAGCTATGCTCTCCGCTATGGTTGTGCCTTGGAAAATAAAGAGAAAAAGTAGATCAGGGAAGAGTGGAGGTTGAGTTTATACAACTTGATAATGAACTAGATGAGGAGAGGGAGAGGATGCAAACAAGAAGGTAGTACCTACTTACAAATATGGGGAGACATCAGACCTGTAACTGGCACAGTTACTGCTGGGAAGGAAGGTGAGCAGGGAAGATAACTTTGAAAAAAACTTCAGTCCTTGGGACACAAGTCTCCAAGAAGAGAGAGGACTCTGAGACTGTTACTGGGGAGACCAATATATATCAGAGAAAGATGAGGTCATTTGGGGAAATACTTAGGTGCACAAAAGTCTCATTGCTAACATAACTGCTGCTCCTGTGTTTTACCTAGAAGGCATAAAAGGCATGGCTCAGATCCCTACGTTGGACAATGTAGAGAACATAAGACAGTCTGTCCCTCTCACTTATGGTTTCCCCAGCAGAAGCAGTTCCTCCCCCAGGGAATCTATTCCATATCTCCACAGAATTGCCCATACTCCCCAATCTCTGATACTCCTGATACTTCTGGAAGGAAGCAAGTTAAGGAGGGTGGAAGAATATATCAAGGTGGTGAATGTGGCATATGGCAGAGTGGGAAGAGGTGAGCATTGCAGGGTAGGCAGAATGGTGCATTGGCCATGGGGACTGGAGCCTGCATGAAAGGGTAGGGGTACCCACAATGCATAGAACATGTTGTATGAGGACTGTGAAATGCGGGTATAGAGATGGTAGACTAGAGGGCTACTCTGGGAGGAAGCACATTTCCCACAGATGTCAGCATACTGGGGATAAAGTCTAGACATCATGCCCTAGTTACAAGTCCGGAAGTCATTTAATAAATGTTTGCTGAATTGTTCAACTGAAGTGTGACTGAATAGCTCTTTGAATATTATTCATAGAGTCAGTCATAGAATGTCAGAGTCTACAGGGCCTTTAAATATCTTCCAGTCTAGTGATCTCATTTTATATACAAGGAAACTGAGGCTCAGAGAGGTTAAATGTTTTTCTCCTCCCATGTTTTGATTTTGACTAGTTATACACATAAAATTTTGATTCAGAAAGTGAAAATGCTATATTAATGGGGTCCCAGCAAGGATTATAGAAGATATAAAGTATTAATGACTTGAGAGGACAGGAGTACCCTGCTGGATATCAGGAGTCCTTTTCTTTCTGCATTAATTTCTGTGATTTATATACCTTAATGCATGGTCAATGTTTGTAAGTTTTGGGAATAATCTCTCATTGCCTCCATGCATATACAGCCCAATCTAGACCCACAGTTTAGGTATTTGCAATTGCAGTTTTAGGAGTGGAAACAGAGAGATATGCATTTCTATCTATTAACAGAACATTCTAAAACATGGGTTAAAATGTTCTCTCTTCTCAAAATATTTTTTTGGGGAAAAATAAAATCCAGAACTTTAACTGAGCTTCCTCAGACCACATACTTCAAGGTGATATAAATAATGAAGATTAATTTATATTACTCAGAACTATATCTTTTAAACCAAAACATAAGAAAGAGTCTAAGAACTCCTAGAGCCCTTCTCTATCCATATACCTTGACTATTGAATTTAGCTTTGGGGGGTTTTGTTTTGATTGTCCTGAGATTTCCTGCAAGATTTGTCAGACATAAACTAGCTGCATACATTCCTCTAATATTGCACACACACACACACACACACACACACACACACACACACACATACACACTTTCCCCACCTATTAGTTCCTGACGGTGCAGATTTGCAAATACTTAGTGAAGCAAAAACCTAAGTAAGACTTTGTCTTACCTTGTCTTGACACAGGGCTATTCATGGAAACTACATAGTCAAGGTACTAATAAATGTAGGCATGAAAAGAGAACAAAAAAAAATGATTGTCCATTTTCCTAAAAGAGAGCTATTTAGATCCGTAACGCTGATTATGAAGCCATTGACACAGAAACGAAATGCAGCTGATGAAGCCTTTTGATTAAGAACCCAAGATGCTCTGTTAACTTTATCTCAAGCACTTTTCTACATCTGAAAAGCATCATTTGATTACACTTGACTGGCTGGGGAAACAGGATCTAAAGAGCCAAGTCCTTAATTGACAGATTAGCCGCATGGTGTCTCACAGACCTGTTGCTGAGCTCCCAGATAGTTTGGTTGCTCCAGGTCACTGCCTGACCCAGGCCACACAGACACTCCTCTATTAGCACTTTGCCTGATGACTTTATAGCAGCTGGAATGCCTCATATTGGCCTTGCTTTTGATTGAATTCAGAAATCACCACTCGCCTTCAGCTGATCATTTCTAAAGCTCCTAATTGATAGAGCTCATTGAAACCGTGAGCTGAAATTGGCAAGCACAGCACAAAGACAAGACACATAAATCTCCATTCCTTTTATGAAGAACAGCAGCACATTTTCTCAGCAGGCAAATATGTGAGATGTAGTTACTGTTACCACTCCAGTGAGGTCAGAAATACACATTTTACCCTTTTTTCTTCTCACCCCTTATGGCTACAATACATGGGGAAAGAAACAGTATCAGCAACAAGAGGGTCAAGAGTTCATTACATTATTTGGTCCTTTTATTGAGTGAATCATAAGAAAACAAGGGATCTCATTGCTAGACCAGAAACATTGCTTTCTCCCAGAGAACTCATCAAAGCACAACACTAAGAAAAGGAAAACAGTGTTTAGAATTAGAAGAAATCTTAATTATTATTATCTCATTCATAAGCAGTACAGTGGGGAAAAGCACTGAGTTTTAAGTCAGAAGATCTAAGCTCAAATCTCAACCCCACCTGTGTGACTTTTGGAAAGCAATTTAAAGCCTCTGTGTTTTAGTTTAATCACCAATAAAATGGAGAGTTTAGACTAGATGACATCTGAAGTCCTTTTCATTTTTTTATCTGAAATTGGTTTGAACTTATGATTTTCCGTATAAGAAAATGATAGAAGTAACTTGCCTATTGTCACAGAATTAGTAACTAGCAAAGCCTGAAATTGATACTAAGTCCTCTGATTTCTTATCCAATATTCTTTCCATTATGCTTCCATACCTGCCTTTAGTATGATTCATGAATAGAAATAGATATAGAAGTAGATATGGATGTAGATACAGATACAGAGATAGAGATAGAAATAGGTATACATATAGATATAGATATGGATACAGATATGGATATGGATATGGATATAGATGACAAAGACAGATATAGATATAGATATAGTTATAGATATAGACATAGATAGATGTGGATGTAGGTATGAGTATCGGTATAGATTTAGACAGACGTAGACGTAGACATAGATGGAGATGGAGATGGAGATGGAGATGGAGATGGAGATGGAGATGGAGATATACATAGTTGTTGAATGGACATACTTGTATGTTTCTTACTGGACTCTTATATAAACCAAGATCTGTGTCCCATTACCCAGGCTAATAAGGAACCAGTCTACTGTATGAGGAATCAGAGGATCTGTGTTTAAATCATTCTGAACAGTTATTCAATCATTTGTCCTTTAGTTTCCCCATCTCAAAAATGGGAATAATATACATTATTTACATCATGAAATTTTTTGTAAGAATAGCACTTTGCAAGCTTTAATGTACAATATAACTCTATGAGTTACAATTATGCCATTCCTGTAGGTATATAGGACAAAGTGCCTATTATCTTTGTAATGGGTATTATTTCACCATTTTACAATTAATTTAGAGTTACTGTGGTCTGTCAGCTTTCTAGGGGAGCAGGAGTCAGATATACTAGTTCCTACGTCACATTAATTATGTAGCCTAAACATTTATCAGTCTATTTTTTTTTCTTTTTTGGAGGGGGGAAGGCAAAGCAATTGGGGTTCAGTGACTTGCCCAAGGTCACACAGTTAGTAAGTGTTAATTGTTTTAGGCTGGATTTAAACTCAGGTCCATCTGATTCCAGGGTCAGTGCTCCATTCACTGCACCACCTAGATGTCCCTATCATTCCATTTTTTGTTCCATAAGTATAATATGCACTTACATAATAAAACCCTATATCCTTTAGTCCATAGTACAGAACGGCAACCTTTGTGGAGATGCAATTGGTCAACTAGATTATAAGTGCTACTGCAACTCCTGCCCCCTACAGCAGCCAAAAGTATCACAGATAAAGAAAAGGAGGTTCTTGATTGGCATAGTCAAATGGTTCAATATCAGAAACAGATAGAGGTTTTTCCATGGAAATAACATTAAAGAATATGCATTACTATTGTATTTGCTGTCAAACTGAAAGCATCTTGAGATTTTCTATATGATTTACAACTGAAACTTCCTGTATGTGTTGTCTCCCTTATAAAAATGTAAGCTCCTTGAACTCATGAACTGTTTTGATTTTCTAATTGTATCCCCAGTTATTAGAACACTGGTTGGCCCAGGGTGAGCATTTAACAAATATCTGGGTTTTTTTTAACTTACTTATTCAGTCATTCATTCATTCATTCCTTCATATCTACAGAGCACTTTAGCATCCTAAGATGAAGCATAATAAGTCAGATTTTTTTAAAGATGCTTTATAAAGCTCTTTCTTAATGATAGCTCTACAAGACAAGTTTAGACAGTATTATTGTAGCTGAACCTAGTATTCAAACCAGGAGTTGGATCCAGCTTACAACTCATACTTCAGTGTTCTTTTCACCATGTCACACTATTTTCCTATCATGAATAATGACTAAATTTCTCAACAAAAATATCACCTTATGAAATATTATAGAGATTTGTAGCATCAGAATGTGCCTAATTGCACTAAAAACAACAACAACAGTAGAAACAAGCAACTATACTATATTCCCTGTCCTTAACAGGTTTGTAACTCATGACCAAACCATATAAAGCCACAAAGGTATTTAATTTGCTTTTCTTTTTCATTTTTATTTATTTTATTTTAATTTACAGAATAAAACAAGAATGAAACAAAAAAAAGATGACTGCAAATGAAATTGCCAATCTATTATGTATAACTTCTATTACTTATATATATATATATATATATATATATATATATATATATATATATATAAAATTATGATTTTTTTCCTTTATTCCCACCCCTGTAATAGTAATGGGAATTGGGAGATCTTCTCTGCTTCTTAATAAGCTTAAGGGAACTTAAAGACCTTCGCTGCTTTGGAAATAAACTCTGCCCCCTAATAGACTGAATGTAATCACATGGAGCCTGTGGTGGGAAGTATTTGCTAAAAGGTGGAGCAGAGCCCACAGGAAGTTGGGAGTCAGAGCTAGACTAGACAGGGGAGGAGAGTATACTTCAGAGGGGGACAGACAGACTTGTGAGTAAAAATTGGTCTTATGTTGGTTTGTGGGAAGGCTAAAGGATGCTGTGGATCTCTGTGCTGTTGTGATTTATTAACTTCTTTGCTACTATGATGGAATCAGCTTGCTGGTTTGGGGATTTGGTTTTCTGGTGTCCAAATAAATGTTTTTGCTTCCGTCTGCTATATGGAGAGCCTGTTATATTTTGTTATTGAGCACCATGCAGGTATATTTATTTAAATATATTAATATAATATTAATTCATATTAATATATTAAATATATATATATATTTATAGTGATTGTGGGTGCTGTGACTATTGCATTGGCACTATAGTCCCCTCCCCTTCCCTAAAGATGGCTACCTTTAGACACAAATATTATATGTCATCTAATTTTTAATCAGCTTAAGTGTTTCATTTGGGTTAATAGCTTTTATACCTACCAAATCTGTATTAGCAACCCTGCTCTTGGAAGGTATTTTGGGAATTCAGTTGACTCTCCTTTCTGGGCAGTATTTTTATTTTTTTGATTGGCAAAATAGTGTCTCTGGTAAATTGAATCTCACTCATTAAACAAAGGTCTGTATGTGCGTGCGTGTGTGTGTGTGTGTGTGTGTGTGTGTGTGTGTGAGAGAGAGAGAGAGAGAGAGAGAGAGAGAGAGAGAGAGAAAGAGAGAGACAATTGCATCTGAGTTCTCTGTATTGTAGAGAAGAAAAAGTTACTGAAGAAAGCATATGTCCTGAATGCATCTTCTCTGTGTTTTACACTACTTCCAATCTAGTCACATAATGTCTCAAGTCACCTTCCTTCTTGCTAGAGTCTCTATATACCACACTCATACATTTTTCTAACAATAAGAAAGAGTGAATTGAGGTCAGTCACTGCAGATACCTTTTTATTTACTTTTTGAGGGGTGGGTGGTAAAAGCAGGGCTTATGATAATTTCCATTATGATTATTGTCATTTCAAATACCTGGTAAAGCAATCCCCAATGGCCTTCAGATTTGAGCTCTTTTTTAGCATAGATTTCTTCAATATTTTCTTAGACAGTCTGCTTTTCCTAAATTACCTTCCCAGATGCCATCACAATTTCCCTCAATAACACATCTTATAGATGCATACTGCAGGAATGAAGGACAAATATCACCAGCTATATACTATGCCCATTTAGTTTGCTAATGTGAAGCTTCAAGGTAATCTTCATGGCCCTTGTTTTAGATGCCAGTAGAATGGTGAGGGTTGGAAGAAATTCACACATCAGAACCCATATATCAGGCAAGCTGCATGTAAAGGGGAAAAAACAATTCAAAACAGATTTAACTTATTGAGCTTCTGGTATTTTGGCTGGGTATAGCTGTCAGTCTGATTCACAAAATAGCTGAAGTAATCATGAATCAGTTCACCATGCTATCAAAAAAATTATAAGCACTGTCTTGCAGAGAAAAAAATCCATATAGCAGCTGTAATCCAATGGGAAACCAACAAATTCTGTTAGCAGCTCATCATAGACCAGAACATAGCAGCACAGCAGAATAGAATAAGTTTAGGAGATTATGCCAACATCTCTGTGAGGAAAATAAGAAAGTCGCCATTTTTTAAGTGTTCCATATGAGATGCAGCCCTAAAATGTAGCCAGGCTTCCATTTGTGATATTGGAATATACGGTAGATTACACCTCTGCACATGTATGGGATTTCCCTAATTTTCCTAATTCCCTAAAAACCTTTTTGTTTTGTACAAACAAATTGCCTTTGTTTTTAATTACTATGCTTCATGATTTGATTTAGCAAAAGAAGGAAATTATATTGTGATTTGCTAGTTGTAGTTTTGGATGAATGTTAATTCAAGTGTACCTTTCAGGAATCAAACTATTGGTCATGTGTAGAAGTAGCACATTCTAAATGTCATTTGTCTACAATCATCGCAAATAAAAATAGATTACCACAAAGATGCTGATAAATCTGTTTCACTTCATATTTGTTTCTTGTTGTCTATCTAGTTTTCAGTGCCTTCTGGTTGACTAGGTTTAGTTGCAAATCACTAATCCATTAAACTCTCTGAAGAATGATTTATTTTCTTTTCAAGTGTTTTTTATGTGCTGTTTTGTGAAGCGATACTACTAATAATGTTCTGATATGTTGCACAGTGTTTTGCATATGAACTTATAGTGTAAATCAGTATTGCCCTTGGCTATCATGTCCCTTGGCTTATGAGGATTCTGTGTTTCCTAGATGAAGGAGATTATATAGCTTTATCCAATTAAATTCTCAAGAATCAGCCTACTTCCCCTTTCTCCCTTCATATTATATTTGGAATGCAGTAATTGTCCACTTGTAAAGTCCAT
Organism: Pseudochirops corinnae; assembly: GCA_028646515.1. Classification (NCBI taxonomy): domain Eukaryota; kingdom Metazoa; phylum Chordata; class Mammalia; order Diprotodontia; family Pseudocheiridae; genus Pseudochirops; species Pseudochirops corinnae. The sequence continues at coordinate 69,541,412 of CM053591.1, forward strand.
TTTCCATAGGTTAAGTCTTTATGGAGAATCAAAATAGTCAATAATACCACAGACAAATAGTCTTTTGTACATTTCCCATTTTTCAAAGGCAGCCATTCAACTAAACAGTTGCAAGCCACTGTTGATTTAATATAGTTTCTTCTAATTTGGTAATCAACTTGACCTCCGATCAAACCAGCCAAGATCTGCTTCTGAAATGACTGTTAGAGATGTAACCATTTGATTTTTGTCTTTTTGGATGCAATCAAGTTCATGTTTTCTGATGCTGTGCAGTGCTTATCATCTCCAGTTCCTTCTACCTCTGTTCTTAAAAAAAAAAGAAATTCAAGACATACAAATGTAACTCTTCTGAGTCTAAAAGTCAAACCCTGTTTTCTAAAATAGTTTTCACCTTCTCTTATTTCCTTTTTCTACTGAAGCTACTGAATAGCAAAATATATATTGACCAAGTTTGGAAAGTTTTAAAAAGATCTTCATAGAATTCCTCTCTACTTTTTCATTGCCTGCCTTCGTCTTACCCCTTCTAATCCTCAAAATAAATGCATTCATGCTGAAATGACTGAGAAATAATTACCATCACAATGCCACCTTGCCTATAAAAGAGCTTATTTTGTTCTTTCTACTCTCCCCAGCACCTTTTATTATCTCACTTGATCCTCAAGTTCTATCCTGTGAGGTTAGAGCTGTTATTCGCTTTTTGATTCTGCTTATGTTATTCTAAAGGAATGCATTGGACTTTCATAGTGGAAAAGTAAAAGAAAAGAGATGACGTTAAAGATAATATATGAAAAGATATAGGGCAGACTTGGCAGTAAGACTGTAACAAAAGATTTGAATTATACAGGAAAAAGCCTCATAAATGTTTTATTTACAGGTGTGTATATGTGTGTATGTGCATGTCTCAAATAGTATGAGACTGAATATATGAGAAGCATATAGAGTAAGTAAGCAAGTAAAAAAGATGGGAAATGGGTAGTTAGGGAAGGGCTCCAGAGAGGTTTCTTGAAAACCAAAGGCTGAGAATTTATATGCTATTTCCACTGCCTTTCTCTGTAGTATTTGTGCTAAAGAAATTCATCCCAGGTTCCCACTCCCCACGTCCCATATAAAAGCCAGTAGAATCTGAAGGTCTTTCTGTGGATGTTCAATGCCAAAGGAAGACAAGACAGAATGATGGGCAATCAAAGGGGAAGGAATATGGAATGGGGAGGGGATCGCAAAGCTGTGTGTGTTGGATAGGAATAAAGAAGCCCTCTTTTTGTGGTGCTTGACAGCTGCTGGAATGTGGGACATGCTGTGGACTGTGCTCCAGATTGTATTTGTTCAGTCCTAGAGTTGCAGCTCAGGTTATACTGGTGGGAGGCGTGGATGTCTATGTGTGAAGTACAGCTGAAGAGGAGGAAGGCATATGTCTTGCTTTCTTTACTTTCTCACAAAGGAATTCACCACTTTACTGGTGCTGCACCTTACATTAGCAGCCTCCCTCTAAAAACTATTTTTAAAGCTGTCCCTGAGTTTGCATAACACAGCTGTGGAAGAATGTGACAAAATACATTATATGTTTTAATATTTAAAACGTTCAGTCCCCAAAGCCTGACCAGAGCTCCTGCTAGCTGCTTCATCAAAGCAGATTATTTATGAACCTGTTGCTTCCAAATTGCATAATGAATATGCAATGGCTGCTAGTGGATTCACAGGCTTGCTGGCTTCTCAGCGCCTGCTTGCTAAGACTGTGCCCTGCACAGCACCATTTACCATTGCTTCTTGAGAGCCTGGGCTTGCATTAGAGCTGCATTTACATTTTGTTAATTGGGTCCCCTAAGAACAGTGACTTATCAGGCATTCTTTTAAGTACAGGTCTTTTTAGTCTCGTCAGTGGTTAGGGGTTATTTTATTTGCTATGGAGACCTTCTCCTGAGAAGCCACAAGGCTTATGTGTACTTCTACAAAAGGGCATGTTTAGCCAAGAAACCTGGCGTAGCTAGTGCCATAATTAGGAAATGTCTTGCTGGGGAGCGTGGTTGTGAAGAGAAAGATGTCTACACCCCTCTCTGGACTGGAGCTAAGGGGTCATAAAAAAAGGAGCTGAGTGTTGGGAAAGAGAACATTTTACACTGGCCCCGATGCAGTTCAACTGTGTATATTCTATGTTACCAAACATGCTCAGTTTTTACTATCCTTTGTCCAAAGATTGGGGTTATCTATTAGGTAACAAACTCATGCCTCCCTGTTATGCACATACCAAATTGTGATACATGACTTGGGTGGCTCCTTTTTCCCTTATCTTGGGCTATTCCTCCAGTGTCAGCCTTTATAATCCTGTCTACAGTCTTAAGTAGTGGCCCTTCAGTTGGCATTAGCACAGGACAGCAAGTCCATTGATTCTTACTTCATCCATCCTTCCCTTATATCCATTTCTTTCTTACCATGCCCATTGCCATTCCTCCTTCTCTTGTCACTTCATGCTCCTGTTCACTGTTACTAACCTTGAGTGACAAAGCTGGAGTTAAAACCTAGATCTCTTTACTCAAATTTGGGGGGGGGGGGTCTACTTGACTGCTTCTGTGAAAAAAATGCACTTTGAAAATCTGGAGATGGTGTATCTTTAGATAAATTACCAGAAGAGGAGAATATTTTGAGAAGTTAGGTAAGGTAATTTGAAGATATATCAAATCAGGCAGTGGGGAAATCAGAATACTTCCAAAAAATCAAAACACCAAATAATGACCCCATCTCAACCCATGCATATCTTACAAATTATATGCTGCTTAATATAGCTCCTCTGAAACTGCATAGCCCACACACATATGGACTAGAATCATATGAGTCTCTGAAAAAAGGACTCTTGCTCTTCCAAAAATGTATGTTAAATAATACACCCTTGAAAGATCCTTCATGCTAATAGCTATTTATATTTCAATATTTCATGGGTCTATTGCTTTGTACATGTGAGAACTCCATCCACTGATGTATATTGCCATCCCTCCAGTACCTTAGTGTCTAGTTCTGAGAGTTGCTGTGATTCATTTGGAAAAAAGAAAATCATTGGGGCAGCTAGGTGGCACAGTGTATAGAGCACTGGCCCTGGAGTCAGGAGGACCTGAGTTCAAATCTAAACTCAGACACTTACCATTTACCAGCTGTGTGATCTTGGGCAAGTTACTTAACCCCCATTTCCTGACTTTCCCCACCTCTAAAAAAAGAAAAAAGGAACAGAAAAGAAAATTACTGGTGGCTCTAGTGTTAAGCCTTTTGTACTTTGACTAATTTAGTCTTCAAACTATAGACATACAGTCTTACACACTGCCTTTCTTCATAGACTATCCTGCATAGTATGACCTACTCTAGCTTATGATTTGGCACAGATTTTTAGAAACTAGGGTCATTGGAGCATTGGAGGATGGCATTGGAGAATAACAATAGTTTTTTTTTTCTAAAATGCATATAAACAACACAGAAGTCTCTACTTTCTCACATAAAACCTTCTCAATTCCTATCAGCTGCCTAAAATAATATTGTAAGATTTAACCCCCAACGAGATGCTACTGATCACTGGCATGATGCTGTTCATTGCTGTGGAAAGAATATTGAGTTCATGTCTCAGGTCTTTTATTTACTACCTTGTGACTTCAGATAAGTCACATAATTTCCCTGGGCCTCAATCTCCATAGATGTAAAATGAATTGGATTAATGATTTCTGAAGAACCTTTCAGTTCTCAGCTTAAGATCTTATGATCCTATGAGTTTATGAACCAGTCCCACACTCACTCAAGTGGTAATTTGCTCCACCCAACCAACCACAGAGAGGAGAAACTTCAAGTTCTTTACAATTCTCTGACTGTTATCATCTCTGAAATTCAGTTCTGTCTCTTCTTGTTACTGGAAATCCTCATTTTGTTAGTCTATGAAAAGGGAGTGGTTATTCTTTGCTCAACATTCCACCTACTGGGAAAACTTCTTTCTTTTGTAATACATTTCAGTGAATCCTAAGCACATGGCTTTGGCAAAATTGAGTCAATCCCACAAGTCTGCCTTATTTGCCTATAGGTTTTACTCAGATCTGTTTAATCAAAGGGAATATTAATCAAACACACTAAAAACAACTAACATGTAGGCTACTGTGAGGTTCCTGTCAGACCCAGGCATCCTTGTCCAATTTGTAGGCATATGTGAATAGCTACATCCACCATAAGCAGACAAACATAACTTGATACTGTTGTACTCAAGGCCTCCAAAAGGGTCAGTATTCTTTTGTTTGAGGGAATTTAGTTTTACCAGGAAATTCAAGAGATATCTTACTCCTCCTTAAGGTTCACTCCCTACCAATCTGGATTTGGAGGATTTTTAAAGCTATTTTTCTCATTTTTTTCCTCAATGCCAGATATTTTACTATGACCACCCCTCTATTCTCTCACATCTCACTGCTTGTTTCATGACATGACTTCAGTTTCATCCTACAAATGGTCTTAGAGTTAGACCTTGGCTCTTCCAAAATTAGGTGACGATTAAATAATTTCTGCCCTATTCTTTTAACTCCCCCCCTTCCTTTTTTTAATCACTTAAAGCATTTTGGATGAGACCACCATAAAACAAAGGTTCCTGGGGCATCTCACAAGGGACTTGAATGAGTGAAGGAATGAATGAAAAAGCATTTATTATACACCAGACACTGTGCTAAGTGCTGGAAAAGTAAGTTCAAGTAAGCAAGATAGTTCTGAGATACTAATAGAGGAAAATAAGACATAAAAGGGAGTGGAAATCAGGAATGAATGTTTTTGGACAAGAAGTCAGAAGAAATTGTTATTGGAGTCATGGGACTATTAACAGGCATGTGCTTTTTATGAATGTTATATACGTCCCCCTGCTGCCCAAAAATGCCACTTTTATTTCCGATGACTCCTCAGGGTATAGTCTCATCTCTAGTCAAGCCAGTCTATTTACCATCTCATTCATTCCCACATTTATGCTTTTGTTCATGTTTCCTCTTGCCCTCAGATGTTCTTTCATTTTCCTTCCACCTATCTAAATACTAATCTATCCTTCAAAGTCTCATTCAAATCCTCTGATTTCCTCCCTGAAGCCTGTCCTGACTAGTCTAGCCTTCACTGATAATCACTCTCCTCAGAACTCCTGTGACATATAGGAGCTCAGTCATGACATTTATACCAAATTATATGTAGTTTTGAATCCCTTACTATTTTATCTTGAGATAGTTTTACATCTCTACTTAAATCCTAAATTCCTTCAAGGCAGAGACTATGTCACATATGTCTAAATTTCCACATTTCTAGGTCAGAGCTAGTATAGAAAAAGATTTGATTTTTTTTCTTTCTTTCCCTCTTCTAGGAAACCTCTATGTACTAGCATATTCAATCTTTAACTTGTGATTTTTTTTAAAAAAAGTTCTCCATCTTTTTATCTTGCCAGACAACTCCAATTTCCTTTTAAATCATGTTTTGAATGCTTGACAGTAGAGACAACTCATCCCAGGGATGCCCAGTCACTTGTAAATTAGTGGTTATTAGCCACTATTTACTGTATCTCTCTGATTCATTTCCCAGTTATCATAAACTATGTCTTTGGGGCACATCCCAAGGCCTTTGGTTCAAAGCCATCATTTGTTACCAAAAAATACAGTAGGGTATTTATCAGCATTGCCATACTTCATTACAGTTCAATTATTCTGGCTACATGCCAGACTGGACAAGTTATCATATCCGCAATGGTTTTCATGAGGGAGGCTTTGATTTATTTGTTTTGCTAAACATCTTTTGTCTCATCTTCAAAGAGGCCAAAGTGGGGGACAACGAAGAGCAAGAAATGGATGACACATTCCAACACTTGGATTAGACAGCTCGATGGTTGAAATGATAGAATGATTGACAAGGCAATTGTCTTCTAACTGGTTTCCTTGCTTCAATTGTTTTTCAGCTCCAGTCCATTCTCCACTCAGCTGCCAAGGTGATTTTTCTAATGCGTAGGTCCAATTGTATCAGCTACTCAGAGAGAACCTATGGCTCCCTGTTTCTTCCAGGATTAAATATGAAATCCTCTGTTTGGCATTTAAGCCACTTCAAAACCAGATCTCTTTTTTTTTTTTTTTCACATTTTACTCCCATCCAAACACTCTACAATCCAGCTGCACTAACCTTCCTGTTCTTTGCACACAAGTAAGAACTTAATAAATGCTTGTTGACTGAGTGGAGTCAAAAAGGTCTGAGTTCAAATTTTGCCTCAGACACTGACTAGCGGTGTGACTCTGGCCAAGGCATTTAACATCTCCTAGGCTTTATTTCATGATCCATAAAATGGGGAATAATAGTATCACCTATATTACAAAGTTGTGAGGATACATGAGATAGGTAGCTGGGTGATGCTGTGGATAGAACTCTGGGCTTGGAGTCAGAAAGACTGGAGTGGAAAATCTTCCTTGGATGCTTTATCTATCATTAATTATATTTAATAGTGATTCTATGTATTACCCTTCTGGTTTTCTTTTTTTCACTTTTGATGTTTTGTATTGATACAAATCATCCCATATTTGCTTCTGTCATTTCTTACTACACAACAATATTCCAATACATTCATATATCGTACTTTGTTGTACAGCTATGTGGCACAATGGATAAAGTGTTGAACTTGGAATCATCAAGACCTGAGTTTGAATACTGCCTCAGACACCTACCAGTTACGTGACCTTGGCCAAGTCACTTAACCTCTATTGGCTTCAGTTTCTTTAGCTGAAAAAAGAAGATAATAAAAGTATTACCCTCACAGGATTGCTGTGAGAATAGAATGAGATGATATTTATGAAGTGTTTTGTAAACATTGAAACACTATGCAAGTGCTAGCTAATTTTATTATTCTTATCTAAATAACATATGTAAAGAAACACTTCATAAAATATTAAAGCCTATATAAATGCTAGCTATTACTATGAGACCTAGAGAAAGCATGGAGGTGAATATGGAAACATGGAACAAAAGAGGAAGGAGGGGTCAAAAACTCATTTCTTAAACCTGAAATCAAAACTAGACCACACACTACTTCCTTCATTGGTATTAAAGAGGAAACATATATACATTATAACCTCTTCCCTGACCAGATTTAAATAGTTTTCATATCGTTATTTGTACCCATCACTCCTTAATAAACATTTGATTCTTTGACCATAATGCTAATAATTAATTTATTTCTCTCCGTGTTTGTTGGCTTATTTTCATATCTTCTGGAAAATATTTTGGATATCATTTGTTTTTTACATCACCTAAAGTTTCCTCATGTTGTTCTCTCTCCTAGTAATCAGTCCATATAAAAAAGAATTTTAGAAGAAAAAAAAAACAATCAACAAAACTAACCAATAATTTTTTTAAAAATCTGTCTATTCAGATGTTCTGCATCTGTGGACCCTTCCCTCACTTCTGTAATTGAGTAGGGGTAAAAAGTGTCTTCTCATATCTCTTCTTTGGGGTCAACTTTGTTCTTCATAATTTTGTAATATACATTTTCTGTTGTTTTGTGGGTATCCTCTGCATTTACATTTGTTGGAAGCATTGTGTATATTGTTTTATTGGCTGTTCTTACTTCAATTGGCATCAATTCATGCAAGTCTTTCCATCTTTTGTTGCATTCATCTTATTCATAATTTCTTATAGCAGAGTAAGTTTCTATTATTTTCATGTACCACAATTTGCCTAGCCATTCGCCAATTGTTGATCATTTATTTTTGTTTTTAATTCTTTGCTACTCTGAAAAGTATAACTTTACATGTTTGTTTGTTGGTTTTTTTAATCTTTCCTTTTATTCATGATCTTCTTGGGATATATACCTAGCAATGAAATCTCTAAGCTAAAATGTATGGACATTTTAGTCATTTCAATGGCAAAGTTCTGGATTGCTTTCTAGAATGGTTTTACAAATTCAGATACAACCTCTAATAATGCATTACTCTATTTGCCTTCCCACAACCCCCTGTAAAACTAACTAGTCTCATTTTTATGACTGCTGACAATTTGTTGAGTGTCAGACAAAATGTTAGACTTATTTTGACTTAAATTTCTCTTATTTGGGGGTCATTTTTAGCATAACTTTCATATGGTTATTAATAGTTTGCAATTCTTTTGAGAACTATTTGTTTGCATCTTTGTAAGATTTTATCCTTAAAATACTTGTTAGTTGTCTAAATATTTTGGATGCTAAACCTTTATCTAAAATTTTGGATATAAAAATTTTTCCCAATATGATTGCTTCTCTTCTTTTCCTAGATGCATTAATTTTGTTTGTGTAAAAAGCTTTCTGATCTCATTTAATTAAAATGATACATATTGTCCTTTGTAAGTGCTTCTTTCACTTTTTAAATTAATAATTCATCTCCTACCCCTAGTGATGAAAAGTAAATGGTCTATTGCTTTTCTTTTTTATGATATAGTCTTTAATATTCAGCTTATATATGAATTGTGAATTTATTGTGGAATATGGTACAAGATGTTGGTCTAAGCTTAATTTCTGCCAATTTGTTTTCCAGTTTTCTTAACCATTTTAATTAGATATAGAGTTCTTTCCTACAAAAAAAAATGTGTTTTCATGTCTATTGAACATTAGGTTGTTGATTCCATTATTTCTTATTCTTGCTTGTTTAGTCGGTTACATTGATCTATTTTTCTATTGTTTAATGAATAACAAATCATTTTGTTGACTGTTACTTCATGGAATTTGAGGTTGAGAAATTGTATTCCTCCTTCATCCCTACCCTTGATATTCTAGATCTTTTGCTCCATTCAGTAAATTGCTATTTTATTGAGCTCTGTAAAGTATCTTTCACAGTTTGATTTCCATAGCAGTAAAACTGTAAATTAATTTGGATAGTATTTTAATTTTCATTACAAAGGGCAGAGCAAGGCATGATCATTGACAGTTCCTCCAAATGTTTAAATTGTTTTTTATTTCTTTAAAAAGAATTGGTAATTGAATCTATATTCATTTTAAATAATATGTGTGTTTTAGTTGATTGACTTCCAAATATTTCATGTATTTTCTAGCAATTTGAATGGCATTTCCTTATTATGATAATGTATTAGTCCATTTCCTTCTGCAATTTCTTGTAGGGATAAAATAATCTCAATTACAGAAATTGTTATTTGTTATTGGAATTGTTAAATTTAGTCATTCTGTGTCTTAGAGTTGAAACATAAGGCTGTTTTGTTTTTCCTGGAGATTGTGGATTTTTTTATTGGTCTTTTTTTATATACAGAAGTTCTTGACAGTTTTCTTATATTATTTCTTGCATTATGGTTTTCATGTTTTTTGACTTGTCATGTTCTTCTTGGAGGCCTACATTTATTAAGTTGTCTTTGTACAACCTGTTTTTGAGGCCAGTGTGTTTTGCTTTCACAAAGATCGTATGTTTTTTTTAAAACATTATTGCTTTTTATATCTCTTTTTCCAAGTTTTCCTTCACTTCACTATTTCTGTATTGTGAATCTATTGTCTCTTTCAATTTTTTGAGAGGTCACTTGGATTCAAGTTTTTATATTCTGATAATTATTTTTTGCTGTGTGGAACATAAATTCTGCCAAGAATTGTTTTCTAAATTCTTCTCTCAAGGTTCTCATTTGTGTCCAACCACTCTGGAACATCCTACAGCAGTCCCATGCTTTCTTGGGAGTCAACATGGTTCTGTTTGATCAGCTGTTGGTTTAATTTCTTTTTTTTTTTTTTGCAGTATTTACTTAGAAATGTTTGTACTATTTCAGAGGCCTTCTGATTTTAGTATCTTTCCTGTTTCTTTATCAGCTTTTAGCTTCTTTCTTCCTCTTAAAATCTCTTATGGTTTTAGTATTTTTTCTTTATATTCACAGTACATATTCTTTGATGTTTTGATTTTCCGCTTACCATTAATGTTGCTGTTATAAGAGTGATGATAATGATAAGAGAGTTAATAATGGAGGAGGAAGAAAGGGAGAAGGAGACAGAGAAGGAAGAAAGAGGAGAAGTAAAAGAAGAAGGAGAAAAGAAGGAAGACAAAGGTGAAGATGAAGGAAATAAAGAAAAGAACAAAAGAAGAGAAGGAAGACAAAACTTAAGAAGAAGAAGAAGATGATGATGAGGAAGGAGGAAAATTAAGAGAAGGAAGATGATGATAAGAATGATTATTATTATAATTTTGAAGATGAAGATCAAGCCGCTAATGATAATTATGGTGATTGTGATAATACCGGCTGTTTGATATCATGAGAGATACATAGCTGCCCTATTGACCTAAGCTAAAGGCAGCAGTGCCCACAGAACTCCACTGAATAATTCACCTTGATTTTTGTTATCCAGTCAGGAATCTAGACTGACTCTGACCTAGGTTTTTGCCTTGTGTCTGCTCAGCCCAGCTTAATTTTATTACCATGGTTCTCGGTCTTCATTTCAAGTTGTAAGATTTCTAACTTTATGCTCTAAAACAGGACTTTGACTTGCTAAATTTATTCAATTCTTCCCATTTCTCTATCCTGGTACTTTGCTGGCCATTGCATAGGTCACTGATCCCTTCAGATGTCCCTGGGGATTCATCTAGAACTATATGTTGCTGTAGAGAAAAAGAACATAGCATAGATTCAGAAGACCTGAATTTAAGCCTTGGCGAAGAAACTTCCTAGCTGTGTGAACTCTGGCAATTCACTAAAACTCTCTGAACTTCCATTATCTCAGCAATAAAGTATAGATTATGGTACTTTTACTAGCTATCACACAGGGTCATTGTGACAAAAGTGCTCTGTAACCTCAGAGCACTTTATAAATGAGAATTGTCATTAGCATCATCATTAGCATTGTTATTAATATTACTGCAGTTCATCCCTGCCCAGTTTAATCCTTTATGTCCCAGAATTCCACTTTGCATAGGAAAATGACACAGGGATCTGAGATATTTTCAAAATATGGCAAATGCAAAGTATCAGTTTTATTCTAACCAGGGATTGAAAAAAATCCAACAATGTTTAAATTAAACCTAGGCGCAACATACTCGGCAAAAAGTAACTCTAGAAGCCATGTCCCTTTGACACCCTAAGCTGTTATTAGTGGCATCCAAATCTTAAAAAAAAACTCAGAAATATCAAAATGAGAGTCAACTAGAGGAAAGTCACAAATTGAGACAACTGGGGTTGGGGGAACTCCACACACAAAGATAACTGCCTGGAAGATGAGAGATAAATGTGAAATTTACTAAAAATAAACATCCAGTTGCTGTGGTGTTGAACACAGATCTTTATGTGCTGACAGCAGCTCCCCTTTAGGGAGAGAATTATTCTGACTGTTTATTTATTTTTATAAGACAGGTGTTATCCAAAAGGGGAAATGAAAGCATCCCACTTCACAGTAGTCACGTAGCCAGCTTGTATACATTGGCACCAGAATATACATTGCAAGAGAAAATATTTAAAGCAATCTTTTTTTAAAAAGTTGCAGAACATCTACCAGGGATCTGATACTTCATATCTGATTTTCTCCAGTACCCTCATACAGATTTTCAAAATTCATTTTGCCTAGTTACCTTGCAGAAATTCTTCTGATCATGCAGAATCATCATCATCATCATCACCATCATCATCATCTTTTTCTTCTCCTCCTCCTCCTCCTCCTCCTCCTCCTCCTCCTCCTCCTCCTCCTCCTCCTCCTCCTCCTCCTCCTCCTCCTCCTCCTCCTCCTCCTTCTTCTTCTTCTTCTTCTTCTTCTTCTTCTTCTTCTTCTTCTTCTTCTTCTTCTTCTTCTTCTTCTTCTTCTTCTTCTTCTTCTTCTCCAGAAAAATACACCCTGATGTGTCAGGAAGACTTGAGTTCAAATCTTGTTACTTAACCTTTATTTGCCTCAGTAGTATAAAATGGAAATACTCATAGCACCCATCTAGTATTACCTGGGTCATTGTGAAGATCAAATGAGAAAACATTTGTGAAAGTGCTTAACACAATGCGTGGCATATTTTAAGCTCTGTGTAGATATTAGCTACTATTTTTGTGTGACAGAAAGGAAGTATCCAGCAGGATTCATTGAACACATATATCTTGAGGACGTGATTCTGTTCTCCTTCCTTTGGAGGTGTGAGTATGTATGAGGCCCATGTAGTGCAGTGGAAACATCAATGAATGTGGAGTTATAGGACCTGAGTTCAAATCCTGTACTTGCTTCTTGCTACACTGTGACCTTGTCAAAGTCATTTAACCTCTATGGCTCTCAATTTCCTTATCTATAAATTGAGGAGTTTGTAGATAATTATTCTCCTTATAATAAGGACGACACGAATTTGAATCTTGACTTTCTTACAAACTGTATGACCCAAAGCAAATACCTTAATAATCTGCCCTGAGCCTCACTGTTCTCATCTGTAAAAGGAAAACAATAGTCTATGACAAAAGATATTGTGAAGATCAAATGAGACAGTATATATAATGCTCTTTGCCACCCTTAAAGCATTACATAAGGTCTCTTCCTGGTCTTAATCTATGATCTTATGAACCTGGATGGTACCTCCTCTCCAGTATCTTCTACTATATCTGGGGAGAAAAGGACATGTAGGGGTGGCTAGGTATACAATGAATAGAGCACCAGCCCTGGAGTCAGGAGGACCTGAGTTCAAATCTGGCCTTAGACATCTAACACTTACTAGCCATGTGACCTTGGGCAAGTCACTTAATCCCAATTGCCCTGCCTTCCCACCTCCAAAAAGAAAAAAAAAATGACATGTGAGTAGTTCTGTAGCAACACAAAGCACAAAGAATAGCACAGAACAACAGATGCTTAATTTCCAAGTAGATAGTACAGGCTGGAAGGGCCATGAGCTTATAGTAGAGAAACCTATAGGGTGAAAAGGTCAGGAAAGACTTTATGGAAAAGGTGTTGTTGTTATTCAGTCATGTCTGACTCTTTATGACCCCGTGTAGGATTTTCTTGGAAAAGATACTGGAGTAGTTTGTCATTTCCTTCTCCAGCTCATTTTACAGATGAGGAAACTGAGGCAAACAGGGTTAAGTGACTTGCCCAGGGTCACACAACTACTAAATGTCAGTATTCCTGAGATTTGAACTCAGAAAGATGAGTCTTCCTGACTCCAGGCCTAGCACTTTATGCACTATGGAACCAACCTATGGAACCAACCTAGCTGTCCTTTTGCTAAAAGGTTTAGCAGATCATAGATCTAGCCCTGAAAAGGACCTTAGTGACCATAAAGTCCTTCATTTTATAGATGAGGGAACTAAAGTAGGAAGGGTCTTAGCAAGAATTAGAATGCAGATCTTCCTAACTCTAGGCCCAGTGTTCTACCACCTAACTGACATCTTGCAGGTCAGAGGTGACTCTAATGAATTGCATTACTCTGATTCATGAATTGAGTTTGTAATCGGATCCTATATACTTCAGATACCAGTTGCTCAAAACAGCATAGATATGACATATGGAATTATGTATCAAACCTAGGGTTTAACTAAGGGCATCCTTTGGAAAGAAAGAGAGAGAGAGAGAGAGAGAGAGAGGGAGGGAGGGAGGGAGGGAGAAAGAGAAAGAGAGAGAGAGAAAGAGAGAAAGAAAGAAAAAGAAAGAAAAAGGAAGAAAGAAAGAAAGAAAGAAAGAAAGAAAGAAAGAAAGAAAGAAAGAAGGAAGGAAAGAAAGAAAGAAAAGGAACTCTGAGCACTCAAGTTATGCCATATGGGAATGTTCTGCTCTGCTGAGACCTTAGTCATCTTGTGTACAAACACAGGCTCAAAGTTAAAGCAAAAAGACTTCTTGGCTGAAATGACAATCATAAATGTTTCCCAGATAACATCTAATTAAGCGATTCATCAGCAATCAGAGCTGTTCTGCTAACTGAAATCCACCGTAACATGTCCTCGCTTCTCTAGAAATCAGCAGTTGACAGCCAAGGCTCATGGACCTAGAGTTAGAACAGACCTCTGAACTCTCATTTGAAAGGGGAGGACTCTGAGCCAAAGGGAGTTTGTGTGATTGGACCAAAATCGTACAATTAGCAATCATCAGAGATGGGCTTTGAAATCAGGTCCTCTGACTCCAAAGCTAGCCCTGTTGCTTGAATCCAGACTCAGCAATTAAAGAAGTGATTTTTTTAATTCAAAAAAATGGTCCAGTGTTATGTAGTTCATTGTCTCTTCTCTTGGAACCCATACTGAAGGCCTATGACTGCAATTTCACTTGGAACATGAACATGTTAGCCTCCATAAATGACCAAATTAATGGTGAAAATCAATATGCTTACTTTAAAACTTTTCAATACATATTCATCAAGTGTCTATTAGGTACCAGACATTTTGCTAAGCTCTGGGGATGAAAATAAGAAAAAGGAAGACAGTCCTTGCCCTCAAGGAGTTTATAATCTAAAGGAGAAGATAATACATAAAAGGAAACTAAAGGGGAGGGAGGTCGCTAAGAGCTACATGGTGCATGATATTTGTGGAGTTGAAACTAAGCAGAAAATGATCTGATGGAAAATTAAGAGTTATCTGGAAAGTTGTGGGCCTTCTATAAAGGAAGGTTTGAAGAGGAGTTTATAACTGCTTTCCAGTCTTCCAATTAGACAAGAGAGGAAACTGAGGGAACTGAGGTGTTGAGTACCAAAAGTTAAGGGCAACTAAGTAACACAGTGGATAGATAGAGTTCAGGGCCTGAAGTCAAGAAGACTCATTTTCTCGAGTTAAAATCTGGCCACAGACATTTACCAACTGTGTGGTACTTGTTTTGCTCAATTTCCTTGTCTTTAAGATGAGCTGGAGAAACAAACCACTTCAGTATCTTTGGTAAGAAAACCTGAATTGGGGTTTTGAAGAGCTGGATATGACTAAATAACAACAGCAACATCAAAAGCTAAGTCAATCTGAATAACGATTCTGGTGGTCACCTTATCCTAGGGGTGACCTTTATGTTAATGTATTCAAAATCAAGCAGAGAAACTGGATTGTTGAGAGTTGAAGGTTTGGACCACAAAAGCAAAAGTCATGCCCCAGTCGGACAGATTTACTGAGACGGTGACCTAGCTGTTACTCTAGTCTCTAGTCTAGGGATTTGTGAGGTGCCAATGAGGCTTCTCTGGTTTCCCTATAGAGCCCAGGCTGGTAGAAAAATGTTAACGAATTCTACTCTGGTGAGTGTCCTGTAGGGCCTGAAGCACATCTCTGTTTAAAACCACAAGAAGCATTTCCATTGACCATTGGGGCTGTTTGGAATATTAGAAGGAGCCCAGAAGATATTGGTTTAACTTCTGGCCTTGATATGTAACAGGAGCACGATCATGGGCAAGCAGTTTCTCCTTTCTCACTCTTTGTGTCCATAGCTGTAAAACAAAGCTGAAAATAATATTTGTCATAACTCCCAGGGTTGTGAGGAAAATGTTGTGTAAATCTTCCAGTCCCAGTGAAATATGAGCTATTTGTAATTTCTCAGAGGAATAAGATATGTTTTATACCAAGACACTCTCCCCAGAGGTAATATTTAATCAACAATTAGAGTGGAAATACTGTAGGTGTTATCAGATTCTCTGATATTTGTTAAGCTGACATCAGAGAAAATCAGGCAACTACCTGGTTTCCTGTTCAATCCAAGAACATCTTATCTATGGCTGTATCTGCCAAGTTATTAACATCTCGTTAAAAGAAATCAGTGGGGACAGAACTAACATTTCCTTATATACTTCATGGCAAGGATAAGAGATCACTGGTCAGTATTTTAAGTAGCCTGATTAGTAGCTGAAGTTGGTTTTATACTGAGTCGTCATGAAAGGGTCACTGGTAGAATTGAGATGCTAAATGGAAACGGTCTGCTCTAATCAAGTCTTTTTTTTTTTTTTTTAGAATTTATTTATTTTTAGTTTCAACATTCACTTCCACAAGATTTTGAGTTCTAAATTTTCTCCCCATCCCTCCTCTACCCCCCCACCCCAAGGTGGCATGTATATTGATTACTACTTCTCTCAGTCTGTCCTCTCATATATCCCTTCCCCATCCCTCCCCTTCCCCTCTTTCCCCTTACTTTCTTGTAGGGCAAGATGGATTTCTATACCCTGTTGCCTGTATATCTTATTTCCTGGTTGAATGTAACAACAATTTTTTAACATTTGTTTTTGAAACTTTGAGTTCCAGATTCTCTCCCTTCTTCCCTTCTCATCCACCCCCACTAGGAACACAAGCAATTCAATACAGGTCATACATGTATAGTTATGCAAAACATTTCCATAGTAGTCATGTTGTGAAAGATTAACTATATTTCCCTCCATCCTATCCCACCCCCCATTTACTGTATTTTCTCCTTTGACCTTGTCCCTTTTCGAAAGTGTGTGCTTCTAACTATCCCCTCCTCCAATCTGCCCTCCCTTCTATCATCCCCTCTCTTATCTCCTTCCCCCTACTTTCCTGTAGGGTAAGATATGCAATTGAGTGTGTATTCAAGCCTTTCTTAAAGAAACTTTACATGTCACTGTTTGTTCAGGTTTTATTATGTCAGTCATTATTCTAGGAGAAATAACAGAACAAATTCAAAGTATCTGTTCATTTGCCCCCAAATTACCAGAATGATTAGAATGAGGTGGTTGTAAACTGTATTCACTGCCTCTGTCTCTGCCTCTAACTCTGTCTCTCCATCTCTCTTTATCTGTCTCTGTCTCTTTTGTCTGTCTATATCTTTATCTCTATCTAATCTGGCTTTGTCCTGCTTTCTCTCTGTCTCTTTCTGTCTCTATTTGTCTCTCTCTTCCTCTATTTATCTTTCTCTTTTACTCTCTGTTGCTATACTTCATTTCCCCTTCCCTCCCTTCCTCCCTCTTTCTCACTCCCTGCCCCCATGCTTTTACATATGAAGGATGACTAACCCCTTGTTCCTTCACCATATGCCAGGCTGCCAACACTGATGATGATCCATCCTCTCCCAGGACTAGCAACTCAGTATCTTGCCTTCCACACATTCTGAACACATCCCAGATTTAAGGGTTGCGATGACTTCCACATGCTCCTCCAACCACTTTTCCTCTCACACACTATCTACTCCTGAGTATTGGGGGTTAAGAAGAAATTGGTCCTGAGGAAGAAAGCTTCTTTATGGAAAGTATCATACAAACTAATGAAATTATAGGTCCAAGTCAAAAATTTATATATAACACTTTAAATTTTACACACCTCATCTCATGTAATCATGGCAACAATCTGGTGAGTTGATACTACTCAAATTCCCATTTTATAGATGTGGAGACTGAGACTCATAAAAGTTAAGTGACTTGCCAATGGTTAGACAGCTAATTAAATTTTAGAGACTGTATTTGAACCCAGGTCTACATGACTTTAAGATCAGCACTCTATATGCCATGCCATGTTGCTAAACTCTCAGTCAGACCTTGTCAAACATGTATTATTATCCAAGATTTTCAGGGATTGGTGTTGCTGTCACATTATTTTTAATACTCAAGGAAATAGACATGACCCATTTAGGTCTTTCTGTGAAAACCTCATAGCCCATCCTTGGATCAGAAAGTAAAGCTGCTGCTGCCTGAGATCTGACACCATCTGTACCTTTAAAAAGAGCAGAGAAGTCTTTGCCAATTGAATCACCCTTTCTCTGATCACCAGACCAGCATGGTCCATCTGCAGCTGTCATTCCCTGAGCCTGCTGTCTCTACTGATAAGTATGTTTCATCATAGCAAATTGTGCTTAAGCCTGCCCTCAAAGCAGCCCCTGAATTTAAATTTACAACACTGAGTGGATGTAGTGACATTTTGTTGAATTTTAGCCAGCCTATCTTTGATGAGTTTGGGCGTGTGTTAGGAAGAGTGTTGGGCAGATGAGGAGCCAAGGCCACAGCAAGTGATCTTCTCTAGTCTGGCCCTAGGAGGTCCTTTCCAAATCTGCATCAGCTCCAATATAGGCTCCCAAGGCCTATCTGCTTTCCTGGTTTGACCTTCCCGAGTTCCACCTTTACTTTCCTAAGCTCCTTTGGACGAGCGACGGACTAGGACTGGGGCAGGTTCCCTGAGACCACTCCATTCAAAACCACCTGCCCAGAGTGAGATAGGCTTATACAAGTGGTGAGAAAGAATCACTTTAAGCCTCTTGTAGAAATGGTAACAATATTTTTTGCTGAAAAACATTATCATTTGCTGAAGCTAAAAGGAGCCTGCGGAGGTCTCTATCATACACATGCATTCCATACATATTTTAAAAGACTAATTGTAACTTTTGTCACTTTTTCTACATGTATATGGAGATAGAATTCTTTCTTATATCCCTAAATATCAGCTTTAAACAAGTTTTTAAATTCTTTAAATTTATGAAATAAAACAAGCTACTGTATAACATAGTATAATAAAATGATAATTGCATATGAAACTGCAAATCTATTATGTACAACTTGCTATTTCTTTTAAATATAATAAAGTTATCATGCAAATTTCTCTTTTTTCCCCTCTTTTTCTTCCTCCTCACCCACCAAAGAGATGGCTACCATTAGAGACAAAGTATATATACTATACATACTTCTGTTCATCAGTTCCTTCTCTGGATGCAGATAGCATCTTTCTTCATATGTCCTTTACCATTAATTTGGATATTTATAAAATCATCAAAATTACTTATCGATTCAAAGTTGTTCTTAAAACAATATTGTAGTGGCAGCTGGGTGGCACAGTGAATAGAGCACCGGCCCTGGAGTCTGGAGGACCTGAGTTCAAATCTGGCCTCAGACACTTAACACTAGCTGTGTGTCCTTGGGAAAATCACTTAACCCCAATTGCCCCTCAAAAAAAAGGAAAGAAAAAAAACAATATTGCTATTACTACCTATGATGTTCTCTTGTATTTTTTCTCATTATTTTCACTCCACTGAGAGTCTTGTTCAAATTAATGTATCAAGTAGCTAGAATGGAATTTTGCTTCTGAAGTCTACCCCTAACTACAGTATCAGATTTCAAACCCAGATAAGCCTAAATGGAAAAGTAAGCAGACGGTCCATTTGGGGCATCAGGGAGAAGCCTCAGGAATATCAACCTGTTTGGAAAAAATAGAGATTTTGGAACAACCAAAGGTTACCACTAGGGGAAAACTCCACTTAGGCTAGGAATATGAGGAATAAAAAGATAAGGTACCCAACCCAAGGCTGGGGAGGGGCAGCATGTCTCCCAGATGTCTGGTGCCCTGGGACAGAGCTACAGTAGGCCCACCCTAGTTTCAGTTTTGTTCTATGATGGTGGTAAAGATTTCTGTCCAACACCCTGCATGAACTTAGGACTGATTAGAAGCCTTTAAAAACAGCTGCATTCCAGGTTCTTCAAAACAGCAGCTTGCTCCTCTCACCTGGGAAGTTTTTGATTGCATCCCTAATGTCAGGTGAGAGAAACTGAAAGCCATTTGGCAGGCCATTGCTGCCGAGGTAAAGACAGGTTTGTTGTGTGTGGCACATTTGTTTGCCTTCCCATTCTAGGAAATGACTTCATCCTATTGCCAATACCAATTCTCACGTTGCTCTCCTAGTGTTAATCATTCAGATACCCTGCTGGAGGCCTGGCATCAACTGATGAGTTTGGCACAATGACATGCTGGTCCAATAGTTTTAAAGACAGAGCTGGGTATACTCAGAAGGGAGTCATGGACTCTCATCAGGAGTAACCAATTACATTTAAATGAGAAACTCTGTGTGTGTGTAAATGAGTAAATGAGTAAATCTATTTAATCCCCTTCTTATCTCCTCCTTACATTGTACAACAGGAAAAAAATTTTAAAAAGCTGTATCTGAAAATGAAACTGGGTTCTTAAATGCAGAAACATTAAAAAAAAAAAGTCTTGTCTTGAAATTTAAAATTCCAAATCACTCATGCTTTCAAAAGAATCACAAATACAGCCTTCCCTCACTTTCACTTCACTGGATACTTTGTGAAAGGTGAATGCCTAATAGGGTTTCCTGTATTTTTGTTTTTCTGAAAAGTCCCTTGTCATTTAAATCTCAGACAGAATACATGGCTTCTGAGCTCCAATCAAACATTCACATTGTTCTTCTGCACTTGTCCTATCCTATTTTATAGCAAAGTTATCTGTGTATACATGTTTTAGCTTCCCTACTAGATTATAAACTCTAAGAGGACAGAAACCATTTGGTATTTCTCCTTCCAGTCTTCAATGCCTGACCCAATGCCTTTTTTAATAGCCATTTTATAGCTCGATTTAAATGAAATCCCATTTAATTTCCATTCATATTGACTGTAAGCTTTTGAAAGTGGTGAAAGGTATGTAGATAATCAATCCCTATTTGCAGCACGTTTGGTAAATCTCCATCCTCATTATGTTTCTTAGACAAACACATCCAGGCATACGGTAAGGGACATTCTTTATTCCTTTGGCTCAGAGAGCTTTATTACATCTTGTGCTAATAAACATATCTGAAGTTCTCATTTCTTTCATGACAAATTTTGGAATTTCTTTTAAATATCAGAGAACAGTTTTGTTGAAGGCCACTCATGGATCTAAAGTGAATGTTAATGGCATATTCCCTAGGGTACCCCTCCATTGATGGTAAAACATCTTTTCTATTTCCCTTCACCTTTTTTTCCGGGACCCTTCCTTCCCAGGACTAGCTTGGCATAAAAACACACATTAAATGCTTATTTAATGTTTTCAAAACTGAGAGTCTACATCTCTAGAGCCAAGTGCTATGGGACCACTAGATCCATATGGATGCATCTATGAAGTTATTATAGGAGGAAAAAAAGAGGGGGAAATCTTGGCTGTTTTATGGGTGACAATTTTTAGAAGAAAGGAATACTTATAATGACTGCTTATAGAGTACTATTATATATATATATATATAACATATATACACACAAATGATATTTATACATAATATGATATATATATATATAATATGTACATGATATTTTGAATGTATATATAATATATAGGACATAAATCTTCATAAGGAGTATTGTCTCTTCAATCATCTGACAAACATTAGTAGAATATTCTTAGCTTGTTCTCTCATAATAATATTCAAAAGCCTTATAGATGTGCATGTGACTTTTTCTCAGGGTATCCTAAATGTGAAATTATAACTCACATTTTATGTAGGACAGAGGATAAACTTCCAGTACACAAAGAACCTGATAAGAAATACAAAGACATTAGCAATTAATATAGTTAAGTTTGCATGTGTATTTCCTATAGCAAAAAAATACCAACTAACTTCTATTCCTCCGAGTGAAGAAAATTTGCAGTTACAAAAAATCTCAGAAGCAAATAAATTCCTAAATGCATTATTGAGAGGGTCACAGGACTACAACATACAGATTATTATGGCAAACCTTACAGCAATTAAAGTTTTATTGGCTCTGACACACTAACTCTTAAGATTCTGAGATTCTGATTCTTTTGAGTCTTGAAGGTCATTTGGTCTTCAGGAGTTCATATTAAAATGCAAACACTTTTGAGAGAGAGAGAAGTCCCTAATAGCTAACGTTTCATTGTGAATATTAGTTTATTAAATCACTTTCCTACTCTAACAGCCAGCTGAAAACAAAGCTTTTAGCAATAGGACGTAGGCTAGGAACCAGAAGGAGTTGGAGAGCACCCAAGAACTACTTTATCTACTTGATAACTTGACCTATGGCCAGACCAGACCCCAGGATTTTTAAAGTTCAAGTAGGGTAGCAGAAAAAGAGAGTGATGGGTCATACTGAGATAGGCTTCATGGGGCTGATATTGGAGAGAATGGAAACTCTTACGGTAGAGCATAAGTAGAGCATAAGCTCCTTGATAGCAGTTACTGTCTTATTTTCAATGTCAATTTCTCTCCCCAGTACCTAGTAGAGTTTGAGGCACATAGTAGGTACTTAACTGAGGTTGGTGATTGATTGATTGAAAGAACTAGTAATCAGAAGAACTAATAATCAGAAAACTTGAGTTTAAGACCAAGCTCTTTTGTTTACTAGCTATGTGACTTTGAACATATTACTTCATTGGTCTTATCACGATTTTCCTTATCCATAAAATGGGAGCAATAATATTTGTGCTACCTGTCTCATTGTAAGTTGTGAGGATGAAGTAGCATAATACATGTAATACATTTGTAAAACAGTAAGGTGCCCACAAGAATTAACTGGCTTGAAACCATTATGATTTTTGCACATTGGCTAACTTGAAGCAAAAGTATATGAAACACAATACGTAACTACAGTTATAGGACAGAACCTTCATCTCCTGGGCTTTAAAAAAACACCCCAACAACTATGATCTTCAATTCTGTGCCCCCATCATCCATAAATTAATAAAATATATGGTTAAAAAACAAACAATATGATCTAGTTTAATTCACTAATTTTATCAAGTTCCCTGAGAGGTTAAATGTGACTCCAACATCATGCAGGCAGTAAATAACAGAGGTGACATTTGAACCTATGTCTTCTAACTATAATTTATTGGTTTGTTGCATCCCACCCCACAGTAGTAGAGATAAGTCCAAATTTCAAATAGGAAATTAATCAGTGCTTTCAATGATTCCCCAGGTATTCTCTATCACAAAAGCCCACCTTTTAAATATCAGTTTTCTCCTGATTATAATTGCTGTAGATCATGGAAAACCATGAACTAAAAAAATTCCAAAATTGAAGGTCACTCAAAGAACAATGGAAAAGAATATGATAGGAATAAATAGGCTTCCATATATTACAAATTCTTCCTTAAAGATAATTTTCTGTCTGCACTATACATTTTCCTATCTCTTTTTCATTAATGAATCAGTACCAGAAAAGTGACATGAAATTGTGTGTAGGATAGAATGTAAATGTGTGAGAAGTGACACAAACACAAATGCATAGTTGGAAAATAAAACATTTGGTCATACAATGGGAATAAAGTATTATGAACAGGCAGCTTAAGTGTGGCTTTTCAAGGACCCTATGTAGGTAATGTCTACATCAGTGAATGGATTGGCCCATCCATGCCTATTATGGGAATTATGGGAAATGAGTGACCATACTGACTCCATGTTGTGGATTCAATTCTGAATCTAGCTCCCTTCCATTTCTATTCAATTATGAGTCTAGTCCAATTTCTGTCTTGTGAGGAAACTTTATTCAATTATGGGAATTGTAAGAAAACTTTATTGCATTATTTGAACCTAGCCTTGTGTAACCAGGAAGTTGAACTACTTCTACCTGTTGCTTAGACCCTTAACTAAGAGTCTACATTATTCTGACCAGAAACCAGTCAGATCCAAAGATTGATGCAAGGAGTCTTCTGATAATTATGTCTCAAGCAACCCAACTCTGAAGACTGAATCTGTACTGATCTACTTACTGTTTCCATATTCCATTGACTGAATACAGATACCTGGAGAGAAATAGACAGCACTTCTTTTGCTGATTTCAGTGAATTGTACCTGTTTGCTCTCCCCCTCCCAATTTGGACAGCTCATAATCTGTTCCTCAATTATAAATCATATTTCCTAATCTTGTATACTGGTTTATATCCTATTTTTTAACACATAAAAATCTGTCTCCACTTTATTTGGGGTCCAGTTCCAAGATGAGGAAGCTAGGTCCCAATTTATTATGCAATTGACATGCATTGCTTAATAAGCTGATATGCATATAAGATCAAACCTTTGTTTCCTCAGTTATTTCAGATTTTACCTGTCATAATTCTTACCCTCGGCAATTCCTGAATGTATCTTTCTGTAGATCCCCCCCCTTGAAGAATCCTCCCAACCTGCTAGAAATTTTCCTCTAATCTTTTTGTATTTCAGGAATATCAATGGAATATGCTATCTGTCCGTATATCTATATTTTTACCACATGACCACCCTGTCTCCTGTTTCATATGTGCGTTTTCTTAATATGCCATCATTTGAAACATGAATAGTCTACTTGTGCCTACTATGGGTTTCCCTGTGCAATTCTCCAGCTCATGGAACAAAGTTATACTGGTATCTACAAAATATTAAAAGAAGCAGAAGGCCCCCACTAATAATCTTTTTGAAGGTTTTATTCAAGTACAAGGGTAAGAAATACACAGTTTGAGAAGGTATGGGTGGGTTACAACACACACCAGAAGGTGGTCAAGTGACCAAAATGAAATCACTTATTCATCAAAGTATTAATATAAATTCTCTCTTTCTTTCTTTTTTCTTTCTTTCTTTCTCTCTCTCTCTCTCTCTCTCTCCTTCTTTCTCCCCTTCCCCTCTCATTCCCTTTCCCTCTCCATTCCCTTCTTTTCCTTTCCATTCTCTTCCTTTCCATTCTCCCCTCCCTTCCCTTCCTTTGCCTTCCCTTCCCTTTCTTTTCCTTCCCTCTTGCTCCCCTCCCCTCCCCTCCTCTCCTCTCCTCTCCTCTCCTCTCCTCTCCTTTCCTCTCCTCTTCTCTTCTCTCCTCTCCTCTCCTTTCCTCTCCTCTCCTCTCATTTCTTCTCCTCTCCTCTCCTCTCCTCTTCTCTTCTTTTGAATGAACAGGATGCTAGCCTTGGTCTGCACTGTCCTTAACATGTCCCATTTCTCAGGAACAACTTGTTCTTTGAACATAAGGGAAAGGCAGCAAAGTTAAGAATCATCCTCACCAGAAGTTTGTTGTTATGTCTTTGTTTTTTCCAGTGGGCTTTGGTGGTGGCTTAGCTTTATAGGAAAGAGAAGCATGACCTGATGGACTAGCCATCTTGGGTGTGTATAGACATCTGTGCTCTCCCTTTTGCCAGTCTGTATCTGTACACTTATTCTGTACACTTTTCTCTCTATTTCAGTTTCTTGATCACTTGTTCTATTGTGTTAGGGATGATTCTTCCCCAAACACTCTCTTTTTTTGATTGGACATTTTTGACTTCATGGTATCATGTGTCCATAAAAAACCTAGTGACTGGGCAGGACTACTAAATACTAAGGAACCTAGTGAACACAAAAGAGACAATTAAAAGTGAATATCTTAATCAGTTTCTGAAGAGTCACAAATTATAGAAGGTGGGCCCATAAGAAAAAGACATATGCTTACACCCAATCTACATTGCCTAGGTCCATTAGAGATGGCTATTTTTTCCCCTGTCAGATCTATGATTCAACTGATGAAGGGAACTCATAGTGAAGAAATCTTTTCTGCCAATGGATATTTGAAACTATTGTGAAACTTATAGCCTTAGAGAGTTACCCTGCTGACCAAGGTTAAGTGTCTTGCCCAAGGTCACATAGCTAGGATACATCACAGACTGAACTTGAACTCACATTTTTCTGACTTAGAGATTAACTTTCTATCTACTATACATCACTCTGTCCCCTGTAGCAATAGCCATTTCCTAAAGTTTTTTGAAAGTCAATTGAATTCAAAAGCACAGTTTTTTGAGGGAGAGAACAACTTGTGTCTTTTAAAAAATATTCTAAAGATGATAGCTCATGTTTTGTTGGTGTATAAGCATGTTGAGGAGCAGAGAGACCGAGAGAGAGAGAGAGAGAGAGAGAGAGAGAGAGAGAGAGAGAGAGAGAGAGAGAGAGTTATGGAGTAAAGAAGGCTATGATATTAAGATCTGTTTCACAGAATATAAACCAGTAAGATCATAGGATCCAAGATTTAAAACACAAAAGGACTTTTAAGATCCTTGAGTACTATCTCCTCATTTTATAGTTGAGGTCATTGAGACCCAGAGTAAGTGACCTAAGCAAGATAATCCAGCTAGTAGGGATCTAAGTCAGAATTTGTACCTTATCTTCCTGACTACAACCCCCGAAACTTACTGATAGAGCACATGGGTGCAGTGCTCTCTCCACAGCTATACACTATATTAGATGGCCAGAGAAAAGGGAGGATTTGGTATATTGGGAGCACAAAGGTTAATGAACTCCCACTTTGCCAAGAAACCCAACAGCTGCCCCTGCTTATGTCACCACTTTCTGCAAGAAGCAGAAAACTCTATTGCCCCCAATGTAGCAGATGCCTGGCGGATCTGACTGTCTGGAGCTCAGCTCAGTTAGATAGCATGAGCAGCTGGCGCTCTTCATCAATTCTCACAATATCTTTGTGAAGGGGGAAAATGGCACATGCTATAAATTCCCTTTCTAGAGATGAGGAAACTGAGGTGCAGATTTGCTTCAGGTCACAGATGAGCATTTGGCAGAGACAGGAATAATCTGTCTCCCCTCCTCCAGTCTCTTCCCCACAAGATTCATCCTACACATTGCTGCTAGATTAATTTCCCTCGTGAAGCATTGTGTGCTAAAGAGAGTACTAGAACTGGACATGGATTTGGAAAAAGAAAGTATGGGTTCAAGTCCTCCAATTGCCTAAGTGCTCAGGGCTTCAATCTACTCATTGGTAAAATGAAGACGATAACATTAATATAACCAACTTCATGTAATTGCTGTGAGGACAAATACTTCTAAATTTTAAGGTGTTAAATAAATATAAATTATTATTTATAACAGCAATACTGATTATGAATACACTCAGATCAAAAGTTTTCAGCAACTTTAAATCACTCTATACACTGAAATGAGTCCACATTCTGTTTCTAACCTTACCTCTTATTAGACTACTTCCAAACTAGACTATTTACATTCTTTCTATCTTTTTTCACCTCTATGTCTTTCCTTGTGTCATTTCCTGTTTCTAGATTGTCTCCGCCTCCCCAACTCCTACCTGTCCATATCATATCTAATCTATTCTTCAAGATTTGCAAGGGCACATTCATGAAGTTTTCCCTGGTCCCCCAGACAGTGACTGACCTCTCTCTCAATGGAAGGAATATATATTTTTCTTGTACCATTTTGATTTCCTTACATCTAAATTTGAGAGAGAGAGAGAGAGAGACAGAGAGAGCGAGAGAGAGCACAGTCCTTCCCCCAGTAGCTTCTAGAGTCTTCCCCTGTCCTAAAGGAATTACTTTTCATTTACTGTCTTAAGAATCTTGCATTTATCCAATTGCTTACATGTTTTCTCTCCTTTAGAATGCAAGTTCTTTTACAGTAGGCACTATTTTTTTCTTTTCTTTTTATCCCTAGCACTTTGCACAAAAACTGCTTGACTGACTAATTTGTGTTCTCCATACCCTTGACTGAAATATAAACATTTTTAGGGCAAGAATTGCATCTAACTTCCTAGTGTATTCCCACAACCATTTCCCAAGCATCTATCACTGTATATGTGTCATAGAGTCTTAAATTTCATTGGCTGTTGAATTTTAAATGAAGTAGTTTACTGGTCCAGAGCCATTTCTGTTCCTTTTTCTTTCACCTTTGCTTTCAACAAAAATGAGTGGTGAGCCTCTTCCTCAGACTCATTGTTTGATGCTCAATAAAAAAGTTGTTTAAGCCACTAGACTGAAACTCCCTTTTTCAAGGTATTGATTTTTACCTCTGTTCACCTCTGTATTCCACTTCTTAGCTGAGAAGATTCAAAAAGACACTTTTGAAAACATGGACAGCTAGATAATAAGTCTGACTCAAAGTAGTCACTTATTGAAACTAAAAGAGTTCTCTTAAGTGGCCTTCCATTTAATCTTTAGAAATGCTTACAGGAGAATCTATCAATATTTCAAGAACTTTAGAACCCTTTCAACATTCTTCTGCCTCTGGGAAACCTCAACCTATGCAGGTGTTTAAAAGTCTTGGATTCTTAAAAACACAAGTTTCTCTTTGTGTAGTTTCTTGCTATTTTTTTCCCATTTTTATTCTTTATTTTAAATTTACATTTATTAAAAAATAATTCCAAATTCTCCTCTTTCCTCTTGGATCTTCCCCAGAACCATAGTCTATGCTATTTTTTAGACAAAGTGAGAACTAATCTTTTGGATTCCACAGTTTTTCAAGCAAGACGTGAGGCAATATTACTTAGCATTGGGGTTCTTAGCCTGGGAAGGAGAAAGGGAAGCCAATAAGCATTTATATAATATCTGCTACATGCCAGAGACTGTGTTAAATGCTTTACAATATTATCTCATTTGACTTTCACAACAATTCTGTGATATAGATGCTATTATAATCCCCTTTTTACAGTTGAAAAAACTGAGTCAAAGAGAGGTTAGGTGACTTGCCCAAGGTTTCACAGCTAGTGAGTATCTGAAATCGAATTTGAACTCAGATCTTCCTGACTTCAGGCAAAGGATGCTATCTGCTGTACCACCTGGCTTTCTCTACTACCATCTAGCTAATTTGGATTTTAAAGAATTACATTGTTTTTTAGCATATTCTACCTGAAATCTTGCACAGTGGATACAGTGTTGGGTCTAAAATCAGGAAGACTCCTCTTTGTGAGTTCAAATCTGGCCTCAGACACTTACTAACTGTGTTACCCTGGGCAAGATAATTACCCCATTTGCTTCAGTTTCCTCATCTGTAAAATGAACTGGAGAAGGAAATGGCAAATTGCTCCAGTGTCTTTGCCAAGAAAACTCCAAATGAGGTCATGAAAAATTGAACACAACTGAAAAATGACTGAAGAACAACATCTGAAATCTAGCATTTCCTTCAGACTTAAAAACATTATTCTGAAAAGGGATCCACAGGCTTTACCAGACCATCAAAGCAGTCCATCACACACACACACACACACACACACACACACACACACA
>CM053591.1:69570462-69591992 GCA_028646515.1 Pseudochirops corinnae
TATGATGGGAAAAAAAAAAAAAAAAAAGAGAATGCCTGGCCCAGGGACACAATAAGAGAGTCTTGGATTATAGCCTGACTAGGGAAAATGCACACGAGATCATATGTGTGTGGGTGGAGGGGATGTATCCTCTAAATTCTGTACTGAATCATAAGCAACAATGACATTTTATATCCCATGCATGTTGGGATTGGTGGAGATACTGAAAATTTTGTAATGACTATAAAGGTTATCAGATGCAACTGTATCTTTCACTCCCATGGAGCTGGTGGAAATACCAGTGGAGGCTGATTCACTTTAGCAATTTCCTTCCCACCAGCAGTATTTTGATATATCGTTCACTGATGAATCCATTAGAAACCTCTGTAGTTGTTGCACCAAGAGCAAGGAGAACCAGCCTCCATTTGGTTCATGTGAGGACATATCTCTACAACCAATGAAAGTCAGAAGGCTGAAGTTATTCCACATAAATAATTAACATAAATAATTGAGGCATTCCCAAATGAATTAGCCTAAATTATTTGGCTTGGTTTCCTCAGGTTTTCCCATTTCACCAGTTTATTATAAAACATAACTTCAGTAGCATGAACCTAGGCCATTTTAAAAGCTAAGTGACTTTTAATTGGATGGCTGATTCTTCCTCCCATGCATCTCACTCAGCCAGCTGGCTTAATAAAGGACAGTTTGATTACTGTTGCAGGTATGATTAAAAAAAAGAAAAAAGAAAAAAGAAAGAAACCAAATCTAACTAAAGCTCCTTATGTTTTATTTCCTTTAGGCAAGTCTGATATTCTGTTCAGCTGTTATATGACTGCAAGGGGAAATGAAATGGAAAATGAGGAAAATTCACTTGATACAAGTTAGCCCACTTTTCATGAAGATGTCTTTTTACAACTCATGTAGGGAGACATAAAACCTTGAAGTAACCACTAGTTCTTAGAGATTCCAGACAAGATTCAAATCAAATAAACCTTGGAGAGAGATGGGAAAGCCAGCAGATGGGAAAGAAAACATAGGAACAAATGAATGAGGGAAGGATCAAAAAATAGCCCCATATTCATGTAAATTAAGCACTCCACCTTTTCTCTCATCTGTCTTAAAAGACTCAAGAAAATCTCCCTGGCAGATTTTCCATTTGGCACTGTAGAAAATTCTGGAATACTCAAAATACACACGGCTGATTTCCCAGCATGAAAGGACTTCAGGTGACTTTCAAATGCCTTTGAAAATGATAATTGCTCATTCATTCCTTCATTCACTCAATAAATAGTTATTGATCAGAATTTATATCAACAGCAGTAGCAGTTGCAACTTATTTCTGGGTCTGCTGCATAATGGAGGCAATTGGAATTCAAATAATTGAGAGCCTATTTTAAAATCATCCATAATGTATAGCCACATTGACATGAAAATGGGGAAATGTTTAAGAATACAGGATGACAAGCAACAGAAATCATACAAAGTACTTTGGTTAAATTACTGAGAATATGACGATGCAATTGGTTTGAGCTCCATCCAGAGGAGCTGTGGCCAACCATGATCTAGCCTGTCTAGGCTCGTGATAAAAATATTTCTCTGCGCCCTGGCCAGATCACGAATAGCAAGGCCAGAATGAAGTCAGTTATTGAGTGAAAGTACGACTGTAAGAGACATTCCTTCATTTGTTGAAGTCTTACTAATGGTTATTTGAATCACACTTATATATAGAATATCCATACTACTTGGTGATCTCATCAGATGCCATGGATTTAATTACCATCTCAAATGATTCTCAAATGTATTTATCCTGTCCAAACCTTTCTGTTGACCTCCAGTCTTATGTCTCCAATTGCCTTTCAGACATCTTGAACTGGGTGTCCAGCAGATATAAATTTAATACGTCCAAAAAAGAACTTATTATCTTTTCCCCTAAAGTAAACCCTCTTCCCATGCTATCTTCCCATTTATTGCAGGAGGCAACATTATCCCCTCCTCAGGCTCAAAATCTCGGAGGCATCCTAGATTCCTCATTTTCTCTCACCCTCCGCATATCCAATCTGTTCCCAACGTCTGTTGATTTCATTTTTGTAACATCTCTCAATCTAGCCCCTTCTTTCCTCTGACCTTGCCACCACTGTAGTGCAGGACCTCATTACCTCATACATGGATTTTTGCAATAACCTCTGCCAGTGGGTCTGCCTGCCTCAAATTGTTTTCTAGTCTAATTCATCCTCCTTTGAGACACTAAAATGGTTTTCCTAAAGTGAAATCATGATCATGTCACCTCCCTCCTCAATAAACTCCAATGACTCCCTATTACCTCCAGGGTCAAATACAAAATATTCTGTTTGGCATTCAAAGCCCTTCATAACCTACCCCCTTTCTACCTTTCCAATCTTTTATCTTGCTCCAATACATGTACTCTATGATCCAGTAGCACGGGCCTCCTGGCCCTCCTAGGAACAAAGTATTCCTTCTCTCAGTTCTGGGCATTTTCCGAAGGTATTCCCCATTCCTGGAAAGTTCTTCCTCTTCTGTTCTGACTGCTGACCTCTCTGTCTTCCTTTAAGACACAATTAACATCCCACCTTCTAGGAAGCCTACTCCAACACTTCTTGATTCTGGTGCATTCCTTGTGTTAACTAGTTCCTATTATACACATATATTTGTGTATATAAATATACACATACATATATATATATATATATATATATATATATATATATTTATATATATACACTTACACATGTATATGGATATGTACATACACACATATACACATATCTTTCGTTATATGTATTTGTTTTCATGTTATCCCCCCTATTAGATTTTTTTTTTTTGCCTCCTTGAGGACAGAGACTGTCTTTTGCCCCTTTTTGTATCCTTAGTTCTTAGCAGAGTGCCTTGTACATAGTAGATATGAAATATTTATTCATTGATTGCTTTATATATGACTTATATAAATTAAAATACATTTTCCTTCTAAATATTCACTTCCTTTCTTTTTTTCAGATTTCTGACAATTTCTTCAACACCAAATAGAATGTTCTCTTTTAACAAATAAATAAAATCAGACAAAACACACTAAAACAACGGCCTTGTCTAAAAATGTATGTCTCATTTCCATGTGTAGTCTACTACCTGTCTCCCAAAAGGTGATCCTTTGGCCCTCTGAATTATCTTAATTTCAGTTGCCTCCATTATGCAGCATGTTTCAGTATTAAACCTATGAAATCACTATTGGATATTCTATTCATTATATTAACAAGGCATCATGTGTAGTACAATGGAAAGAGTGCTAAATGGGCAACCAGGAAGGCCTAGGTTCAAATCCTACCACAGTCACTTCTTAAACTCAGTTTCCACATTTGCAAAATAGGGATGATCATAGCCCTTCTTTCACAAAGTTGGGCAGATTAAATGAAATAAGATGCGCATGGAGCTTTCCAAACTTTAAAGCACCATATAAATGTTTGACATTATTATTAATGACGTTATTACTACTGCCCTCTTTCTATATCACCAATGAAGAGTTTCTCTTTCTTGGTAACTATAGCCAATCACATTAATAATCCGGACTGTTTGTGATTCTGCATCCTACGCATGTTCTCCTTCCATCTCCTCTCCATATCTTGCAGCATTGCCTATTTGACCTTTCCCCTTCTTAAAAGTATAGTTAATTCATAATTACATGGAGAGACATATATAAACTGATGCTGAGTGAGAAGAGCAGAACCAGGAGAACTTTGTACACAATTGCAGACCCATTGTATGTGTGACAACTAACTTTGATAGACTGGGCTCCTCTCAGCAATGCAAGGTTTATAAGACAGCTCCAAGGGACTCATGATGAAGAGGGCTATCCACATCCAGAGAAACAATTATTGAGTTTGAATGCAAATGGAAGCAAACTACTTGCTCTTTGTCTTTTTTTGTTTTGTTGTTCCTTCTTTCTCATTGTTCATTCCACTGTTTCTTCTTTACAACTTGACTAATGTTTAGTGTGAAGATATTTGTAGAACTTCTATTGGATTGCATGCCACCATGGCTGGGGTGGGGAGCAGGGGGACCTGGAGGGAGGGGGAGAAAATTTGAAACTCAAGGGATTGTAGAAGTGAATGTTGTAAACTAAAAGTAAATAAACATTTTTTTTAAAGTATAGTTAAACCACATAGTTTGAAATTGCTTTTCAAGTGTCATCTACTTAGTGAGAGGCAGCATGGTATAATGCATAGAGCACCATACTTGGAGTCAGGAAGACCTGTATTTCAATACCCCCTCAGATCCTTAACAGTTTTGTGACCCTGAGCAAATAATTTAACTTCTCTGTTCATCACTTTCCTCATCTGTAAAATGAAGGGGGTTTGTCTTCATAATCTCTATGACTGCTTCTGGCTCCAAATCCATGACTCTGTGTTTTCTGTCCAATCTGCTTGTAATTGTCTCACCAAAACAAACAAACAAGCAAACAAGCAAACAAATAAATGAATGAAGAGAGAGAGAGAGACAGACAGACAGACAGACAGACAGACAGAGATGGACAAATAAATAAAAAAATAAATAGGAATTTGGAAATCTTGCAGCCATACCCTCCCTCTCACATACACAGTCAGTAAGGCTATAAGCATTGTTTCTATCCCATGAGAATGACAACTATGTCTCTAGATCTTATTTTGACATCCAATTCTTTCTATAAGCATGGCCCATAGATGACTGAGGCACATTCTCCAGAAATTAGATAGATGGTGACTTACTAAGTTTTATTTTCCCCTTCAAACACTAAGCAGCATGATTACTTTGTGGTTATGTTTAGTTGGTTCTAGAACTTAATATTTTATGTTGGTTTAATAATAACCATGCCCATATAATTATAACAGAAATAAACATTTGGATATAAGTAAGTACATACATAGATAAATATAAATATATATGTATGTGTATGTACATAGAATTTAGAGCTAGAAGGTAACCTAGAGGTCATCAAGTCAACCACCTCATTTTATGGTGAGGAAACTGAGGGTCACAAGGTTTGTGATCTCGTTTGTGACTGAGGCAGGATTTGAACCCAGGTCTTCTTTGTTCCAAGGCCAGTGCTGTAGTGAGCATATCACACAGCCTCTTAGCAGGCTGCAGCTACACGATTTCAGGACCACTGGCTTGTGGTAAATTGTAAACTCCTTGAGTTCACGGATTGTCATTTGCTTCTCTGTGTATCTCCAGAGCTCAGCACAGTTACTGGCACATAATAGGGGCTTCGTCAATATTTACTGAATTGAATCAAATGCATAAAACTCCTCTCAAAATCATTTTTCCTCTTGATGTTTTACTTCTACTAAAATTCTCATTGTTTTTCTACATACTCAAATTCGAAGTGTTTAATTTATCTTTGATTCTTTCCTCTTCCTCATCTACTGCATCCAACAAATGAACAAAATCCTCCTGACGTATCCCGTGGGATCATATTTTCATTTCCCTCCCATTTCTGCTGCTACTCCCCTTGCTTTGGCATAAACCCCATTTCTTTTTATTTGCTATTTTGTGGTCGTGTCTTAACTCGTCTCCCTGTCTTTAATCACTACCCAATCCATCCCTTTTACAGTCATCAATTTTTTTTTCTTTGCCCACTATCAAATAAATAATAAATATCAGAGAGGAGGAATTAAAAAGACTGGGTTCAAATTCCTGCTTTTCTACTTAAACTGTGCAGTGTTGAACAAAATACTTTCCTTCCAAAGCTTCAGTTTCTTCTTCTGTAAATAGAAAAAACATGTTTTATGTCAGACAGTATAGAGCAGTGGTTCTCAACCTTCCTAATGCCGCAATCCTTTAATACTAGTATGTGGACATATCTGCATGTGGGCGGGCCTGCCTGGAGACAGATAGAGGAGCAGTGTCTTGGTTCCTAAGACCATCGAAAATATGTGTTTTCTCATGGTCTTAGGTGACCCCTGTGAAAGGGTAGTTCGACCCCCAAAGGGGTCCGACCCAAAGGTTAGGAACCACTGGTATAGAGGGTTTTTTACATAACCAAGGAAAGTTTCTAATGTAACTTTTACTGCTGCCCTAATCTAACTTAATTTGCCCGCCAATGAAGGGGGATCTTGGGAGCAATCTGGGCTTTGTGTCCTGACATCACACATTTCCTGAACATTTGATGGAGGTTGAGTCCCAGAAATAGATCTTAGGAACACGGTCTCACAATCAGGGACTTGATAGCAACTACGAAGAATCTCCTACTTCTAAATCAAACAGTTGTTGGAAATTAAAAAGTATGGACTTAATATTACTGTGGGTCATTTTGCTAGTTTTCATTAGCTATCCTGAATATCACTGCTCATGTTCTTAGGTATGTACTGGGAAAAACTCGGCTTACTTTTATAAAGAGGTGGTTTTCTAGCAACAGAACTTCAATTAGATGGAAACAGAGAAGACCCACAGAAACAATGAGATCCAATAGTCATGATGCAATGTCTACCAGGGTTCATTTGCCACCTAGTGGTGAACCATAGGGCACAGAACAATTATGTCTTTATAAGACACCTACTGTTTTACAGCCTTAAAGGCACTAGTTTTCCCCAGTCATCCATGTAACACATATGCACATGTGTTCTTCAAGGATGAAACCTAATCATACAAATTCCTGGTGTGCAATCCTTTGTATATGCTCCTTTTTCACATGCATTTTTCACAATATGTACTCCCTCTATGTTCCTTGGTCACCTGTTTTCTGCATGAATACCTTACACTCATTTGACATATAAACCTGTGAGAGTACCACATATCGACACTGGTAGAATGTTAGTTTTAAAAAGATGGCCTTTGCTTAACGTTTTTTGGCCTTTGTTTTAAAGAGAAACTTGGGACTGGTAAAGAAACTTTTCTATATCCCAAAGACAATTCGGACCACTCTCCTTTTCTCCTTCCATTCTGGATCCAACTTGTTCATCTGTACAGCACTATCCATATATACATAATGATGAACAAGCTTTATAGAGTGGGCAATAGTCATTCTTCATCCCCTTGGTCTTTTCTGGATGAATTTTGGCTTTTTATAGATCTTTTCCAAGGGGCTCTGCAATGCAACTTTGATGGGGATTTTTTCATGTCATTTTGCTATTATATGTGATTAATTATCTCTTGTTCTGAACTATTAGAATATATGCTCCCCAAGAGCAATATTTTGCTAGGAACTATTTTTTTTCTTTCTACCCTTAGCTTATTTGGTGTCTGGCACATAATAATAGGTGCTTAATAAGTGTGTTTGTTTGTTGTTGTTTTATTGGCTCACTAATTAATTAAGTACTCTTGCTGTTTGGTGGTAAAAAAGTATATTCTTGCTGTTTGTTAAAAGAAAAAATTATCAGTAGAAATACATAGTCTTGAGTTGATGTTAATCCACAAAGCATCTCAAACCTGGAGTACTATTTTAGACTACAATTGGGTAATTAAGGCAAAATAAGAGAGTTGAACAAAGAAAGGTTTTTTTGTCCTACTTTGAATCTAGAATGAAACTTTCCATCCTTTAAAACCCTACAAACCTTTTTCTTTTTCTCATATCTCTCTTGTACCTCTAATCAGATACCACTTTTCATTCCAAGTATTTCCGTATTGTCTGCCTCAGATTGCACCCCTGTGGAGGACAGGGGTTTCCTCGTTCCTCTCTGACTCCCCCACAGAACCCAGCACAGAAACAAAACCAAAAGAACTCGCGATGTATGTTTGATGAATCCATGAATTAATGAAATATTGCCAGTAACATTTTGCTGGCTTTGAATTATCAATTTTATTTCAACAAATTTACCAGTCGCATCAACTTGTGCAAGCTCAGCTCCATATTCATCTGCTCTTGTTGCTTTGTTTTCTTTCAGTAACTCAGTATTTACAGAAATGCATGTTTTTTCTTTGTTATAATATTCTGCAGTAGCAGACATTCACTAGTGACCCTGGATAGCAGCATTGAGAGAGTACAACTCAAAGGGTCTAAAGAGAATAAATTCATTTGGTGTACTACATTGGTAATTATTGAACCAATCAGAGTTGATGGTCGTCATATCCTCAGTGCTTAACTATGTAGTTAACTCCTTAGGTAATTTGCTAAAAAAAAAGTATCTATAACAACCTTGGACAGGGATCAGCTGGGAGTATGCTAGCCTGCTTAATTCTACAATTTTTAAAAATTGCCCTGGGCCCATTGATTGTTAAATAGGCATTTGATTTGATGTATATATACACACATACACATATGTAGATATAGATATTTGTATGTCTTTATATACTCATATAGAACATTACACATTTTACATTTTATATATAATACTGAATTCCACAGTGTATAATCATCTTGAATTATCTGAACGTGATGCAGCATGTTTCTTTCGGCAGATTCTGAAGCGTGGACTTCAAATATTAAGCAACAAAATGCTCCGCTCTACTTGATCAAATTCTGCCTATAATTTCACTTACATAAATGAATGGACTGCCTCCAGAGGCATACAATGGAGCGTCCAAGATTCTGAAGATAGGACTGTTACAATGTGAGAAGATGGGTACACTATCTTTGGCGATCTGCCAGCATTCACGGCATTCAACAGAGCAAAAGAAATAGTGGTAATTGCTTATCGGCAAATACCTTCCCCACAGGACAACTGCTCTCCCATCAAACTTGCACAGCCAATAAGCCATTAGGGGTAAGTAATGAGGCTCAAGGTTCACATATATATCTGTGGAAATCCTCTATTTGCCCTGGGTCTGCCACAGCCCAAATTCATTCCTTCTTAGGGAAAAATGGAAAAACCCAACTTTGAAAATTTGCCCATCTCATTGAAAATGCCATGTGTATTGTACCATTTTATGATGGTAGCTTGTAGCTTTGTTACTGTGACTGCTGTTTCCTGGTATAATATTTTAATGGAAGATTTTATGGTTCAGCTACCCTGAGGCTCTTTTTGAAGCAAAGGGCACAATTTTTAAAATCCAATAAATAAATAAATGATGTAGCCCAAGAATACAGCAAACTCTAATTTCACCCTGGTTGAAATGCATATTAACATTTTCTGTAAAAATTTACTGACATTAACTTATTGTGTCTCATCTGTCTCTCCTACCATCGTGCTCTATTTTATTCTACAGACTTTGTGCCTAAAGGGAAAAGTTTGATGCTATTTTAGCTGGATGGGGGCATTCTCCTGTTAATTCTTCTGTTTGTCCCAGGAGCTTTCTATCCTATTATTTTTACTCTTCTCAAATTAAGCTACACGACACCCTGATGATTCAACCCAGTAGCTACCCTGTAACATCTCCTTATAGCAGCAATAAAGGGCATCTCCAAAAAGAGGGTGGGCAGTCCCAGAGCTACCAGCGTTTTCTGTCTATAGATACCCAATAACTGTATTCTCCAAGTTTAAGAATGAGATACTCAAATATACAAGTCTATCTGCAATTTCATCAATTTGGGTATTTTCAGATAGTGTGAACAATAATCCTTTCATATGTCTACATGCCCTGAGCCTTTTGTCTGTGTCCTACCACAGGTTTTTCACAGGGAGCTCCAACTTGTTTGGGGATTTCCCCATATTCTCCTGGTAGAATCCTATGACTTTCCACCTGACATCCCTTACTCTAAGCACATGATCAGCCCATTTTCTCTTCATCTTCATTTCCTATTGTATTATTTGTGTTGATTTAATTCTTTTTGTTTTTGTTCCTGTTCCTCATAACTCCTCATTGGTTATCTGTTGCAGTCTGCTCAATCATATGCCCATCCTTTGACTTCTGTGTGATACTAATTTTTAATTCTTTTTTGTTGAAGGGAGGAAGGCAAGGCAATTGGGGTTAAGTGACTTACCCAAGGTCGCACACCTAGGAGGTGCATCAAGTGTCTGAAGCCAGATTTTAACTCAGGTTCTCCTGACTCCAGGACCGGTGCCCAATTCACCTCATTTTTAAAATTCTTTAGAGGCTATTGTTATCTTTTTGCCCCAAATCAACACTGGTAGAATGTTAGTTTTTAAATGGTGGCCTTAGTTTTTAAGAGAAACTTGGGGTTGGTAAAGAAACTTTTCAATTTTCCAAAGGCAAGTTAGACTACTCTCCTTTTTCTGTTGCATTCTGGACCCAACTGGTCCATCTGTATAGTATAATTCATATATACATAGTAATGAACAATCTGTATAGGATGGACAGTAGATATTCTGTATGCCTTTGGTCTTTTCTGGATGAAATTTGTCTTTTTATAGATCTCTTCCAAGAGGCTCTACAATGTTCTGAGGCTCTATACAATTAGCATAATTTCATCCTCAAATAGGAGCACATGAAAGGTCTTACTATTCATATGGAAATCATTGTAGACAGGGCTTCTACACTGGATCTCCTCCATAACAGTGGTGAAAAACAATGGAGAGCATATTTCTTTGTTTTTTGTTTTTTTTTCCCTCTGATATTCAATATTAGAGGGTCATTGAATGGATTTATTTCCATTGCTATTTCTGCTGAGGAATTTTGAATCATTTTGATGCATAAAAGGAGAACCTATTCTATTGTAGCAAATACTTTTTTTCATGGTTAACCACCAATAAACACAATGGGATCTTATATCGCTCACTATTCTTCCTAAGGGTACTTTGGCAGAGGTTATTCACGGCTCTTATCACTTCCTTTACCCTCAATCCTGGTTACATTGTCTAAGCTTTCCTTTAATTTATGAACTTCCCCACTTTTATTAGTTTTTCATTATGCCCTTCTGGTAAAAAGAGTTACCAAATATTCCCAGTGGGTAGATATAAGCATGCCTACATATCATTAGCATGTTGTATGGTCTATTACAGCATGACTAATATATTTTATTTAGTAGTATCTTGTTGGTGATTTCTATGACCTTTTTTATGCTGTTTACAAAGATATTGGCTTCTTGGAATTTTCATAATTCCTTTCTATAGGAAATTGATATTGCTTGCCAGAAAATATATACATGCTTATAGACATTTATACATAGCTATATTAATAACTTCATAGGTCATAAATAGCATAGCTTAAGTATTTATTAAATACTACATTCCCGACCTTGTTCTGGCAATACAAATATAAGCAGTTGGAAGATAGGGTGTTCCCTTAAGGAACTAACAAATTCTAATGAGGGTAGACAAAATATAAAAGAAAATTTAAAGGTGGAGTGAAGATGAAGGCACCCAGTATGGGGGACATGGTAGAGAAAGTTTGGAGTTCAGCCTGTAAAAGAATGAGACATGGCTAGCTCAAGTGTTCTCCTTAAATGGAGGTTCTTGGAGGAGCCAATCAGACAGAAAAGTTAATGGGGCAGAGTATACTTCCAGTGTGTGAAATGCAACCCAGGTTTTCTCACTCCAAATCCTACTTTTTTTCTACCTCAATATACAGCCTCAAAAATGGATTAAAATTTCTTCATCTTTTTGTCCTAGAGAATGGGATACAGTTCATAAATCATTATGGACTTAAATTCCTCAATCATATCATTGTAATTAAGTATAACTGCTAAATTATTAACAAATGCAATAACAAAGGTGTTCAATACACCACTCTAGAGCAGGCCCTCATCTCATGCTGAGACCACTTCAGCAATTTCATTGATTTCCCTGCATTAAGTCTTTCCACTTTAGTCCATTCTTCACTCATCTATCAAACTAATCTTCCTAACATGCAGGTATGATCATTTCACCTCCAGTCCCTTCCTCCATTAAATAAACTCTAATGGCCTCCTCTTACCTCCAAGATCAAATATAAAATTCTCTCTCTGTGGGAGACCCTACCTTTTCAGTCTTCATACAGTTTACTCACTGCTACATACAATGTGATTCATTGACATTGGCCTTCTTGTTCCTTGTACAACACACTGCATCATCTAAGATCATGCATTTAGACCTGGAACTCTCTCTTTCCTTATCCCTGCTTCCTAGCTTCCATGTGTGTTTGTTTTTTTTCCCAGCCCCAGATAAACTCTCATCCTTTATGTACTTCCCCCATTCTTTCTTATTCTTCATGCCTTCCACCTTGAGATTTTCTCCAATTTATCATATTTCTATATATATGTATATAATCTATCTATATTATCTATATTATATAATATATATTATATTTGTACTATATTACATATTTATATATATTTATATATGATATGTATTATATATTATAATATATATTATATTTTATACATAATCTATCTATCTACATATAGTTTTTTTTACATATTTGTTTGCTTATTATCTCCCCCCATTAGATTATGAGCTTTCTGAGGATAGGGGCTGTTTTTGTCTTTCCTTGTATCCCAAACACATAGCACAGTGCCAGGCACATAAATTTATTTATTTTTTAATACTTTCTAGTTTCAGAAAGCTCTTTTATGTGAGCAACTTGTAAAGGTAGGATTGTAAAGCACTCAATAAGAAAGTGCTAAATGAAAAGGCCTGGAACATGGAAGACCAAACCAGTCCTTTACCACTAGTACTTACAATGCTACTTTTAGAAAAAAAATGTGTTAAAATCCAAAAGCTTGTTTCAGCTTCCAAATCATCCAAGTACACTTTATAAGTATTGACAATGTTTCTTATATCATCCCAGCTAACGCCTGAGCTCAGCAGTTTCTCCATTTGCAGTCTTAATTTTAAAAGTCTTCAACTTCCCTTGGGTCAAATCATTTGTCAATGATGGTAATCATTCAGTTGAGGAGCGGGTCAAATGAAGTTATTCTTTCCTATTCCTCCTTGTTAAAGTGATCCTGAGATTCAAACATATTATTACAATGGATGACATTTTTAAATCAATGTGTGATTCTCTATATATATTCATGCTGTCCTTAAAAATAGATTGAAAATATTCTGGGTCACTTCACATTGTGATCAAAGAATTATGCAAAGTTTCCACCTGTCAGTGCAATAAGTCAGTTGAAGTCTAAAGCTTGAAGAGCAATTACTCACTTTTATTTCCATCTGGAAAATAGGGTGTGTCATGAGGCAGGTAGGGGGCATATTTAACCTGGAGTCAGGAAAACCCAAGTCAGAATCCACCTTCAGATATGCCCTTGGGCAAGTGCCACTTAACTTCTGCCTACATCAGTTTCCTGTTCTATAAAATGGGAATGATAGAATCTACCTCCTGGAGGTGTTGAGAAGAAAAAATGAAATATTCATAAAGTATTATTTAAAAGCTATTTAATTTTTTATGTAACGTGCACAAATGAACCTGAAGGAACTGAGTTCAAAGATTAGGCCTTCTGCCTTTGGTGTTGGCAAAGCAAGCTGTGTGATCTCTTATCTGAATATATAATCATCTTATCTTGATTTTTATCATTCTGCAAACTGTGACACAGTCAATCACCTTCTTCCCTTGGATGGTCTGTCTTCTCTAGGTTTTTGTGACACTTTCTTCTCCTGATTGTTCTCCTACTTATGAGGCCACTACTTTTCAGTCTTTTTTCCTGGATCTTCGTCCAGGTTACACCTACTTCATGGATGTCTGCTAAGGCTTTATCCAATACCTCCCTCTCCTCTCCCTTCATCCCCATGACATTTATGATCCAGACAGTTACATTGATCTTCTTTTTTTTTTGGAGAGCAACTGGGGTTAAGTGACTTGCCCAGAGTCACATGGCTAGTAAGTGTGCCAAGCATCTGAGGCCATATTTGAACTCAGGTCCTCCTGACTCCAGGCCAGTGCTCTATTCATTGCGCCACCTAGCTAACCCTCACATTGGTCTTCTTACTATCCCTTTCTTGGAGATTTCCATCTTCCAATCCAATGCCCTTTCACTTGCTGTCTTCAAGACTGAAATGTTCTCCCTGCTCACTTCCCTCTTCCCCCCCAGCCCTGCTCTTATCTTCCTTTAATACATAAGGCATTTATCCTAGTCTCCCTGTCTCTCCCTTCCCTGTCTCTCCTTTTTTTTTTTTTTTTTTTGCTCTTTTGGAGGGGGGAAGGTAGGGCAATTGGGGTTAAGTGACTTGCCCAAGGTCACATGGCTAGTTTATGTGTTAAGTGCCTGAGGCAAGATTTGAACTCAGGTACTTCTGAGTCCAAGGCCGGTGCTCTATTCATGGGCCACCTAGCCACCCCTCTCCTCTTTTCATTTTGATTTCTTTCTTTTAGATACATGTTTAGTAGTGGCATTGCAAGTAGCAGAAGTGAGTGGCATTATGCTGCTGACACAGTAGATAGAGCACCAGGCCTAGAGTTAGGAAGATCTAAGTTCAAATATGGCCTCAGACAGTTAATAGCTGTGTGAATGTGAGCTAGTCACTTAAACTCTGTTTGATTTAGTTTCCTCAACCATAAAATGGGGAATTCACCCCAGCCTCTGTCTTTACCTGATAATCTCCAATTCTCTGAAGGTTACCCCCAACCAAAAACACCAACATCTTCCCTCTCCCGTCTCCTTGGCAGTATGTTTGCCATAACTACATTGCAGGGTTGCTGTGAGCATCAAGTGAGACAATATCGATAAAAAGAGTGTGGTGCAGTGTCCAGCACATAGTAGGTACTATTTACGTGCTTATGCTTTTTATGTTCCCTGCCAGGGCAAAGGAAATGAACTGCTTAGTGACTTTGGGGGAATAATTCCAAAACTGCTTTCCAGAATGGCTAACTAAATACGATTTCAACCTGTCTTTGTTTTGCAGTTGTTTCAGTTGTGTCCAACTCTTCCTGACCCCATTTGGGATTTTCTTGGCAAAGATATTGGACTGGTTTGCCTTTTCTTTCTCTAGCTCTCTTACATATGAGGAAACTGAGGCAAATGGGGTTAAGTGACTTAACTTAAATGAAAAGGCCTGGAACATGGAAGACCAAACCACTAGTACTTACAATGCTACTTTTAGAAAAAAAATGTGTTAAAATCCAAAAGCTTGTTTCAGCTTCCAAATCATCCAAGTTAAGAATCATACATTGATTCAAGCAGACTTGAACTTAGGAAATCAGTCTTTCTGCCTCCAGGCCTGGCTCTATCCACTGTACCACCTGGCTGAACCAATACGGTGTCTTAAAATGGTTGTTTTCCTGCAGCCTTTCCAACAATGTTCACTTTCTTATCTTATCAATATTTTACCAATCTGATTTGTATAAAATGAAATGTTAGAGTTTTTGTTTTAATTTTAATTTTTCTTCTCGTTAGTGATTTAGAGCGTTTTCGTGTGGTTTGATCTTTGTTTTCACCCATGTCCTACCCTCACATTAAGATATATATGTGCCTTGCCCTACTAAAACGTTAGAGGGGTGATGGGGAAGATTATAGGAGAGAACAGATTAGGAGAAAGGGTATTCAGTAGACTTGCTATTTTGGGGTGGAGTAGGGGAAAGACAGGGAGAAAAAATTGTAACTCAAAATCTTGTGGAAATGAATGTTGAAAACTAAAAATAAATAAATAAATTTAAACAAAAAAAGATATGTATATGTGTGTGTGTGTATCCATATTTATATAAACCCAAACACATACATACATACACACCTGCTTCCTCAAACTCCCTAATTTTCCATTTCCTCAACATACAAATTAATCATTATTTATGTGCATACTGAATTATTAATCATTATTCATTAGCTTGTACTTTTCCTTTAAGAATTGCTTGTTTATATACTTTGGCCATTTATTTATAAGCGAATGACACTTGCTCGTGTACATTTGAAATAAATCTTTCCAAATTGTCAGTTTTTGTATTATGACCTCTGAATAGCTTAGTCTTCCACATTATTCTTCAATTATGGCACTATTCTTTTTTTTTGACAGATAAATCTACTTGTCCTCATCCAATAATACAAGAGACTTCCCTTAATTAAAATTAATGCTACAGAACAGTTAAACAAGTGAGATCTTTATAATCGGTGGTTTTTAAAACATTCCTTAGGCCTATACTAGTTTCTGAATCCTGCATCATAAATGCTATATAGGTGTGACACTAGTTTGCTTCATCAATGGAGAAGAAAAATAGCAGTAAGAACAAAATGTTACATCCTTCAATCGGCTACAATATAACCACTTATATTTTTCATTTCAACTGAATTGAAAAATTCTTTAATTATTTTTCTATTGCATTTCTAAGAACAATTCTCAGTCTAGACCAGCAGTTCTCAACCTGTGGGTTGCAACCCCTTTTGGGGATTGAATGACCCATTCACAGGGGTTGCCTAAGACCATCAGAAAAGACATATGTAGATACGCCCACATGCAGAT
This sequence comes from Pseudochirops corinnae, assembly GCA_028646515.1. Lineage (NCBI taxonomy): Eukaryota > Metazoa > Chordata > Mammalia > Diprotodontia > Pseudocheiridae > Pseudochirops > Pseudochirops corinnae. The sequence continues at coordinate 69,586,632 of CM053591.1, forward strand.
AAGCCCACATATGAGTATTAAAGGGTCAGGGCATTAGGAAGGTTGCGAACCACTGGTCTAGACTTATATGGACCTTTAGATGATTGAACTAAAATTCTATTTTTTGAGGGGAATATCATAGAATGGGTGGAACATTAGTTAGTAAATAAGAATTTATTAAGCATCTACTATTAGACGAAACTAGTACAGTTCCAAGCACTGTACTAAACACTAGAGATATAAAGAAAGGTAAAAATCCCTACTCTCAAGGAGCTTACACTCAGATGCAAAAGACAACAAGTAAACAACTGTGTACAAATAAGATGCAAGAAGGTGAGATACTAACATTAAGACTGATTAGAAAAGACTTCTTGTAGATGGTAGAATTTTAGTTGGAAACTGAAGGAAGCCAGGAAGGCCAGGAAATGGGGAAGGAGACAATTTGATGCATGGAGTTTTTTGTTGAGTTGTTTCAGTTATGTCCAACAATTTGTGACCCCCAAAGATACTGGAGTGCTTTACCATTTCTTTCTTCAGGAAGGAAACTGAGGCAAACGGAATTAAATAATTTGCTCAGGGTTACACAGCTAATTAGTTATAAGCTCAGATTTGAACTCAGGGAGATGAGTCTTCCTGACTCCAGGCCTGGCACTCTACTGTACCAGTTATAATTATGCAAACTCCAGCTTCATTTTAATTATCTTTTTTGGTTGTTATTTAATTACTGAAGTCACTGTGTATTTCTCTTGGTACTGCTTTCTTTACTTCATATCAGTTAATGCAATACTATATTGGTCTAAATACAGGGCACACCCTCCAAATGAGATAACCCCACTCCAGTTACCTGATAATCTTCTCCAGTCCTTTGAAAGCTGCTCCCTACCAAATGCACCACACCTGCCATCTCCTGTCTCCTTGGCTATGCCTTTGCCATATATTTGAATTTCCCCAGACTATACATTTATCTCTTCCTGTCTACTATAAGGCAGGCTTCCTCAGCCTGATAGATCACAAAATCACTATTTCACGTTGAGGAAGAACCTTGAAAACATCTAATTCTACCTTCCTTAACATGCTGTTCTCTGACCACTTACAGTGTGGATGATTTCTCCATGATTAATGTACTTTCATCTCCTCATGCTCTCCCTCATCCCAATGATACTATATCTCTAGTTGCCAATTTATAGTTCCATCCTCAACTGCCTACTCCCTTATTCTTCTTTGCCTCAACACTATTTCCCCAAAGTCCTACTGCAGATCCTTTCTTTTAAACTCTGCTATTCCTGCTGCATAATTAACAAAATTATTTTCATTTTATAATTTTTCCTTTCTCACTTTTCCATCTTCTTGAACTTGCTGAGTTTTGGTTCCCTCCGTAAGACAATACACCTCTGGTCACTCTTTTCATGACTTTTGCTTATAATGTTCGACTCGCTATTACTGTTAAGGGAGGCAGAATAAACCTTTAGTAAATCACTTCAAGACTGCATTATCCACTATATTCAAATCCCTTGCACCATTGTCCTATCACCAATCACACTATATATACACCAATTTTGGATTATTTCCACTAGCATCCTCCTTAGAGCCTTCTCAAATGCTTCTGAATGGAGCTTGAGAAAATACTTATTTGTTTCTACCACAAATTTATGTTAAATAATCTCAGCATCACTGTGACAATACTTGTATATTTCTCTAATCAGTCACTTTCCTGTTCATCACAGGTGTGTGATGAGTTTGGATATTCTAATACTTTTCATTCCTCTGCAAGTCTTCCATTTCCTCTTTTCCCATCACCCTCTACTTCATACTTCACTTTAAAAAAAGGCTATTTGTCCAATGCTCTCTCTCCTCATCTCATATCACTCAAATATATTCCCCCATTATCTTCACCCCTAGCTCACAAAAAAGAGGTTTCCCTTCCTGACAAAGCAAAGCATTGAACATGTTCCCTTGATCTCTTGACTTCCAGTCTCCCAGAGCAAAATTTCCCCTCTACCATCTCCATTCTCTAATCTTTAGTCTCTCTTGGTCTAGTGACTCTTTCCCTCTTGCCTACAAACTTGCCCTGCCTCCTGAATCTTAAAAAAAAACCAAAAACCCAGACCAAAACAAAAAAACACACTTGCTCAAGTCATTCTTGCTAGCTATCTATATCTTTTTCTCCTTCCCTCCCTTCTTTGCTGAATTCCCTGAGAAAGCTGTCTGTACTTAAGGCCTTCACTTATACTCCTCTCATTCAATTCTAAATCCTCTGAGATCTGACTTCCAATCTTATCTTTCATTTGAAACTCTTCTCTCTAACATTGTCTATGACTTCTTAATTGCCAAATCAAATGGCTTTTTGTTAAAACTGGTCCTTTTTAGGGGAGTCAAGATGGTAGAGTAGAAGGACAAATTTGGTGTGAGCTCCAGCTCCAATCACTTCCAATACATGTAAAAAAAATGCATCTAAACAAACTTTAGAGCTACAGAACGCACAAAGTGAGAGGGAGAAACAATTCTCCTATGGAAGTCAGTCTGGAGGCTGACAAGAAAGGTCTATCAGAGTGTGCTGGGAGCCCAGCACAGTCCATAGGAGCTGTGGTTCTGGCCCCAGAGTGGCCTGGACCAGCAGCAGCCAGAGAAGACTTCAGGAGAGTGAATAACCAGCAGCTGTGGTGGTCTCCAGACTTCTCAACCCATAAGAACCAACAACAAAGTAAAAGGTCAGTGTAGAATTCTATTGGAACAAGGTGGGGGGGGCAGAAGAATTCAGTCTGGCCCCTGCCCCAGGGTCAAGAAGCGGCAGAGGCTCAGAGGCTATTCCAGGTGGCTGCCTCAGGAGCTCCTGGCCTGCAGATTGTAGAAGGACCAAGCAACCATTTAGAGGGTAATCTCTATTGCTTTAACTTGCTTGGATCTGGATTGTGGTCTTGGGTGGGGGTCCTTGGGTATGTGGCCAGTGAAGAACAGCTTGTGAGGGCTGCAGAGAGGGTGCCCTCCTAAAAGCTCTAGCTGCTGCAAAAACCCCAGAGATTTGGGACAAAGCTCTCTCCATTGTGGAAGCAGAGTTCTACTGTGACAAAGAGCTCAAAAGTCAAGTAATTGGCTGGAGATATGAGGAAGTACAGGAAGCACAAACAGACTACAGAATCCTTTTTTTGGGGGACAAAAAGGATGAAGGCATGGAGTGGGAGGAAAACAGAGAAGTCAGAACTACTGCATCAAAAACCTCTAAGAAAAATATGAACTGGATACAGGACACAGAGGACATCAAGAAGAATTTTGAAAATCAAGTAAGAGAAGTGGAAGAAAAATTGGGAAGAGAAATGAGAATGAAGCAAGAAAATCATGAAAAGCAAGTCAACAGCCTGCTGAAGGAGACCCCAAAATACATTGAATAAAATAACACCTTAAAAAATAGACTAACTCAAATGGCAAAAGAGGCCCAAAAAGCTGGTGAAGAGAAGTATTCTTTAAAAGTCAAATTTGTCAGATGGAAAAGGAATTTCAAAAACTCCCTGAAGAGAATAACTTCTTCAAAATTAGACTGGAGCAAATGGAAGCTAATGACTTTATGAGAAATCAAGATAACATAAAATAAATCCAAACAAATGAATAAATAGAAGGCAATGTGAAATATCTCATTGGAAAAACCACTGACCTGGAAAAGAGATCCAGGAGGAACACTTTAAAAGTTATTGGAAACTTAAAAAATTATTGGATCTGCAGTAGGACATTGGGGACTATATGGACTGAAAGCCATGATCAAAAAAATAGCCTAGACACAATCTTTCAAGAAATTCTCAAGGAAAATTGCCCTGATATTCTAGTACCAGAGGGCAAAAGAGAAAGGTAAAGAATTCACTGATCACCTAGAAAAAGATCTCAAAAAGAAAACTCCTAGTAATATTATAGCCAAATTGCAGAGTTCCCAGGTCAAGGAGAAAATACCGCAAACAGTCAGGAAGAAACAATTTGAGTAATTTGGAAACACAATCAGGATAACACAAGACCTAGCAGCTTCCACATTAAGGGATCAAAGGGCTTAGAATATGATATTCCAGAGGTCAAAGGAGCTAGGACTAAAACCAAGAATCACCTACCCAGCAAACTGAGTATAATGCTACAGGAGAAAATGTGATCATTCAATGAAATAGAGGATTTTCCAGCATTCTTGATGAAAAAAACAGAGCTAAACAGAAAATTTGACTTTCAACTACAAGAAGCAAGAGAAGTATGAGAAGGTAAACAGGAAAAAGAAATCAAAAGAAACTTATTAAAGTTGAACTGTTTTCATTCCTACATGGAAAAATGATAATTGTAACTCATAAGACTTTTCTCCGTATGAAGATAGTTGAAGGAAATATATATGTATATATAAATATATATGTATGTATAGGAGGATGTGTGTGTATATAAATATTTATGTGAGTGTGGACATATGTATGTTCATGTATATAAAGACAGGGAGCACAAGATGAGTGGAATATGAAGGGATGATATCTAAAAAGCAAATTAAGAAGTGAGAGAGGAATATATTGGGAGAAAGAGAAGGCAGAGATAGATTAGGGTAAATTATCTCATATAAAAGAGGCAAGAAAAAACTGTTACAGTGGAGGGGAAGAGCAGGAAGGTGAAAGGGAATGGGACAACCTTATGCTCATTGAATTTGACTTAAGTAGGGAATAACATATGCACTCAATTGAGTATCTTACCCCATAGGGAAATAAGGGTAGAGGATAAGAAGAGGGGATGATAGAAAGGAGAGGAGATTGGGGGAAAGGGTAGTTAGAAGCAAACATTTTTGAAAAGTGATAGGGTCAAAGGACAAAATAGAATAAGTTGGGGGGAGGGATAGGTTGGAGGGAAATATAGTTAGTCTTTCACAATATAACTATTATGGAAATGTTTTGGGTAACTACACATGTACAACCTATATTGAATGCTTATCTTCCCAGTGGGGGCAGGTGAGGAGGCAAGAAGGGAAAAAAATCTGGAATTCAAAGTTTTTAAAACAAATGTTTCAAAAAAAATTTTGTGTTTTAACATCCACCTGGGAAATAGGATATACAGGCACTGGGGTATAGAAATCCATCTTGCCCTACTAGAAAGTTAGGGAGGTGATGAGGGAAGATATAAGACCGAATAGATTGGGGAAGGGGTATTCAGTAGGCTTGCTATTTTGGGGTGGGAGGTAGGGAGAAGATGGGGAGAAAATATTGTAACTCAAAATCTTGTGGAAATGAATGTTGAAAACTAAAAATTAATTAATTAATTAAGAATTTGGGTTGAGTGACTTGCCCAAGGTCACACAGCCAGTATGTGTTGGATGTCTGAGTCTGGATTTGAGTCTGGATCCTTCAGACTCCGGGGCTAGTGTTCTATTCTCTGTGCCAC
>CM053591.1:69592492-69609469 GCA_028646515.1 Pseudochirops corinnae
AACCTGGGCAATTTACATTTTTGTAGACATTCATTCATTTCACTTAATTCACATAATTAGATGAAATAGCTCCCAATAATTGCTTCAATTTATCTTCATTGGTCGTGTATTTATCCTTTTCATTTTTGATATGAGTAATTTCTTTTTATTCTTTAAAAAAATCAAGTTAATCAATGTTTTAATCTGTTATTGATTTATTCATAAAATCAGCTTGTAATTTTATTTATTAGTTCATTTTTTTACTTTCAGTTTTATTAATCTCTCCTCTGATTTTCAGGATTTTAGGTTTTTTTTTTCATTTAGTTGGATATTTTAAAATTTCTGTTGTTGTTTGCCCGATTCATTGATCTGCTTTTCACATACACACACACATGCACATGCACACATACTCACACTATATTTATATGTATTGTGTATATAAGTATGTAGCCTCATTGCGGTCATTCTCTGTAATGAAATTGTTGATTTTTTTTGTATGATTTTTTTTTCTTTGACCTTAAATCATTCTTTAGCATTGGATTCTTTAGTTTCCGATAAATTTTTAATCTATGCTCCCAAAGTCTTTTACTGCGTGTAATTTTTACTGCATTATGGTCTCATAAGAGTATATTTAATATTTCTGCATTTGTTCATGAAGTTTTTATGCCCTAATACAAAGTAAATTTTTGTGAAGGTGCTGTGTATAATTAAGAAAAAAATATACTTTCTATTCCTATTCAATTGTCTCCACAGATCTAATATTCTAAAATTCTACTCACCACCTTAACTCTTTATTTTATGCTTTGATTTATGTATCTCTGCGAGGGAAAAGTTGACGTCCCCATTAGTATAGTTTTACGATACTATTTCTTCTTGCAACTCATTTAACTTTTCCTTTAAGCATTGGGATGCTATTTTGTTTGGCGCATACATGTTATATACTAATACTATTTAATTGTCTGTAATGCCTTTTAGGGAGATGCAGTTTCCCTGCCTATCTCTTTTAATTAGGCCTATTTTCTCCAAGGTCATGATTGCTATGCCTGCATTTTTTTTTTAACTTCAGCTGAAATTTAATGCATTTTGCTCTTGCTTTTTATTTTAACTCTGCCAGTTTCTCTCTGTTTTAAGTGTGTTTCTTTCAACAACCTATTGTTAGAATCTAGTTTCTAATCCATCCTGTTATCTGTTCCATTCATGGGTGAATTCATCACATTCACCTTCATAGCTATGATTTCTAACTGCATTTCCCTCTATCCTATTTTCTTTTCTTTATCCCTTTCTCGCTCTTCAGATCTTACATTCTGATATAATATTATTTAAAGGTAATTTCTGCACTAATATGAAGTATGTGAGTATGACATTTGTGGTGGTTGCAACCTATCTATTTAGAAATTAGCAATCCTTGTGTGTGTGGCAAATCTCAATTAATTAGAATTTGTCTTTTAATATTTCATTATTTATTAGTCTTGACCTCACCTACAATATGGTCATTTCTTCTCCATGTAAGTTCATCAATGACCTCTAATGTCCCTTCTAGCTCTAAATCTAAGAACCCATGAGTCTACAGTGCTTGAGACCTATGAATTATTTTTCTATTCGCAGTGAAAATTAGACTCATGCTAGGAATATAATAAAGTCTCAATAAATGCTAAATGAATGTAAATTGACTGCAACTATGTATTTTCCCAATTCTGAATAAACAGTTTATCAAATACATACAAGAGTTTATCAAACTCTTGTATGTATTTAATTTATTTTACCTCAATTAGTATTGCCCTTAATATCATTTATGCACATATTAAATAAACACTTAATGTTTAATTTATTTCTCATTTAAAATCCTTTTTAAAGATCCCATAAATGAATGATGACAATGGAATCAGGAAGGGGGAATGGTATCTGAAACTGGGATTAGTTCTATGACTTAAAATACAGAAATGGGAGGCTCCTAGACAGGATGGAGAATAACAAACAAAGATGAGCAAGACTATATATCCCTGATATCTTGCAAATCTAAAAAGGGATTTAAACTGAAAAGGCAGGGAGAAAACTGCCTATGTAGATCAACCAAGTTTGATATGATAAAAAGTAGCTATAATATAGAAAGAATTATAGCAACTGAGATACCCAGAAGTCTGTGGGAGACAACTCAAATGTCTTTAGAGAAATATTTTTTAAAAAGCAAGGCATTAGGTGGTGGAGGGTGAGGGAGGTAGTCAAAGAGATGCATTTCAGGTCCTAATTCAAGAGGCAAATGTAACGAAACGGGCATTGCCAAGTCTGGGTAAGATGAGATTTTCAGATCAATACAAGTTTGGAAAGGCGAACCTTATTAAAAGAAAAAGGAGAGGTAAAGGGGTAAAGAAGCAAGTTGGCATTGCATACGAAGAAGAGAAGTAAAGAAATCCAAGAACCAAAAAGGGAGGGACAAATTGATTGGACTATGACGGGGGAGGGGAGGAAGGGGAGTAGAAATTAATGGAGAGACAGAATGATTTGTAATCAGAATATACTACACTTAACCACCTTGAGGTTGGGGAGATAGAAGAAAAATGTACAAGTTCAACAAATAATTCACTAGCATGGGACAAAGATATTATGTAATAGTGATGGAGGTTTTCAATGATCTAGATATTTTCTGGAACCTTTTCACTGCCAAAAGCACAGTGACCAATACTTTTGCCCCTGAGCTCCAATGATAATTTTGTCCTTTAAAGCATGGAGGAATTTACAACCAGAAATTATATTCTTAATATGATTTTTTGCCAGCAAGAAAGAACTGGTTCATAGGATGGAAACGGAGGGAATCTTATGAGGAAGTAACACTTCCTTCCTCAATTGTGTGATAAAGAAGGAAAGGCAAGCTAGATAATTTAACATGGGTAACTAGAAGCCCATGGACTAAAATTTTTCAAGGGAAATCCGGGAATAGGAAATTCTCAAGAATGAAATTCTGAAATCAAAAGAGAGTAATTCTAAGGAGGAAGAAAAAAAGGAGAATAGTTTGACATGGATGAATAGGAGCCAGACAAATTCCATTTCGATAAAAAAAATAAATGTAAAAAAAATAGAAGCGAGGGGAAAAAATGGGATAAATGTAAAATTGTGTCAAAAAAATTCTGTAGGAACAGTGTCAAGTGCTAAATATCATAAGGAATTGAGGATGGTAAGGCAAAATAAGGACAGCAAAAAGAGTGGGGGTTGTAAACTCTACCGGAGGCAGGAATATATAGTTCCCACTTTCAAAGCAGAAGGGGATAGATTCCTTACTAAGCTGGATTTTCTACAAGAAAATTACTTAAGATTGTTGATTAGGGTCTATATTTCAGTTATTTTTATGGGTTTAAAATAATCATAATGTTAGTGACTATTAAACATTGGAAGGGATCTTAAAGATCATTTAGCCCAATCCACACTTGAAGAATAAATTTGTCCACTGTATTTTGTGTGACCACATGTAACATTATTTCAATGAGAAATGCACTCCTAATTCCAAACAGCCTACTTAATAACAAGTATTTGAAATATCCCTCACGTAAATTAAAGGTCCCCTTATTCACTAGAATTTGAACCTTGAAAAAGCAAAATTTTTGAAAAATTAAAAGAAGCACAATTTTAGACAGCAGGTTGTAAACTTAGGGGATTCTTGGCTCCTAATGTTGGCAAAGTCTGAAAATAAATATAGTTGCCGAAAATATTTAGATAAGTTCCTGGCTTCATCACAGATTGTTAAGGGAAACTGGGATTGGGGTGAGGGAGGTAGGGATTTTTAAAAATCTTTTTGAGGTTTTCATCAGGAAGCTCAACCACAACCTCCTGCCTTAGATCCTTCTGTGTTCTGCCAGAGACAGAGAAATAGATGGCTCAGATCTGAGATCTGACCCAGAAAGGCATAGTTTACATTTGTCCGGCGCTATTTTATGGTTTTGTGATAATCTGAAGAGCATTAGCTTTAGAGTGAGAGATTTCTCTAGAGTAAGATGTTTCAATCCTTTAAACAGTAATTACTGTTTAACTGGGAGATTAAGGATACAGCATACACACATGCATATATGTATGAATGTATGTTTATATATGTATGTATGTGTATATATGTTGTAATGGCAAGCAAAGTAGTACATTGCTCCTTGTTTCAACTATTCAAGTGCCTTTGAGTCTCACCTTTGATTGTATCAAGGGTCTCTCTTGGAAGCAGTATACATTGTATTGCCCTTAAGAGGCCTAAGGGAGTTTGAAGACTGTCCCTGCCCTTAAGAGGCCTAATATACTCACATGGAGCCCATGGTGGAAAGAGCTTGCTGAAATAGTGGAACAGGAACAAGTAGAGCAGCAAAAAGTTCGAGGAGACTTGGGAGTGAACAGAGCTAAGAGAAAGAATGTTTAATGTTGGCACTCTGTAGCACTCTGTCTGTTGTTCTTAGACAGAAGTCCTGAAAGAGGACTTCACTATTGTTTCAGAAGTCCTGAAAGAGGATTTTATGGTTGTTACAGAAGTACAGAAGTCCTGAAAAAGGAATTTACTGTTGATTTCTGTTTGATTTCTCAGACAGAAGCCTTGTCTGTTGATCTGTGTTACTTTGTCAGAGAAAGCGAATTGAGATGATAGTTCCAGTAATGTGTGTAAATATTGTTGTAATTCTGTTAAGATTAATGTATGTAAATATTGCTGTAACTCTCTTAAGCTTTGTCTTCCTAGAAACAGAAACTTCAAAGGACGTGGAGAGGAACAGTCCCTGTGAATTGAGATATAGAACCAGAATGGAGAGCTGCCTACATATGAATCCAGGCAAGAGCTAGGAGAAGTCAGTCCATGGAGGAGGAACCACCATGGGGTTTGGAAGTCAGCCTCCAGTTAAGATGAAAGAAGACTTTACTTGGATACTCTGTTTTAACTAATGAGATTGTAACTTACAGTGACCTAGGTGTGGATGGTGTTTGTACTCTCTGCTACCCCTTAAGGATGATTGGTTTAAGGATGATTGGAAGCCAGTCTCAAGTCAGGATGAGAGAGGACTTTACTTGGATACTATGTATTGATTGAGGAAATTGTGACCTATTGGATATGTTTTATTTAAGACTATGTGGCAACCTTGTAATAAGTTGTTATGTTATATTGTTGCGAATGTTGTGCTTTAGTTTCTTGAATGTTTTTGCTTTACTTTATTGCTGAATAAGTAGAGAGTTCACTATACTATGCCATTAGATCCTGAGAGTTATTCAAAACAGCAGTCCTGAGGAGAGTTGTTCGTGATTGACTTTCTATATGTATGCATGTATACATGCATGCATGTGCGTAATGTGTATGTGTAAATTGTATGTGTATATGTACTTTATAAATACATACACATACTACATATATAAACACATACATATATATATAAATATTACATATGTATTTACACACATGAGAATGAAAGACTCGGTTAATGAAAAGTAAATGATACATTGAGAGATAACTGGATTTGGAATCAGAAAACTTGACTTGGAATCTAGGCTTTGCTACTTGTTGCATGGTTTGGATTTGAGTAAATTACCTAATTTTGGGGGGTCTCAGTTTTCTCATCTAACAAACAAAGAATTTGAGCTAAATAATCTCTAAAGTCTTTTGGGAGTCTAATCCATGAAAGCCATGGAGGATGTTAGGGAGTAGTAAAATGAAAGTTCAACTTCATAGAAATAATTCTGATTCTCTGAAAGAGTTAATGTTTTTAAGGGGAAAATAGCTAATTTGATGCATTAGATCATGGATTTTCAACTAGAAAATATCTTAAAATTTCTAGTTCAACCCCTTTGTTTTATACATGAGGAACTGGAGCCCAAGAGGTATGGAATGAGTTACCTAATACCATATAGATAGTAAGTGATGGAGTAAAGAAACGCCTCCCCCCTTTCTTCTGACTCCAAGTCCAGAATTCTTTGTAATGTCAAATTTAAATGTAGCCATCATGTTGGACTGAGTATTGAGGATTTTGTTATTTACCAGATATGAAGATTGTCATAATCCACTCTTGACCCATAGGAATCATTCCAAGCATAAAGTGTCTGAGCTGGGAAAATTTGTATAGACCAAGAAAATTTTAATCAGATACTTGCAACTGGAGAGCAATCCCTAACCAGTTCTTGAGAAATGCAAGGCTGTTCCAAAGCCAAAAAAACCCAGCAGATCTGGAACAACTAATAAAAAAAGATACAGGATCAGAGAAGGAAAAAAGTTGGCATATGGACTCCCAGTGGCATTTTGCCTTTTCTTTGGGTCTGGTCCCAGCAAATTCCCCCTGCCAGATAAAGCAGTGTAGTAGAGAATGCAGCATTTCAGTTACTGAAAAAAAAAAAGTTCTTCCCTGAAGCCAGAACTGTGACTGAAATGCCAAGAATTTTATGCCTGACTGAAAGCCAAGCATGTGCTAGGTTGACTTGGTGGTATAGGAAGAAAGGGGAGAAAAATCCCACTAAATAAGATTTAAAAAAAAAAAACCCACATACCTACACAGCAACATTTTCCATTTTAAGCATGATGGTCTATTACTCAAGAGAATTCTTCAGAAAATGAAGCCTCTTGGATATCTAACAAAAAGAGTAATGTGTTCCAATTGACAATTCCCCACAGATCCCAAACTTTTCTTGAGTTTCCTTGCCTATAGCAGCTGTCCCATGGTTGCAAAAAATTCAGGGCCTTAAAGATGTGAGCCATAGACATGTCTTTCAAGGCTTCAAGAACATCTCTGCCTTCTTTAGCCTAGAATGTTTTTATGGCTAGCTCCTAATTAACTTGGATAGTGGACCAAAAACTTAGAGTATGAGTGATCTAAATCTCTAAACCAACAACTCCCAACTCAGGTTTAGCAATGCTTCAGGATGTCTAGAGTACATCTGACTATATTTTAAGCCATGTTTTTAATTCACTCTAACAAATTAAGAGAAATAGAGTAGAGCACATTTTTAAAAGCAATGATTTTAATTCACTCCAATAAAAGAAGAGTGAAAGGTACTATGGAGTGATGAATAGAGGCCTGTCCTTGGAGTCCAGAGGACCTGAGTTCAAGTCCTCTCTCCAACAGATAGTGTTGTGTGACCTTGGGCAAGTCCCAGGCAACTATCTAAGAGTATTAGTTACAGAACATCTGTCTATCTCCATCAGTAGAGGAATGGTACAATGACAGGACTGGATCAAAATCATCAAACAAATGCAATAGTAGAATATGTGCCAAGTAGTATTTTTAGGAAAAAGTTGTAAAGACAGCTGAGCAACAAAGGGATGTCTCATTACTGAGAAGAGAAGGTTTAGAAATCCCTAAATTTCAGGTAGGCACCTAGACACAACTTTTGGGATGTGTGATTACAAACAACAAAAGGAGCAGAAGCAGCAGAGTGAATAAGGGGAAAAGCAATGGATCCACAAAAGTGACTATAAAAGGGACTCAGACCTAGGTTTGGGGTGCCTTTGAAGCTTCATCAGTTCCCCTGCAAATCCAGTTCTTCTTTGGAAGTTATCCTGGGGATCTGGTGTGACTCCCACCTTTATCATAGTAAACTTCAAACTACGGTGTCTCAACTTATTTTGGTCCCTGAGAAAGTTTGTTTTCATGGGTTCAAAGATTCTATAACATTCTGGAACCCTAATTTTCTCTTTTGTTGTGGGGGAACACCCAATTCTGCCAATGATTCTCTTCTTTTCATTATCTTTACACTCTAGAACCTTATTTACTAGGATTTATTTGCAAGGGAAAATAGAATATGCAAATACAGAAAAAATTCACTGTGGAAAGCTTATTAGAAGTATAAATGAAATAAATCTACCTGATAACTGATTCAGTCATATTTACCTTTTAAACTATTCTATCTATCTATTGTTTCCTAGGTCTACACCAGTGGTTCTCGACCTTCCTAATGCCGCAACCCTTTAATACTAGTATGTGGGCGTATCTGCATGTGAGCAGACACACCTAGAGACAGATAGAGGGACGGTGTCTCGGTTCCTAAGACCATCAGAAATATGTGTTTTCTGATGGTCTTAGGCAACCCCTGTGACCCCTGTGAAAGGGTTATTCAACCCCCAAAGGGGTCAAGACCCACAGGTTGAGAACTGCTGGTCTAGACTGATCTATCTTACCATAAAAGACTAAAAACTGGAAGGGTCCTCAGTAGTCATTTAATTCCAATGTCTCATTTGACAGATGAGGAAACTGAGAATCAGAAAACTTATGTGACTTGCCCAAGATAAAATTACCTAACTAGGAGATGAATCCAAAGCCCTTTACTCTAAGTGTTATGCTTTTTCTACCGCACTCTTGTGTTTTTTTAAATAATCTCCTTGAAATTATTTTATATTGATTTATATTTATGTAATTATATGCATATTGTACCCTCCCATGAGAGTGGAAGTTCTTTGAGGGCAGGGACTGTTTAATTTTTGGCTTTGTATCTCTAGCACCTATGACGTAATTCTCTTTCATCCTAGTGTATGAGTTCTTAGCCTTCTTAACTAAAGTCTTTGAGCTTGTTTTAAATATTTTGGTAACTGTATTTCAACATTATCAGTTTCATTTGTAATCCTTTTTTATTTTACAGATTTCAAAATATCATACCAAAATATCACACCAGAATTCCAAAGGCATCTATGACACACACAAAGACTAAGAATCCTTGATTTAGATCCTCCTTAGATTATAGGCCCTTAAAACAGAATGGTATCTCACACATCAGAACATCTCCTGACCAGTCTTGGCATTTGTCCACTAAGGTCTGTACCTTCCCCAATCCCTGACTCAGTGTGGATCAGTTATGAGGCTTCCTAATTGAATGGCATGACATTGAAGCTTTTACCCATCTCTCCTGATGTCAAATTAGTTGTCTTCCTCCTCCCAACATGGAAGAACAAGGGAGTGCAAACAGTTCTGATACTGTTTCCATCACCTCAAAAGTAAAAAAAATTGATCCTGACACAATGGATCATTCTGCAGCATACATCCCTTTATTTACAGACACAAACTGAATTAATCATCTGTTGCTTGGGTAATTGAAAGTGTGGTACTTATTTTCCTCCACATTTTCTGTTATATTCTAATTTTTTACACAAATTCTGCCTTGCCAATTTCCCTCTTGGCCATGAGTTTCCTGTTGGGCTCTGTTTGCCCAGTCATCTCCACTTTTAAGTTGATTGTGGCAGATTTGATAACCACTGCCAAGGTAGCTAAAGCCTTAGGAGATATTTGGAGACATTATTGAGTCTCACAATGGAAAGCAGTTGAACCTGAACTGAGAAGACAAGCCTCCTTCTCAGGGGTTATGATCAGGGATGCCAGTTCTCTGGTAGAGTGTGCTTCTTATATACAAAGCCTGGCCTGGAGTCTTATAATGTCAGTGTCTCAGGGATCAGTATTCCTCTCTCACCTTTTTTAAAAATATACTTAAGTGGCACAGTGAACAGAGTACCAGCCCTGGAGTCAGGAGGACCTGAGTTCAAATCCGGGCTCAGACAATTAACACTTACCAGATGTGTGACCTTGGGCAAATCACTTAACCCCAACTGCCGTGCCTCCCCCCCCCCCCCAAAAAGAAGCAGTATATATATATATATATATATATATATATATATATACACTTAAGTTAACATTTGGGTAACATAATTAATATCTGCTTAAAAGGGCAGCAACATAAACAACAGATGATCCATGACATTGTAAACATTTATTTCACATAACAGTGATAATACATTTATAAAATATAGAAAGAAATGAATTTAGAATTTTATTAATTGTCAGGTACCATGAGATTTGCAACATAAAATTGGAAGGAATGGGGGAGAAATAAATTATATAAGGGAACTCAGCTCTCAGGCTTGAGAAAGTGGTTAAGAAGGTCAAAGAGCTAATCATAGAATGAATGATTGATTCACTTCCCTTTCAGTTTCCTTTTCCTCTGAGGTGATAGATTTGTATAAAATCATAAATATTATGCTATCATTGGAAAGAGCAGTAAATTAAGAATCTGAAGGATCTAGGTTCAAATTCTGACATTAGCACTTGCTAGCTCTATGACCTTGGACAAAACTGTTAAATCCTCTGGGCCTGAGTTTCTTTGCCTGTAAAATAAGAGTTCAGCTCTAAATTTGCAGTATGCTTTTCTAGTAACATATATCTCCAAATACAGATGAGAATGGCTGGAGGCTATGCTGAAGAACTCTGGGCTCAAGAATGCACTTGGCCCTCTCTAAACCTGAACTCGTTCCCTCTTGGATCTTCTTGCTATTCCTCATGCTAATTCTGGTTGCCATCTCTGCCCTGATGCTTGAGTACTGACAATGTAGGGCATCCTCTCATGTATGAGAGGAGGCTTAAGCCAATTTGACACAGGCTGTGAATACCCTTTGCCAAATTGACACAGATTATGTTGCCAGATTGACAAGCCTTCAAGATTACATGGAACAATATTCTCTCCATCCGAGCTTTTGCCTAACAGCACTACTCAGAACACCAATCAGCCACAACAGGGAAACAGCAGCTGTTGGAATATGGAGGCATAAACTAGGCAATGCCCCAAATCGATGTGCTGGAAGATGTCCTGAAAAAGGTCAGGTCAGAACTTGACAGTGTTTGGGAAGGTGAGTAAGATTATTTACCTTCTTTATTGATGGCAATGGGAAGGAATGGGCTAATCAATCAACTAAGAAATATTTATTGAATAACTACTATGTACCAAGTGATAGGGATACAGATAGAAAGGCGAGAGAGTTTCAGTGGTTGAGAAGCTTACATTCTGTTTGGGAGATGCCAGAACACAGGTGAGTTTGCTGCTCTTTAAAAAATTGTGTGTGTGTGTGTGTGTGTGTGTGTGTGTGTGCACATGCATATGTGTATGTAAGTTTGTATATGTATGTATGTATACATATTTCTTTTTGTTACATATACATATATATATATATATATATATATATATATATATATACACACACAAACAAACATATATACATAATTTACAAAGTGTTTTCAGGGTATGGGGCACTAACAACTGGGGAGCACTTGAACTGAGCACTTTAAGGGAGCCTGGAGACTTAAAGTGAATACTGACAATCAGAAAATTTAAAGTTCACTGGTATTCTATGTCCCTCACTACTTCCTATTATTAGGGTATTTTATAAAAAGAGAGAACTTCCAGACGATTTGGTCTATTATTGGAATGGGATTCTGGGATACCTCACAAAAAATTTTGGAATTCATCTTCACCAGAAACCAATTCAACAGGAAATAAAAATTGTTAAGTACCTGCTATATGCAAGGCTGCACGCTGGTCATGCCTGTATGAATAAACACAGAGTTCCTCCAATGAATCCCCCAATCTGTTTGGAGTAGAGAGGAGATAACAAAACATAGTACTAACAAAGTGATGAAATGCATAGGAGAAATCAAGCAGAGTGACCCAAGAGAGTTCAGGGATGGGTAATTTATTTTTAATTGGTGGGTAGAATTAGGGAAAGCTTAAAGAACAAGGTGAAACACATGGAAGATGATTATTCCAGGCGTGAGTGGTGACATCCACAAAGGTAGAGAGAGGAACAACCAATATTACCTGACCTGCCTGCGGTTCCCAATTTCCTCCAAAGCCTTCTATTTCAGTGGGCTAAAAAAGAAACCCATTATCTTACTTTAAATTTAATTGTAAAATATTTGCTGTAAATTCCAAAAATGAAACATGAAAATCTCAAGAAGAACAGACTTTGGAGGCAAGATGGTGGGATGGCACTGTAGGAGCTCATGGTGGCAGCATTCCATTTCTAAGCTACAGCCACTTGCCATTCAATATTTACGGACAGAAGAACCTCAAGGGTCAAGCCTGAGATCCATCCTATAGAACATCAATCTTCCTCTCTAACAGCAGTCACCTGATTAGGTTATTCTTGAGCATTTTTATCTTCTCTTTATGCAGTTCAGGGGAGAAATGCTTTGCCACAAATCACCTGTAATCACAGGCAAGGAGTCTGTTCACCTATGCATTTAAATGCACACATCCATTTTGCCATTATTTGACAAGTACAGAAACTAAAAGTCATTTATTCTTTTGACACACATCATGATGATGGAGTTTCATTTTAGGCAGTGTCAAACCTAAGAAAGATTGTGAAAGGAGGGAATTTGTCTTCTGGGGCCCCCAATTTCCTCTTTTCTGTATTTTTCCCCCCATTTTGGTTCCTTCTCCTCTCCCTCAGGTAACCAGGGCCTTCCTACTAGCTTTTTCTTTCTCCTGGGTTGGGGGAGGGTGGTCAGATGTT
Source organism: Pseudochirops corinnae (assembly GCA_028646515.1). NCBI lineage: Eukaryota > Metazoa > Chordata > Mammalia > Diprotodontia > Pseudocheiridae > Pseudochirops > Pseudochirops corinnae. The sequence continues at coordinate 69,604,740 of CM053591.1, forward strand.
AAACTTGTAACAGGATTTAAACAGGGTAAGGGACAAGCTGATCTTCTACCTTTAGCCTGATCCCATATGTGATATAGCCCTTTGGGGCCAAATAAATGAAAAAGTCCCTGGATTCTTCCTGCTGTGTGGTAGCTCAGCATTGAAAGGATTTGGTGTTTTGGTATGATGGGGCAAGCACTTAGTGGTTTCTTGGTCCTACTTGCTTAGCGTGTCAGTGATAGAAAGATGGAGTACTGTTAAAAAGGAAAGATAGCTTCCAACTTTCTATATTCCTCTAATTCTCTCTTAGCACTCTCTATCTCTAAACTTTACTTCAGGGGTTGGACGATAGTCATGACTCTTTCCTCCACTCTGCCCCAGCTCCCATTTATAGCCTTGGTTCCCTAAGCAAGCTTGCCACTGGGTCTCTATCTACCTTTTCCACTTAGTATTACTTTTCCTGAGCAGATGAGGGAACATTTTTCTCAAGATGGATTTGTCCAGGTTTGGAGGTGGCCTTGTGAGTTCAAGATGTTCTAGGTTCATCAGGTAGAGTTGACTGACAGCAAGGAATATTTTTCAACAGAGAAATCAACCACCAGCAGAGGATGTGGATTCATAGTTGCTTGGACAGTGCAGACCTGAGGTGAAATATGAGCTTATTCACTGGGCCCAAAAACTGCTGCATATTTAGAGGCTTTAAAGTATAAACCTGCCAGTTTATCATTGCTACTTGTTTAGTTTGCTTAAGTAAGAGTTGTCAATGCATGCGGTGAGGTTTTTTTACCTGTGTATATTTTTTGTCTTTTAGCATTTCTTCTATTTGGTGAAAATGAATATCTATCCCATGCCTGATTCTTATTATACACTTGACTACCTTTCCACTCTCCTTATTAGGGAAACCTAGACATGAACCCCAAACCAAGTTCTTTTAAAATATTTTTCAGGTTAGGGATAGTCTTTATTTCACCCACTATATTTTTAAAATTCATTAAAATTCAAGTTTGATTAACTTTTCTCTGAGGCACCAGGGTGAGGGATATCATCATCCAAAGATTATGAGAAAAGGGAGCCTAAATTTTAAGGGTCATTAAAGGTCAACTTCTACCCCCTCCCCACAGACTACACATTATATATCTGTATACATGGGTCTGAGCAAAGGGGATACTTAGCAAGAAGCATCCCAGTGTCCCACCCACCCACCAATGTCTAGGACAAGCAATTCTTAAGGATAGAAACTCACATATATGGAAGTATAAATGACTTATGAAGCTTGCTGGACTACATCTTCAATGGATATTTGCAACAGAGATAGGAGAGTCATTTCATCTGCTTGGAATTTTAGACAGGATTAGGAGAGGACCTTTTTTTTTTTTTTTTTTAATAGGCTGCACATGTGTAGTTACACAGAACATCTCCACAGTGGACATATTGTGAGAGACTGATTATATGTCCTCTTTCCTATCCTGCCCTCCCCTTGTTCTATTCTCTACCCTGTCCCTGTCCCTTTACAGAAGTGTGTGCCTTTCAGCAACCCTCACCCCCACTCTGCCCTCCCTTCTGTCATGCCACCTTTCATCCCCATCCCTTCTACAGGAGAGGACCTTTCTGATGCTCCTAATTTCATCTGCTCAGACTCCTCATACAGCCATCCTAGAATACAGGAATGAATAGGAATTGCAGGAATAGTAATTAATAAAATAGAGTTGCCTTAAGCAAAAGGTCAAAACGAATGTCCTATTCATCCCAGAATTACCCTTCCATACTAAGGACCCCCATTGCTAGGGTTACCTACCCATTTCTCATTAATCAAAACATTTGCCTCTAAGTCAAAGCATAGAAGAGCAGGGCCAATTTTGCCCCCACCACAGGGGTCTGCAGTGCTTCCAAAACTCTTGAATATATGTAGCTACCTCCACTGCCTTTATGTAAATGATCTCATGCTTTCTCTGATTACTACAAATCATATGCTTGCAAAATAGCATTGAGTAGCAGGAAGAAGAAAATAAATGAAAAATGGAAGTTAGTTTAATAGTAACAGGAGTGACTATGTTGTGATGGCTAAGCAAAAGACTAATACTATAAGTACTGTGAGTCTTAATCCTGTTTGGATTGATAAATCACTCTAAGGCCCTGAGTCAGCCACTTAAACTCTTTGGGATTCAGCTTCCTCACTTGGAAAAAAAAAGAAAAGTTTCTAGACTTCCTAAGAGAGTAACTCTAAGGTTGAACAAAGTCGTGTTTATCATCAATCAATCAACTGATCAACAAGCATTTTGTAAGCTCTTGTGATGCCTGGCAATGTTCTAGGCACTGGTGGCATAGAGACAAAAAACAAACAAAAAAAAGAAATAATAGCCTCTACCCTTCAGGAGTTTATATCTTCTCAAGGAAAACAACTGCATATGTTTTGGCAATATTTATACAGAAATAAATACACCGTGTTTATTGAGGGAAAATGTATTTCATCATCCAAGGAGGTGATCCCTATTGTCCTTTAAAATAATCCCTTGCCTCTATGTGCTGTTTTCCTCTTTCAAACCCACCACCCCCAATTCTTTAAAATACCCCTGTTGATTATGGTGATTGTAGAAATGGGAATGGAAATAATAATCCAAGATATAACAACCTTCAGGACAGTAATAACATTTAAAGGTAAAATTCTTGAGAGTAGATGATGCCGTCTATGGAAATACTTGAAAGAATATGTAAATCACATGCAAATGAACTTAGTGCTATCCTAATTCATGCACCTGGATGCATCTCTAGGGAAAATCCTAGTAGAGTCTTAAAGGGCTTTATTCCATGCTTCTGTTGATAAGTGAACTATCAATCAAAAGTACCTTGGTCATAGAAACAAACAATGCAGAAAATAAAAACTCCCAACTAAAAAACTAACCCATAGTGCCCTATGTTTTACAAGGAGAATTACTTCTATAGGACTTTGATGAGACCCTCCCATCCTAGCCTCACAATACACCTAAGAGGTGGGTGTTAGGTCTCATCACCTTCATTTCACAGATGGCGAAACTTAAGCAGAGACTGATTGAGGCAGTGTCTTCATGGCTTTGTACACTGAGGACTGATTCAATGAAATAGAAAACTGCTTGATTCAGTTGACTGAATCAGTCAATTTAACCATGACAGTCAGTGTGGAAGCTCTGTATAAACACAACCAGAAATATGTCACCTACTTGTTAGGGACATAGACAGGACTAGACACTCACTCTCCTATCTCTCCAGCTACTGTTCAATCCAATGGACTTCATATGGCATATTCATACATGTTCAAAGCACGGAGAAGTGAAATTTCTATAGGGTCATAAATGCTTCATGAAAAAAAAGAGGTTTTTAAGTCAAATATTAGATCTCCTTATAGGAAAGTAGGACTGTGGATCTTCAAATTGGAGTAGTAACTCTCTTTGATATTCATTCCATCTTTCCTCCTAATACTTTATTAAATCTCACTTTTTGGTTACTAAAATGAGCTTATTTCCCCTTGTAGATGATTCTCTTCTAGTAGCTACATTCATGACTGTTACAAGGATTTTTTTTTTGTATCTGCTTCAATAAATGAACCACCAGAATACAACCCAAGAAAACTGCACATTCTATATACCCAGCAGTTTAACCAAAAACAACAACAACAACAAAAAAAAACATTTATCATCATTGTTCTCCAGGGTATTATAAAAAGATTTCCCTTAGAAGATGTTTTGTCAACAACATTTTTTCCCATAGAAAGAGAATAACTTCTTCAAAAACCAGTTTATTCAGGAAATCAACACCTCTATTAATATTTGTGTTCTAATCCTTAATAAGTTTACCTAGAGCTATTTGTATATACTAATGAAGTATACCATATGGAAAGAGGTATCCAGAAGTGAGCCCAATAGAAATAACTCCCTGCACATTAAAATAAGATTCACAGCTCACAGATGATCATTAGCTCTTTTAAGTTATGTTGTAATAACTTCGAGAAGCGCTGTCTCCCTCTGGACTTTTTACTTGCATGAGGCACAAATCGTCATTAAAAGCAAAATAACATCCTAGGAAAAAGAATCCTCATTGGTCTGATTATATAAATAATAAACAATGGCCATAGGTTTTCCCCACACAAATGCTCTGTGTTTTACATATACTTCTGGGAAATCTCATGGCCTTCTTAGCAATCATTAGCGCCATGCCGCCATTGCTACTGGGAATATGGGGAGGGAGAGTGGTATAGAGAGAGAGCATGAAAAAGCAGATCACCAGGCAGGCAATGTTAGGACTAAAACCCTTAACTGTATTTCAGCTTACTTGAAATATATTTTCCAAATAAGAAGCCTCAGGTTATCTTTTTAAGATGGTAATGAGCAGACACTTTCTTTCATTGCTTATTAACGTTAGAGAGGGAGTAGGAAGAGTTGAAACTGACTTCAAAATCAAAAAGTGATAGAACGTTCACAGTTGTCCAACTTCAAAAGAACCAGGAGTTAATTTTAAGTTCTAAATAAATCTTGTACATATAGTCATGATTCTTGCAAACCTTAAGTTTGACTCTTTTATTTATCCCTTAAAATATAAACTTTAATGATAAGTTCTTAAGAAGTCAGGACTATATCCATACAGGTGTTCTTGTCCAGTGCTTAGTAAAGTCTTGTGCACGTAGAATTCATGATTAAATGTTTTTGGATAATAAAACGAGACCTTTAGTGCACTTCTAGCATGATTTCTATGTTCATTTAATGGGGACAAAAGAACAAAGA
>CM053591.1:69609969-69628752 GCA_028646515.1 Pseudochirops corinnae
GTGGGAGTCAGGGGGTGGGGAGAGAGACACACACACACACACACACACACACACACATACACAGAGACAGACAGAGAGAGAGAGAGAGAGACAGATAGATAGAGAGACAGAAAGACAAAGAGACAGAAACAGAGACAGAGAGACAGAGAAAGAGACAGAGACAGAGAGTCAGAGACAGAGGGAGATAGAGAGAGAGACAGAGAGAGAGAGAGAGAGAGAGAGAGAGAGAGAGAGAGAGAGAGAGAGAGAACTTAGAATATCTATTGAAATGTAGGAAGTAGACCATGTAGGAAGTGAAGTCCTGAACTAGGATGTGAATGGAGACGAGGGAACCTCTATAGGAGATACTGTGAAAATATAAACCTGGTTTCTCATAGATCTGGTTGTAATAAATGGCTCCCAAAGTCCAAATCAATGATGATTTAGAAAACAAGAGGAGTGGGTAGATATAGAGAGGAAATGACTGGTCAGGGTGGAAGCAAGAGAGTCCCAAACCTTTATAGTTTGGTCCACATAGATGATGTTGATACTTGCATTGCCAGAGATACTTCAGGGTTGGGGAGGATCTGGAAGAAAGTGTGGGGCAGAAGAGGTGTTAGACTGCCCACCAACATGAAGACTTAAAGAGCTTTTGTTCTGACTTCATTGTTGTATGCCTATGAAACCTGCACAGTATACTAACTACATGCCAGGAATGGAATCTTGGGAAGATTCTGAAGTTTGCTTGGTAAGATAAGGTACCAGACACTGAGTTCCTTTCTTCAGCTAAACTTCTAAGCAGTCAAACTGTACTGCAGAGAGCACAATGCCAATGGGCTGGCCGTTTTGTTTGAATGTTGGACTTACATTTGCCTAAATGACTATTTTACAAAGAACTCACACAAGGCAAGTGTTCACATGGTCAGAAGAAGCAATATGGGGTCACTCTCAAGATCTCTCTGAAGAACTTTGGAATCAATTGCGTATTATGGTCCTAAAGGACCATCCAGCTTTGTATGTTCATATCAGAGAAGGCACAGTGCTCTATGAGCAAAGAAGAATTACAGTAGTGCAAAAAGAAACATGAGGAACACATTTAGAGACATCTCCACTCCAAATGTTTATGTGGAGTATTTGTATCTGATCTGTCATAGAGCCTTCTAAGTTCATATTGGTCTAATCAGCCATAGTTGGACACAATACACCTTAACTCTATCACAGTGATGTCATTTTGGTCTTCTTTGAGAATAAAGTACAACAACCAACTAACCTAAATTTCTCTGAGCTTCACTTTCTTTATTTTCTGAAGGATCTGGATGATAACAATTCATAGGGTTGATATCAAGAAAGCACTTTGCAAATCTTAAAGCATCATAAGAATGTGTATTGCAATTGTTGCCTGAACATCAGCACTTTGAACTGACTCTCCAGCCTCTAACCCAAGATTTGCCCTGAGGACTCATGCTAATTATACAGTCCTTACTAAATGCAAAGTAGTCATCTGGTTATAGTTTCTAGCCTGGATCTGGTCCTAGAATATATTCAGCATCTATTAGCTATGCGACTCTGTAAATACACAAAACAAAACAAAATTTAAAAACAAATAGATCCCTTCCCTAAAGGAGCTTACATTCTCTTGGGTGAGTTTATGTGTTGGCTGGCAAATTCTTTCACCTTCTGGCCAACTTCATGGCTGGTCAAATGCCTTGAACTAACAATGTGATAGGCTATTCACAGCAGGAAAGCAACCTAGAATGTCTTATATATTAGGGAGTACATCTTTCTCAGTGTCCACTGATAGAATCCTAATAAAGTTGCTCCCAGTACTAATATTCAAGCTTCCTTATGGGCCTGAGTGAACAGCATTTATGTTCTGATTTAACCACACAATCTAGCTTTAACTACACCACAGGCCTCAAGACTCAATTATAGGCCTCACTGAACAGTAGGCCCCCTGCCCCTACCTAGCCACTGCGCCCCTGACTCAATATCCTACCTTCCTTAGGCATTCCTCACTGCCTAAGTAGAACACCAGGCATGTCCATGAACTCATATTTCCCTCAGAAACAGGAGGTATGTCCATATGATGGGAATTGCAGCAACTGCCCCTAGTTAGGCACTGCCCCCAGACCCATTCCTCATATTTTCCACAGAAACGACAGGTGTGTCCATGCACTCTCCCACAGCCACATCCATCTAATCTCAGACAGGACCACAATAGCCAGCCAATCCATAAAGTAGCTCCACCAGGATGCCTGAGCACGATGTGGACCCCAAAACAACAGAAGGGCCTGGAGTCAGGAAGACTATCCTCAGACACTTATAAGCTCTGTGACCTTGTGTGAGTCACTTAATCTCTGCTTTAATCCACTGGAGGAGGAAATGGCAAACCCACTCCAGTATTCTTGCCCAAAACACCCCATGGACAATATTGGCATGTTGTAGTCCACAGGATCATGAAGGACATAGGACATGACTGAATGACTGAACAACACAACACAACTTGCCAATCTTAAAGCAGCATATAAATGCTAGGTATTATTTAAAAGGATATGTGGAGTAACTCATGAATCCATCTAAATGGAGTAGTCATGATCTGTGTCAGTAGAGGGAGAACCCACAGAAAGGAAATCTTGGATCCTAGAAGTACTGGAGGATGCCAAAATCCAAATAAATGGAAAATATTCAGAATAGTTAAGTACATGCTTACTCAATCATAAAATCTTTAATTACTTTTCTTACAACAGGGAAGAACATTTTTGGTAATGTGCATTCTTTAGGGATTATATTTCAGAATGCATCCTAATGCCTTTCAAATTAAAAAAAAGTGAAAAGTGTTGAATTAAAATAGATCTTTTCAAAGCCTCTAGAATTCTATTTTTTTCTGTTTACCAAACAGATCTATAATAGTTGAGAGTTGTTCATGAGAGACATCATGGAGATGACAGCTGTCAGTTTCAGCTTGGAGCACCCATTGCCAGGATGGCAGGTTTAACCTGAGGTATAAATGAGTATATTACTTGTTGCACTTTTTAGGCACATGTAAAAGTCAAGGACATATGTAGATTAACTGGAGAAACTTTGAAAAACTAAAGGTCAGATGATATGAGGATTCATGAAAGGGGACAAATTTAGATCTACTCTAACTCAGAGAGCAATTAGAGATATGAAAGGAGAAAGGACCTGCAAATGTGAGAGGCTTTGAAAGGGACTAGTTCTGGGAAAGAGAAAGAGCAATAAAGAAGGGATCTGGGTGCTTAACTGAATGGCTCATGATGGAATAGCCAGTCCTTGTTCAAGCTGCTAATCAACATGTTGGTAGAGGTTAGAGAGAAGAAGAAGAAGATGTGTGTGTGTGTGTGTGTGTGTGTGTGTGTGTGTGTGTGTGTGTGTGTTGGAGAAGGGAATGGAGCAGGGAAGGATGGGGGAAAAGCAAAAGTGGGGAATAGCTAAGGGTACAAGGCATTGCCCAAATATGGGTCAATCAGTAATTGGTTTCAAAACCAAAACCAGACAGGAGGCCACTGACATCACCTTGATAAAGATTGGTGTGCTTTTATCTTTCTTTTGAAACAACAGCAGGAAGTCATTGGTTGTCAACTAAGATTTAAACTATTGACCTGGGTAGCTGTGTGACATTCAGGATCCTCAGTCAGCATCTCATTACTGAGCGTGATTTTATAGACAGATTCGTTCTGCCCAGAAAGCCTGGTTGATACTTCTGACCTCAACCTGGCCATCGATTTTAACAAGAACACACATCTAGATTTCAAAGAGACTTCAGAGGCCATCTGGTCCAACTTTTTCATTTTTCAGATGAGGAAACTGACATGGAATCAAAAAGTGCCTCATCTTCACAGAAGCTGAGTAGGGTCAAAGGACTTTTTTCTTTTTTCCCTTCTGTCACTCACTTATGGCTTCTCTACTGGACCATGAGGGCTTACTCTTATTTTGTTTTGTTTTGACTTGACTCAGATCTCTTATGCTAGTATAGTGGAGGGAACAGAGTATTGGGGGACAGGATGATGAAAGAGAGCATATATATATATATATATGATGTGTGAAGGATTCCCCTGTGAAACTTAACTGAGTGGATGCTGCTTACACTGTCCCCTTTGAGGGAGCTGAATAAGTGGATGGGATGATTAAATGGGTCCATAACCATCACATGAGAAAACATCAGGGATGAGTACAGGGGAGAAGCTAGTTGAGTCTGGTAGGTAAAACTTAATGGAAATGTTTGGGGTGGTTGGACCTCCATCACATACCTTGTGCAGTGGGTGTAGTGCATGGGGGTTTTCATAGGTGCCTTGAGGGTGCAGGATCATGGCTCCTAGGGAGCCACGTGGACTTTAAGGAGCTGCATGACTTTCCAAAGTTTGCACCTGGGATACCTAAGTCCAAACCAGGATTTAAACATAACTTGCCCTGGATTAAGGGAAGTAAGCAACTGCAATGATTAAATTCTTACTTTTCCTCACCTAAGACACTCCACTCTCACGTTTGTGCCTTTGCCTAGATCAGAGAGGTCAGACCAGCTTAGAGATACGTAGTTCAAAAGTGTCAGTTGAACCCACTCAGAGTTTCATGCCACTAGAAGTGAGTGCCTAGCTGTGGGCAGTAGGCATGCAGAACACCTGGCATTGACTTACTCTGGGAGCCTGACCAAACAACTGTGTTGTGACACATGGTCTTCTGCCTTTATGCCTTGGCTCTGCTTTTTCATGTCATCCCAAGTAACAGTTTTTAAACTTTGTTTACCTAAAGTGTTCTTGAACAGAGGCATCTGGGTGAAAAGCCTCTTCTTAGAAAGCCTCTTCTTCCTGATTTAAATCCCAAGCCAAGCAATTGAGCTCACTTTCACCTGAATATCCTTTCAGGCCAATATCCCTCATAAGCCAAACTCAAGCCTGCTTCCTTCACCTTTAGTTTAGTACTTCTTATCTTGTATAATGGATGGTGTGTGAGACTCAGATTCAGGAATTTGAAACTTATCTCAGGCCCTTGCAAACATTGTGATGAAGGACAAATGACTTGTCCTTACTAGGCATTCATATTCTTATGCATGACATGAGAATGAGAGACGATATCAGACAGTGGTAACAATTGGCATCCGGGTCAAGAAGACCTGTGGTCAAGCCCTAGGTCTCTCGCATACTGCCTGTGTGAAACTGAGAAAGTGGTGTACCCCAGGCAACTCTCTAGACCTATAGGTTTCAAAGGTGATACTAATCTATACTGGTAAAGGAAGTTGCTCACTAAGAGTACCCTATGTGGATGAAATCATGGGTCTTTTAAAAAAAATGTAGATAAAAGAACTTATGGGTTTTTTGTGACATTTAAATGAGAAAACAAATGTAAAATGACACATCGATATATAGTTTGGGAATTCAAACTAAACCAATTATTCTTGGTAGCTAGGTGGGATAGAGCTATAGCAGATAGAGTATTAGACTTGGAATTGGGAAGATTTGAGCTCAAATCAAACATCAGACACTTAAAACTATGTGACCCCAAATGAGCATTTAACCTCTTTACAAATTCAGTTTCCTCCTCTGTAAAATGCAGGGAACAATAGTACTTACCTGACAGGGTGTTGTGTGAATCAATTGCATTCATCTGTACAAAGGGCTTTGCAAACTTTAAAGCACTATAAAAATTCTAGGTATTTTTCTAAATACAGGGATTATTATTCAGTAGTGTCTGACTCTTTGTGAGCCTATGAACGATAGCATGCCAATACTGTCTGTAGGGTTTTCTGGGCAAAGATCCTAGAGAGATTTGCCATTTCCTTCTGCAATGGATTAAGGCAAACAGAGGTTAAGCGACTTGCCAAGAATCACACAACTAGTGAGTGTCTGAGGCTGAATTTCAACTCAGGTCTTCCTGCCCCCATACTCTGTGTTCTATCCACTGAGCCACCTAACTGCCATTTATTATTATTGTTTATTATTCTTCAGCATATCATCCCTACTCCTTTCTGTCGGTATAAATGATGGACAAATGACTTGTCCTTACTAGGCCTTCATATTCTCATCTATAACATGAGAATGAAAGACAGTACCAGAGAGTGGTCAGAACTGGCCCCCCGGGTCAAGAAAACCCGTGGTCAAGCCTTAGGTATGTGAAAATACTGCCTGTGTGAAACTGAGAAAGTGATGACACCCTTCAGTGCCCCAGGCAACTCTCTAGACCTATAGGTTTCAAAGATTGTACTAATCTATATTGGTCAAGGGAGTTGCCTCCTTCAAAATGATCTCATCCATGAAGAGGATACTCCTGACCCCTCCCTATGGAAGACCAGACTCCTTTCGGTATGTCAGAAATCCATGGTGTGCTTAGTGTAGGTATTACTGTTACAACTTATAAACAGGGCACTCATTAATAAATGGTCTTTTTGAGCTGCTGTGGACCATTTTATTGATGAAGCTCCCTGAGCTTGGTTTGTTCTTCTCAAAACAGGACCACTCTTGAGGTCCTTTCTAGCTTGGCAGAACTTCCCAGGATTTGTGATCCACTGGTCTTACTTTGGGAACACAAAAAAGTGACGTCAGGTATGAACATCAACCATTGCTATTACTCCAAGTAAATACTAAATACATACGTATAATACATATTTAAAAAGAAAGGAAGCAAGAGTAAGAGGAAAAAGAGGCGGATAGGAGCAAGAGACAGAGAGAATCCCCCCCACACACACACACAAAGAGAGAGAGAGAGAGAATGTAAAAGTTCAGCAAAATGAGTTAAGAACTGAACCATATAAATAAATTGTCCCATGGCAGTAGACCTTGCTATAACTTCTGTAAAGAAGTAATAAGGAGAGGCAGCTAGGTGGTGCAGTGAATAGAGTGCTGGCCCTGGAATTAAGAGGGCTTGAGTTCAAATTTGACCTCAGACACTTGACATTTAGCATCTGTGTCACCATGGGCAAGTCACTTAACCTCAATTTCCTTGCCTTCACCTCTCAAAAAGGAAAAAGGCATGAGGAGATCTTATTTACATTTTCAAAGCCTTTTACGTGTGAAGTCTGACCTAACGTTATTTTTTGTTGTATTTGTTTTAATTTAAAATTTAAGTTTTATTGCTATTCTTTATTGTCACATCACCTTCATTTTTAATATATACGTGTTCCCAGAATCTTTGAAAGTGTCAAAGGAAGCTTCAGACACACATACACGGATATAGCCATTATGGACCAATTTAACTTCTGCTACATATAGAATATGGGGGTGAAAAATTAAAAAACAATTGAAAATAATTAATTACCATAACTTAATCACTTTCTATCTCCTGTACTATGCATCCTTATTTTTTTTACACACATCATAATTTACTGTGGGAAACTCAGGAGAAATGCCAACTTAGTACTTGGGAGAGTTTAGAGTTAGTTCCCTGCGTCTTTCATACTGGTGAAATGCTGGTATTCCCCCCTATATCCCTATATGGAAAAGTGTTCAAGTCAAAAATGACATTGGAGCAGGACAGGTAGAAGAGACTATATTCACTGATTACTGTAGTTTGTGGCACAATCATTGCTGATGTTAGCCCTAGGCTCTCTCCTAGATTCTAGTGCCAAATCACCAACTTCCTATTGCACATTTCAAGCTCACTTCTAGGCACCTCAAACTCAACATGACTGAGACAGAACTTACTGTCTTTTCCTCAGAACCCATTACTCTTCCAAATTTCCTTATTTATTCCAATAGCATCATCTTTTTGAGTCATTTAGGCTCATAACTCATCATCTTGCTCCACATAGCCAATCACTTACAAATCTTGTCAATTTTTTCCTCTACAATATCTCATTTCCACCATTTTCTCTCCATTAATGACCACCATTTAAACTCAAGATCCCTCTACCTCTTCTCTTCCCTTTCTCATCCAATCTTCACATAGCTGCTAAAATAATATTCTTAAAATATACATATGATCATATTGCTTCCTACCTCAATCAACTCCATTGGCTTCTACTATTACCTCTAGGATCAAATGCAAACTCACATGTTCAGATTTAAAGCCCTTGGAAAACTGCCTTTAACCTCCCTTCACAAAATCACATTACATGTTTCCTCATCATGCAGTCTTTGCTCCAATCAGACTGATCTTCTTGCAGTATTTTTACACACAACACTCCATATTCTTTTTCCATGCCTTTACACATTTAGTTTCCCATGTCTGAAATGCACTCTTTCCTCTTTTTTATCTCTTGGAATCCCTTATTTTCTTCCAAACTCAGCTAAAAAGTTACTTCCTACATGAAGGATTTTTGTCTTTGTGTATATGTGTATATTGGTCATCCCTTTACAATGTAACATCCTTGTAGATAAGCTTGCTTTATTTTTGTTTTTGTATTCCCAAAGCCTAGACCAATGTCTTACACAAAATAGATGCGTAATGAATGCTATTGATTGATTAATTTTAGAGGTCATTTAACCCAATCCACACTAGAACAAGAAGCCTGTCACAGTGTCTGGTGCTAGCAATTTGCATGGGCATGTTTGCTTATTCCCTTAGTCTACCTCCTGTGGCAGTATATGACAAAATAGAGAATTTCCATTCTTTGTTTCCTGGACAATGTTTCTATGAGAGCTATTCATTCATGATTCAAAAACAGAGCAGCAACAGAACTCACTGGACATGATGCAAATTGGAACAAACTCAAGTAAGCATCCAACCATCAGAGCTGGCTAGCTCTGTTATGATCTCAAAGTCCTCCATTGTCCCATAATGATCTGCTGATCATCTTTTTTACTGTCTCACATGTGAAGACAAGCAAAGAGTGACAACCCTAAGAGATCTTGGAAACAACAATGTGTGCAAATATTCAAAAGTTTTCTACCAAGGAGCATCAATGAATAAAATAAACACGAGAAAATGGATTCAATCTGCTTCTCATTTGTCTCTTTATTCTAGCTAGAAACATGTTTACTGTAGTAAACGTTTCCACGACTGAAGTGATTTGAACTCATTTTTCCCCCATTGACAAAGTATCACTGCATTTCAGAAACTTCAGTGCACAGTACATAAATAGTCCTATTTATAAATGTCACAATGACTAGTTACACAAGCTCACTTATCAATTCTGCAGTTCTGGCTGACAACTAGTCCCCTCCTGATAGATTTGTCCATCAATTCCAAACAATACTACTTGGTTTCAAACAAAGCCTTGTTCATCCCTAGCTGTGCCAGAGAACTAAGCAGCCCTTCTTTTTCTCTCAATCTCTTTATCCACTGAAAAAAAAAATTGCAAAATCTAAAGTCACCACCACTAGTGGATATGGATGATATTTACCTGAATGAAACTGAATCTCACAATGGAAGCCCTGAAAACAAATTCATGCATCTATCATATGTGGCTTATGTGTCAGAAACAATGATGGGCAGGACAATAACTTAGGAGTCTCTCCAGATCATCAGTATACATTTTCTAAATATAAGACACAGCCCTCCTGACAGTTATAAATGGGCCCTGTCATACATATGACCTGATACATAGCTGTAGCCAGCAGCCATCTCTACTGACAGCTAGTGCTAAGTTGGTTGTATCATGCTGTGCTTGGGGAGGGAGTGGGATAGCTTCCCATAGGTTGGATAGATGCATCATGGGCTCTGCCATTTTCTCTGACTCCCCCATCTCTGTCTCCTCAGTTCTACTTACTGATTTCCTTAAGTCCCAACAAAAAAATCCCATCTTTTTTAGGATGTCTTTTCTTATTTTTAGTTCTTTCTCTCTTAATTGTTTCCTACTTATCCTGAATATAATTTGTATATATGTTTGTTTACTGTGTCCTACAATAGATTGTGAGCTCCTTGAGGACACAGAGATTATCTTTTGCCTCTTTTTGTATCCCCAGCATGTAGTGTAATGCCCGTCACATAGTAGAATTTAATAAATGCTTATTGATTGATTGCTGGGAATATATAGTTGTTTGTTCCCTTATCCTCATCCCCAAGTGATTGTACCAGGGATCCTCATTGCATTCAAATGGCCAAAGTCTTAACTAAGCCAGTGACCTGGCAAAACCACCCTTCAGATCTGTGATGAGAATTAAGCTTGTTCTGTCTCATATAGGACAATTATGACCCAGCCTTTTTGCTGAAGACAATACTTGGTGCTGTTCATTATCCTCAATCATTTCCATCTCCAGGTAAATGAAACAGGTAGACAAGTACAGACCACCTCAATGCTGAGTGAATTCTATTCCCCATCTCTCTGTCTACAAGGACATAAATCCTCCCAGACATGTGGTTGTTGAGAGAAATTTTTCCCTCCTTCTGCTCTGCATTTAGAGGTTCCCACTCTTGAGACCTACTTAGATGACAAAGGAAGCAATTGAAATAGCCTCCCTGAGAATCTTCTTAACACAACATGTATTCACTGACCTCTCCCTGACTTCTGTTTTGAGTGAAGTTGAAGGAGCACCTAAAATAGTATCCATGAGAAACAGAACTCTCATTTCTTGGGAGAAGAAAAAAAAAGCTACAACTCCATGAGATAATATGGTACCTTTCTTCTAACATCTCATTGTTTAAATTCTGATGGCTTAGAAAGAGTGTAAATACAAATAATTTTCTGTTTCTGGCCAGGAACTCTAAGGATCTTCCCCTCCCAGACTGATATCTTTGTGATAATAAATTGAGACATCTTTTGCTTCAACTCTTATCAAGTCCTTAGTCATCAAATGAGCCTTATCTCAAATTAAGACCTGGGAAAGACCGTAATTTAAAAAGGTCAAGGTCACCCATAACTTCCTGGGCTATTGTCTGTCATATTGGCTTTTGTCTTGCCACCGGATTCAATGATTCTGGAGGAGAGTGAGACTTTACACACTTTACACAGCTCTGCCCCACTCATCCAATTCACTTTCAAGTCAAGACATCACTCTCATGATGTCATTGAGCCTCTTTGAGAATGAAGGATGAGCAATAACAATCATGCAACCATGAAAAAGTTGTGGGGAAAAAATAAAAAAAAAAGCCTTGGAGGCCAAGAGAATTTTCCTATAGCTCTAGAAAGCCCCAAATATAACCAACTAGGCATTTTTAATCAGACTTTCTAGCAGAGATCTCCTTAGCAATACTTTGAAAGTCATATAATAAATTATACAATTATATTTTCATTACAGTAAGTCAAAATATAGCTGATCTATTTATTCCTTAATATTTGAAATAGAATTGACTTGTAGCAACATATATATGACCTGGCATTTTTGTTTCCTTCTCTTTTTATTAAGTTAATCAGCACTGTCAGCAAACGGACTTACATTGGGAGGATGCGCGTGGGGTATATTCTTTCGTACACTAGAATAACTGAGTCTACTGAAGAATTGGAAGGTGAGAGATTTTACTCTTTCAATAGCTATTCAAGTAACATAGCCAAATTTTCCTAGCTCTCTATGTAAGTGTGTGCATGCACATACACACACACACAGATATTCAGACACAAAGCTGCATGCCACATATGCAAACACATTCATAGACCAGAGTCCACACATACACAATCATACCATATACAGGCAAAGGAGCACAGCACCCATGCAAGTCTATTTTCTATACACAGTAGCATACTAGGAAAAACACAGTAAACCCAAACTCTTGGATCATAATTAAAAGGGAGTTCCTTTGTAAAAATGACTACAGTGGTTCACATTCTACCCTGCTAATTTAATGTCTGTAGAAAGCAATCTGTTTTCAAGAACATGGCACCCTTTATAATTTAAAGAAAAAAAAACCAAATACCTCCCTTGGAAACTAAGTCATGTATTTATAGTGAGATTGTTTATATTTCTTCTGGGTCATTTATGATTAGAGCTTTCTGGTGATATTCAACAGAATGTTAAGTCAAATGAAAATCATCTCTCTGTCTTGTAATTGGAGCAGTCTCATGGCTAACTAGCTTCAGCAAGATTATGATGCATATAAGGATATTGTTTATGAAAGGAGTCATCTATACTAATAAATATGCCAATTAAGGAGGTAATGGTTTAGCAAATATATGGATGTTTTCTTTATTTTCCCAAACAAAGAAGATGAGGCATAGAAACTAGTATAAATCTCCATGAGGAACTTAGATGATGGCTATTTAGCTAAAATATTAACAATGAGGGAGTAATAAAAAGGACAAATAATGACTCTGAGACCATGATTTCTCTAAGACATCAGCCTCCAGCCTGTCATATGTGGGGAGGTTTGGCTCATTTGGGTGACTGTACATAAAAGAGCATTAGAAAATGACAAGACATCTTTGTATTCCTTAGAGATTGGGGGTAGGATTTAACAAACTTTAATCTGCTAGTCAGTGCCTTTATTAAATAACTCTCTGTCTCAGGGGCATTTAAAATATATTGGCTCAAAAACAATGGAAAATAATTTACTTATATCTGAAATAAAAGATTGCCTATGTACCTCCCATCTCAGAGACAAACCCCATGTCTATGCTTGTGCAGGTGTCAACTGTAAATTTGTGAAATATCTGTTAGAAAAAAAATACTCTAGAACCCAGATACCTACACCCAACAAGTATTATCTTCTTCAAAGGAGTTCCCTTGAAAATTGATAGACTTTTTCCAATGATGCAGCTATTGCCAAAGACAATCGTCTGCCTCCAGATCCTCATTGCTTCCAGAATCAATTATAATCCCACAAGAAAGATGACCTTATTACATTGTTGTCAAGCTATTTTTTTAATTGAAAAAGGCTTGATTATCCACCTACTTTCAACTGAGCTACTTGCTAATAATTTTTGGCTTACAAAAATTAAACTAGCCTTCAAAAGACAAAGATTGGCCACTATGCAGAAAATCCCAAAGAATTCAGCAGATGATATAAAAGTAATACAAAAAAAATGCTTTGAATGCAGTAGTATAGGTTCAGTTTTTTCATCTATAAAATGAAAGACTTGGATTAAATATGCTTTAAAGTCATTCCCACTCTAAATACCATTATCCTAGGATTCTATGCACATTGCAAAAGGGAACAGATGTCTGAAGCTATGATTCTGAAGGTATAACAACAATTTAAATATATAAATTCTGCTCTATTATTTTCAATTTTAGTCTTGTTATCACAATCACATCCGAGATTTATACACTCTTAGCACACTCACATGTCTTTATCAGAACTCTCAAAGAAGATGGCTGAAGATTTGTTTTGGTTTAGTCTTAATGAATAAAACTAGTACTAGTGGATGGAAACCACAAAAAGGCATATTTTGGTTCCAAATAAGTAATAATTTTCTAATTAAAAAAAACTGTCCCCAGTGGAATATCCTTTCTTGGGAAATAGTGAATTCTCTATTACTGGAACTGTCTAAATGGAGGCTTATTTTTATAAGTCTTTAGAAAAGATATATCCAAGGGGGAAAATTAAAGTTATGATTCTGAAAGGTAGGATTTTGAAGGGATAGATTTTGAAGGAAATTGAACTACATGTCACTAGGACATTCTAAGTCCAAAGACTTCCTACTCTAGTATTCTATGATTGTAAGAGCTATTTCTTGACTTTCTGTAATCTAGGAAAATTGATAGTCAAGATAATTTTAAAGAGAGAAATCAAAAGCAATGAAAATAAAATACTCATCAGGGCAAAGTTATACAAGTAAATACTTGCACTGACAGAGGCCAGAACTATATCTCAAGATAATACCACCTCCTTTCCAACTTCTACACCTCACACTATGGTTAAGGAAATAGGTTGCTCAGAATAAACAAAGTTTCTGATGAGAATGTTGTAATGATGAATATCTCAAAGAATCATAGACTCTCAGTACTTGTAGACACCTTAAGATGCCATTGAATCTAATCCTTATCTGAAACATGGATAAAGGGAACCAGTGATAAAGAAAGGCAAAAAAAAAAGAAAAAGGGGGAAAAAAGCCCAAAAATACTATTAAAAAACCCTGATAAACATAAAAACTATAATGACAGTGATGCTTGAACAAGCATGGTCTTAAATTTTGGGAATCATTTTCCCTGATGATTAACCCTGCCATTTTTAATTTAGTCAGCTAAATACATAATAGCAGAATTGTCTTTTTATACAGCTTCCTAGCTGATGTTAATCTACAAAGCTTTTTGTTTGCTATTTAATTAGTTTTACAGAAGACAAATGTTTTTGGAACATCATAAGCTTTGCGGGAATACCAGTAAAGCTAAGCAAATGAGCCAAAAAATAGTGAAGCAGTAATATCTTACTTTATTTAAAGTGTTTCCCCAAATGGCTTCTGGGAAGAACTGGGTGACCCAAGAATATTCCTTAGCTAATTCTGCTGAAATCATTGCCAGGTTGTCTCAGGCATCTTAAAACCTGAAACCTAGTATGTAGGAATAGACTTGTGATGTTGTCGTTATAAGGAAATCCCAGTTGAGGAAATACCCTCAACCATTGAAGGTTGTGTTGTAATTTGCAGTGTAGTGGATTTACATAGAAGAATGAGAAATGTAGTGACTGTTTCAGGGTCTTATCATCAGTATATGTCAGAGGTGAGACTTGAACTCCTGATTTCGAGGTAGGATTTTTAGCTTTTATATCACTCTTCTCTCACAGGACTAAAATGGAAAAACCTGAAATGCAACATGTCCCAAAGTGAACTCATTTTCTTCATTTCTACCCAAATCCATCCAAGTTAACCCTATATCTATAAATGGACTCTCTCTGCTTCACTGTGATGACTTCACACAACCTCAGAGTGAGTATAAGGCTGGTGCCCTCAAAAGCCCTCCTGGCAGCAGCTGTTGCCTTCCAGATTCAATAGTTCAAATGTCCTACCTCCCTGAATGTGGTTATGTAGCACACAGCAGATACAAACAAAACATGACATGTTAACACAGTTCCTCAGAAATAATTATCACATACTTTCAAAATTCATTCATTCATTTAATAAATCATTCATTCAATCATTCATAGGAGATCCAAGGGTGAGTGAGTCAAGTTCATTTTTAACTGAGTAAAACAACTCAAAGAAGGCTCTCTGGATAAGATGGCATTTGAGTTTGACTTTAAATGATGGGCGGGAATTTGAGGAATTCCTTAATGCAGTCTATGAACTAGTCTTTGGCTAGGGTTATTACTATGGCATCCCAATTGGCCTTCTTACCTCAAGTTTCTCTCCTTCCTCATCCATCATCTATGAAGTGGCCAAAATCATATTCCTAAAGCACAGGTCAGATTATGTCACTCTCTTGCTTAAGCATTTCTTTTGCCTCTACAATAAATGAAATCTCTCTCTGATTTCATTCAAAGCCCTTCGCATTCTGACTCCAGCACATATTTCAGTTTTATTACACATTACTTCCATTCACAGAATTTCCATCTAGTCAAATTGACCTTTTTTGCTGTTTCCTACAGACAAAATTTTATGCCCTGTCTTTCATGCCTTTGAATAGCCTCTCTCCCAGTTATTATGTATTCTCTCCTCACTTCTACATCTTGGAATCTCCATTCCAAACTATCTTCATTCCAAACATTTCAAAGAAACCAAATGTCAGACTTTCCAGTTGACTCTGTGTGTACGTGTGTGTGTGTGTGTGTATCTGTGTGTATGTGTGTGTGTATACACATACACACACAAACATATACACACATCCACAGATATACACCCATACATATATATACATACATACATACATATATATGTATTTATGTCTTTGTATGTGTGTGTGTTAGAAAGAGGATGGAGGGGGTTAGGTTACTTGCATGTGTGGTACTCATGGTTTATGTCATAAGAAGGAGGTGAGAGAGACTAAAATAATGAGAATAAATTCTTAAGCCAAAAAGTCTTTCTCAGGACTTTGTAGTGACAGGTGATTACCTCGTACATTTTCATAAGGCCTTTCCTGATCACGTACTGCCATTAAGAGTAGCTTGTATTTAACTTATATATAATTCATATTTATTTATATGTATATCTGCTATTTCTTCCTATAGAATAATGCACTTTGAAGACAGGCATTGCTACATTTTGTCTTTAAGGGCATTTAATAAATGCCTTTTGGTTGATTGACTTACAGATGATGAAAAGTTATAAGATATAACTAACACATGGATTGCTAGAGTTATGATCCATAAAGATCTTAATAATTGATTGAATCTAATAATTTATCATTTAACAAAAATAAGTACAAAGTGTTATGCTTGAATTAAAAAGAAAAAACTCAACTTTACAAGTACAAGATGGGGGAGGCATGACCAGCCAGCAGTTTATTTGAAAAATATCTGTACATATTAGTGGGCTGTAAGCACCATATAATCTAACAGTGCAATACTGAATTCCCAAAAGGTTGGTGAACATTTTGACTGTGTTAATAGACACAGAATGTCCAGGATTAGAGAGGTGTTAAGCCATATGTATTCTGCCATAACCACTTCATTTTTGATGTAAAATATTAATTTCTTGTACTGATTCTGTTCATATGGATCTGGAAACCATATTTTAGGAATGAGTCATAAATTGAAGAGCATCCATATAGGGTGAATGATGTCTAGATATAATAAAGGAGTAACAGTTGAAGGAACTAAGGATATTCAACCTTGAAGAGAGCAGACTGGGGAGGAGGATGTGAGGAAAAGGATGGAATTTAATTAGTATATGGAGGTATTTTAAAAGTTGTTTATGTGACGATGTGAAGTGGATGTATAATGGGTGGGAGTTGTGGGGAAACAGGTGTACATTTGCTTTAAGTAGGAAAAAAAATAAACTGCTTAAAAATTATGGTTACTGGGGCAGGTAGGTAGCACAATGAACAGAGCACCAGTCCTGGAGTAAGGATGACCTGAGCTCAAGTTCAGCCTCAGACATTTAATACTAGCTGTGTGACCTTAGTCAAGTCACTTAACCCCAATTGCTCTGCTTTCCCCTCTCCAAAAGAAAAAAAAAGACAAAAACCAACCAAACAAAAAAATTACAGTTACCCCAAAGTGGAATGGTCTGCCCTGGAAGGTAGATTTTTCATGTCCTGAGAGGAAGTTTGGATAACTTCCTGATGGATTAGGTTGAAGTTGAGTAACATTGCCTATGTACCCTTCTGAGATTCTGTGAGCAAAGAATTTCTTCTCAATAACCTATTCTTTTTCTTTCTTTTTTTTTTGGAATTAGGTTACTTTCAATTTACTATCTTATACATGGTGTTCTTAAAAATTTTGTCCTTACTTGTTGCTTCATGTGTTAGTTTTATCTAGTTAAAGTTTCTAAAATCTTATAAATTTCCTCAAGGGATTATCATATGTCATATACTTTATTTGGATACCTTTCAGTTTATGTTGATAAACTACATTTAGCTACATATGATGGCTAAATGGAATAAATAACAATGATGGAATTGAGGAAGTTCAATTAATATTTGTAAAGTGCACAATTCCTGGCACATAGCAGACATTCCCTTTTCACCCAAAATTAGCATTTACTACATCAGTTAAGAAATGTTTACTGTAGAAAAGATAAAATTGAGGGTTTTAACAGGACCAAAATAGAATTTTTAAAAACAATATGTATATTAGCAGCAAACTACTTTTGAATTTTCCATTTTCTGCTGGTTTTTTAAGATAGCATAAATTGTATACATTAGCATGGGATGTTAGAGTCCACTCTTTATCCGAACACTGTGATTTAGGCCTTCCAGTGAAAGACAATTTATGAGACATGTGCGAGCACCCTCCAAGTTAAAACAAAACAAACAAAAAATTATACAAGATAATCCTCTCACTACAAAGTCCTGAGAAAGATTTTTTGGCTTAAGAATTTGTTCTTATTATTTTAGTCTCACCTCCTTCTTATGACATAAACCATGAATGCTACACATGCAAGTAAACTAACACCCTCCACCCTCTCTTTTTTTTTTTAATTTTTGCTTTTTGGAGGGCAATTGGGGTTAAGTGACTTGCCCAAGGTCACACAGTGTTAAGTGTCTGAGACCAGATTTGAACTCAGGTCCTTCTGACTCTGGGGCCAATGCTCTATTCACTGTGCTACCTAGCTGCCCCTCCACCCTCCACCTTCTCTCAAACATACACACACAACATAGACATAAATACATATGTGTGTATGTGTGTATGTGTGTATATATGTGTGGATGTGTGTATATATAGTCAACTGGAAAGTCTGACATTTGGTTTCTGAGTAGGTTTTTAGACATTTTGCTGACTATATAACATTTAACTAGCCCAGAAAACCCCTTTGACCTCTGTATTGCTTTTCCATTTTTTTTCATATCTAGCAGATATTGGTACATGTATATCATATGCAAAAGTTTCGAAAATATGTAGCATACACCTTAGCCTTCATGAATAAAAGAGAATTTCTTATATACATAGAAGAGGGTATATCTCATTTAAATATCTGTTTATCAGCATGCAATAACATCAACTCAAAAACATTCCATTACACTCATTACTGTCATAAGAAATTAGAATCTCTAGTATTAAAATTCTGGGACCAACTGTTGCTCAAGTAACTGTTTCTTCTTTCTTCAGTGTTAATGATCAGTGACAGTCATAGTAGGAATTTAATAAATACTTGATTTCCTCCTTCCTTCCTTCCTTCCTTCCTTCCTCCCTCCCTCCCTCCTTCCTTCCTCCCTCCCTCCCTCCTTTCTTCCTTCCTTCCTCCCTCCCTTCCTTCATTCCTTCCTTCCTTCCTTCCTCCCTCCATCTCTCCCTTCCTTCTTTCCTTCCTTCCTTCGTTCCTTCCTTCCTTCCTCCCTCCCTTCCTTCCTTCTTTCCTTCCTTTCTTCCTCCCTCCCTCCCTCCCTTCCTTCCTTCCTTCCTTCCTTCCCTCCTCCTCCTTCCTTCCTTCCATCTTTTCCTTCTTTC
>CM053591.1:69629252-69660092 GCA_028646515.1 Pseudochirops corinnae
ATTATTATTATTATTATTATTATTATTATTATTATTATTATTATTATTATCTACATCCAACTGGGACTTAAGATACACAGGCATTGTGGAGGGGAGATCCATCCTGCCCCACTGGAAAGTCAGAGGGATGATGGGGGAGGACATAGGAGAGAATAGATTGGGGGAGGGGTTATACAATGGGATGGCTGTTTTGGGGTGTTGGGTAGGGGAAAGATGGGGAGAAAATTTGTAACTCAAAATCTCGTGGAAATGGATGATGTAAACTAAAATTAATAAAATAAAATAAAATTGCTTGGAAAGAAAAAAACAGTCATGTAGAACATGGTGCTATAATTTACTCATGGGTATGTAATGTCCCTATTTTGTGTTTGCTAAGAAAGCACCTTAATAAAGGATTCCAGTTAAGTCTAAGATTATTAGTCCAGTGATTTTCCTTTGTCCTTTTCAATAGTGTGGTCCATCCAAAGCAAATGCTCACTCATAATATGATAAAAATCAGCTTAGCCTTATTAGAAGACAAAACCTATTACAAAAGTATGGACATCAAATAACCAAGATTTAAAGAACCAGAAAACAATATCAGCTCACCAAGCAGCAGTGGATCAGAGAAAGGGGAGGAATGGAGAAGGACATAAGTTTATCAGGTCACAGAGTAACAGCAAAATCTGTCCAAGCAGATTTTTGTCCACTCTCTAACTGGGTCAGTGATGTAGAGAAGGTTCTCATTGCTCATGATTTTATTCATTTTGGGGTAACAAAGCCTTTCCATTATAATCAGCTGGCCCCTGGTCTCACATGTATCTGTTCCTGGTTACAAATTTTATGCACTTCCATCTCTCATGATTTTTCAGTCTTTCCTTGCAGCTTATCTCTGAAAGTTCTATCAACAATTCCCATTAGCACCCTTGCCAATAAGAGGCTAAATATATATGGTACAGCACTGAAAAAATATTTTAATTGGACTCTGAAGCTGCAAAGCAATTGAGTAGCTGCCCTTTTTGAGACTTTATATCATATAGTATGAATGTACCATTACTTTTTTTTCTGATCAATCTGTCATCATTTTTCCCCTGTGCATACCATTTTAAGTCATTCACAAATGTCTATTTTCTGTTAAGATTAGCACAGCTTGTTTCCACTCCTATCCTTGTCCTTTCACTACAGGAAGGGGAAACTCATACAACTGAATGCCCTAATTCTGTTCAGCTGTTTTTATGAATGGATTTGTATTATCTTAAATATGATCACAGCTTAAATTGTCATAGCACTAACAATAAAGCCCCTTCCCAGATAAATGCACTCTCATGGTTCAAACTTCTTCAGGGCGAAAAGACCTAAAAATAATGATGCCTTATGAAGCCATAGAAATAAGCAAGGTTTAGCTTGCCTTTTCACTGAACATTTTTACACACACACACACACACACACACACACACACACACACACACACTGCAAAGCTGACCTATGACTATGTGCATTTAGCATGCCAAAGTAACTACTTGCTCCTGGCTCCATTTTTGTGCCCCATTCCACCTAAACCTATGTATACACATTAAAAGAACTACCTTGTGTCTATAATATAATACTGTAGCTTAGGCCACAGGATTCCGCTGAGTTATGGATAGTTGTTCGGCCCCATCAAAAAACTACAGAGTTATTTTAGCATCCATCTTTTTATCAGTAACTCTTTTACTAAAAGGTCTAGGCTCAAGCTTTCTGTTATTTCTATTGATTTGTATCCCTACTACCAAGAACAATGTTGATCTCTATCATTCTCTTCCTTCTTCTCCTTCTCTTTCTCTTCCACTGCCTGTAACTTCTCCCACACCATTCTGTTTTTTCACAAAACAACTGACATTCCCCTGATGTTAACAACCAAACAGAATACTTCTTCCCTTCCAAACAGCTCAATATTGAATCACAACAAGCTGGCTCTGACCTCTTGGTCAGAAAACATCTTCTTAGATGTTTTCCATGATATTCAGATGTAGCTTCTTTGCTGCCATAGGGACTTTTTTCTGGCTCTTCTTTTTCTGGATCTATAATCATTTAAGAAGATTGACCTCTTAATTGCTAAGGTTTATTGCATCCTTTCCACCAGTCTGCTACAGCCTCCTACATAGCCTAAAATTCTCAGCAGTAAAGATAACTTTTGAGTTAGGCAACAAAAGTGGGAAACTGTTGCCAATGACCCACTGATAAATATATGTGCTTAATTTTTTTTAGAATGAGTGAACCTTGAAGGATAAAGGAGGGAGAAGAGGGTATATCTTTTGTAGTCCTTTCCCATTAGCACTTGGAAATAAATTATCTAATTGTTACCTTGGACACCTTAGCAAATACAGAGGACAGAAAGTTCATCACTGGGGGACAAATGAGTATGTCAGTAACAAGCTCTGAGTTGGGAAGTAATAAGAGGAAGTAGCATGGGGCTCTGAAGAAGAAAGAAAAGTAATTAAGCACTAAAAAAAAGGAACAAGGAGGAAAGGGAAAGCTACCCAAGATGAAAGTGATGATATAAGAATTAGGCTTATGATCAAAACACAATTATGATGACCAAACTCACCCCTCCAAAAATTAGACATGATCACATCCAGAGAAAGAAATATGCAGTCGGAATGCAGAACAAAACAGACTATTTTTTTTTCCTATTCCTTATAATTCTTCTATGCAACATGACTAATGTGAATATATGTTTAATAGGAATGTGTGTGTAGAGCCCATATCAGATTGCAAGCCATCTTGAGGAGGGAAGGAGGAAGAAAGGGGAGAAAATTTAAAACTTATGGAAGTGATTGTTGAAAACTAAAAATAAATAATTTAATTTTAAAAAAGAAAGCAAAAAATAGTTATGAGAAGACATCTTCTTTGAAGAGGTGAGGGAGTGAGGGATGATGGGTATGGAATATTACATATAATATCAGATTTTCTCAATAGCTTGATTAGTTTTACTGAATTTTTTTCTTCCTCTTTTTTATTCTTTATTAAAAGGAATGACTGTCCCTAAAGGGGTGTAAGTAGATACACCTTGGGAAATGTAAATGCTTTTTAAAAAAAAGATTATTTAATGAAGATATTGAAAGGAGGAAAAAACACCAAAAACTAACTTTTTCTTTTTATCACCAGCCTCATAGGGGTGTAGAAAGGATCAAAAGAGATAACACATGTAAAATGCATTGCCAATCTGGATACACTATGTAAATGCTGGCTATTACATCATTCGAAATGCAAAGAGTCAAAGTAGATAGAAAGATAGCAAGCTGAGAAGACATGGAGTTAGATAGGTTTTGACTGACACATACTATATGAGCCTGGGTAAGTCACAATTTCTCAGTGCTCCCTAACCAGCTAAGTTGTAAAGAAGTTACTACTCTGGAAGAATAGAGGGAGTTTCCTTCCTTGGGAGCTTTGTATACCAATGAAATCTTAGGTCCAGTCTTTATATTATCATCATCAACAACAATAAAAACAACAATTTTTTCCTAAGACCAGCCCTTATTCCTATTCTGCTCTAGCCAAAACTACATACAAATACTAAAAATGGTGGGCCCGTGCCTCACTCTGGAGAAATCAGCTGACTCCAATTTCTCCGAGGATATGACAATTAAATACAAGCTCTTGAAGTTTCTACCAAGCTGAAAAAGACTTCAAGTAAAGTCATAGTCATAGATTCCATTGCCTGTTGCCCCAAAACCATCTCAGATAAGTTCTGAACAGCTCATAAGGAGGCTGACTATAGGGTGAAACACTTTTCACTACAGTGATTCTTGGGAAGAAGAATGTACTATAGTGATGAAATGTCAGATACAGATGGAGTCACAGAAATATTGAACTGGTAATGATCCCTTAGAGTACTTTAAGGTATGCAAATGCTTCCCTTGTAGCAGCTCTACAAGGTTTGTAGTGAAGATGAGGAAACTGAAGCTTAAAGATGCAATGTGGAGAATTTTGGTCACACAACTAATAAAGAACAGAGACAGGGATTATAATCCAGATAGCCTCAGTTGTTTATTGTTCACTACTTGGGGAAAGACATTATTAGGCATTGATAGAAGCAATAGAAATGTCACAAAGCAGTCCATGATTTATTGATGAATGAATAGTAAAGACATGAATGCTGCTGCAATTCCTAAGAAAGAGAGATTGCTTAAGACTGGGGCATTCAAAGAATGACCATCTTCTCTCTTTTGATAATTTACTATTTATCTAGCATATAGCTTATCTTATATGTATTTATTTGGTTATTGTCTCTCCCATTAGACAGCCAGCTTGAGGGCGGATACTGTCTTTCTCCTCTTTTTTGTGGCCCCTTCACTTACTACAATACCTAGCACATAGTAAACACTTAAAAAAATTGATTGATTGACTGATATTAGTTGGAAAACTAGCTATTTGACTCTATTTCATTCCCATTATTGGCTTGTGAATGGAGAATCCAATGTATGCAGAGCATATTCTTTCTTGCTCTAGACCCATGAACAGTCAAGAAGTCCCAGCCCCAATACCATTCCCATCATGTTGCCCTCCTCAGATTTTACTAATACAATTTGTCTAGCTCTCGATTTTGACTCCAGCATATTTTATCTTGTATCATATTTATTCTATGTCTTGTAACTACCCACAACACATTTTTTGTTCTTTGAGGGTAAGAATTGCCATATTTTTTAATCTTCACACCCCCAGTGCTTATCATAAGACCTTGAGAATGGTATGTGTTTAATGATGATGATGTTTGTACAGTCCATACTATATGCCAGGCACTACGCTAAGTGTTTTACTTTTACTATCTCATTTGATCCACACAACAACCCTGGGAGATAGAATTCGGCTTTTCACCTACTGCCCTGCTTGATTTCAACTCCAGGGAACAAAATTCCCCTCCCAGGATAAGTTCATCTTTTCTAAATTCATTACCATGCTGCTAAGAAAAGCCTTAATTGATACCATCTTCCACAACCTCTACTCCTCTCTGATTGGAGGACTGGAAGGCAGAGTAGCAAACTGCTCCCAATGCCTTTCTTTATAGAGGGCAGAAATTGGACTCAGCTCACTCGTCTTTGCATTTTCTGCCCTTCCTGTTTTCAAATGCATGGAACAATATGCCCCCATGACAAGTATGCCCCCAGTGTGGGAAAAGAGTGGGCCTTTCCTGCCTCCTTTTCTGTGGTGTCTCCCTCTTTAGCTTATAAGCTCCTTCAGGGCAGGGATTGTCTTTTTATTAATGGTATCCCCACTTCTCATCACAGTGTCTGGTATATAGCAGGCATTTAATAAACGTATGTCAGAGTAGATTTTTTGGACTTTGCAAATAAGGAAACTGGGGCAAGCAGAGATTAAGCAATTTGTCCAAGGTCAGGCAGCTGCTAAAATCTGAGGTCAAATTTTAACTTAGGTCTTCCTTAGAAAATGTTGTTTGAAAAATAGAGCTGAAGGCAACAAGGTTAATTGGAAAGAACACTGGTTCTATAGTCAGAAAACCATGCTTCAAAGCTAGTCAATGATACTTAACTACCTGTGTCACCTTGATTCTTATTGTTGTTTGTCCTTCCTTCTCATTCTGGAAGAGGAACAATAATATCAGAATAGTGAAATGTTGACTTGCAAGTAAATTGGGTTGAAGTGAGACACGGCTGTGCAAAGTCAACAGCCTCACTATCTCCTCCATAGTTGTCTATGTTCAGTGGCAACATATAGATCAGAATGACTGGAGATGACTCTGGATGCAATGGAAGACCTTGGCCTTTTACACTAAGATCTTTCAAAGTCACTTAACTACCTTGAGCCTCAGTTTCTTCATATGTAAAATAAGAGAGTTAGGTTAGATGTCTGTAAGATCCCTTAAAACTTTATGAGACCTTGGAAAACATCTAGGGGCAGAGCCAAGATGGCAGAGTTGAAGCACAAACTTGGCATGAGCTCCTGCTCCAATCACTTCCAATATATATTTAAAAAAAATGACTCTAAACTAACTTTAGAGCTACAGAACCCAAAAAGTGACAGAGAGAAACAAATCTCCTGCTGAAAGAAGCCTGGCAGGTGGACAGGAAGGGTCTATCACATTGAATTGGAAGCCGACCGCAGTCCTGCATGAGCAGTTCTAGCCCCAGGGTGGCCCCGACCAGCAGTGGCCAGAGCAGACTTCAGGAGGGTTAATCACCAGCAGCTGTGGCAGTTTCCAGACTTCTCAACTCATAAATGCCAGACAAAGTAAAAAAGGTCAGTGTGGAACTCTGTTGGACTGGGGAGGATGGAAGAGTGAGGTCTGGAGACTCTGAGAAGTGGCAGAGGAATGGTGGCTATGCAGCTGCCGCAGTGTGGCTCCTTCAGGAGCTCCTGGCTTGCAGATTGTAGGGGGACCAAGCAACCATTCAGAGGGTAATTGCTCTTGCTTTGACCTGCTTGGATCTGGATCTCTATCTTGGGTGGTGATCATGGGGTGTATGGCCAGTGAGCCAGAGCTTGTCAGGGCTGTAAAGAGGGCACCCTCCAAATAGCTCTAGCAGCTGCAAAAATCCAAGCAATTTGGGACAAAGCTCTCTCCATTCTGGAAGCAGAGCTCTATGATGGCAAACAGCTCAAAAGTCAAGCAATTAGCTGGCAATAAGCAAGCAGAGAAAGCACAAAAAGATCATAGAATCCTTTTTTTGGGACAAAACGGATCAGGGCATGGAGTGGGAGGAAGACAGCAAAGTCAGAACTCCTGCATCAAAAGCCTCCAAGAATGAGGCAGCAAGGTGGGACAGTGAATACAGCACCAGCCCTGGAGTCAGGAGGACCTGAGTTCAGATCCAGCCTCAGACACTTAACACATACACACACAAACTAGCCATGTGACCTTGGGCAAGTCACTTAACCCCAATTGCCCTGCCTTCCCCCCTACACCCCCCCAAAAAGCAAAAGCCTCCAAGAATAATATGAACTGATTACAGGCCATGGAGGAGCTCAATAAGGATTTCAAAAATCAAGTAAGAGAAGAAGAAGAAAAATTGGGAAGAGAAATGAGAATGATGCAATAAAGTCATGAAAAGAGAGTCAACAACCTCACTGAAGAAAATAACACCTTAAAAAATAGACTAACTCAAATGACAAAAGAGGCCCAAAAAGCCAATGAGGAGAAGAATGCCTTTAAAAGCCAAATTTGCCAGATGGAAAAGGAATTTAAAAACTCAATGAAGAGAATATCTCCTTCAAAATTCGATCAGAGCAAATGGAAGCTAATGACTTTATGAGAAATCAAGATACTATAAAACATATCCACACAAATAAAAAAAAAAAGAAGACAATGTGAAATATCTCATTGGAAAAACAACTGACCTGGAAAATAGATCCAGGAGAGATCATTTAAAAATTATTGGACTACCTGAAAGCTATGATAAAAAAAAGAGCCTAGACACCATCTTTCAAGAAATTATCAAGCAAAATTGCCCTGATATTCTGGAACCAGAGGGCAAAATAGAAATAGAAAGAATTCACCCATCACCTCTTGAAAAAGATCCCAAAAAGAAAACTCCTAGGAATATAACCAAATTCCAGAGTTCCCAAGTCAAGGAGAAAATACTGCAAGCAGTCAGGAAGAAACATTTTGAGTATTGTGGAAACACAATCAGAATAACACAAGACCTAGCACTCCTACATTAAGGGATCAAAGGGTTTGGAATATGATATTCTGGAAGTCAAAGGAGCTAGGACTAAAACCAAGAATCATCTACCCACAAAAACTGAGTATAATGCTACAGCAGAAAATATGGTCATTCAATGAAATAGAGGATTCTCAAGTATTCTTGATGAAAAAACCAGAGCTGAACAGAAAATTTTACTTTCAAATAGAAGAAGCAAGAGAAGCATGAGAAGGTAAACAGAAAAAAGTAATCATAAGGAACTTTTAAAAGTTGAACTATTTATATTCCTACATGGAAAAATGATAATTGTAACTCATATGACTTTTCTCATTATGAGGATAGTTGAAGGGAATATTTATGTATATATGTATACATACATATTTATGTATATATAGGAGGGTATATGTTTATATATATATGTGTGTGTGTGTGAATATGTATGTTCATGTATACATAGAGAAAGGGGACAGGATGAGTTGAATATGAAGGAATGATATCTAAAAAATAAAATTAAGAGGTGAGAGAGAAATATATTCAGAAAAGGAGAAAGGCAGAAGTAGATTAGAGTAAATTATCTCATATAAAAGAGGTACGAGAACACTGTTACAATGGAAGGGAAGAGCAAGGAGGTGAAAGGGAATGGGACAACCTTATTCTCACTGAATTTGGCTTAGGGAGAGAATAACATACACACTCAATTGGGTATCTTATCCAAGAGGAAAATAGGGAGACGGGATAAGAGGGGGGATGATAGAAGGGAGGGCAGATTGGGGGAGAGGGTAGTTAGAAGCAAATATTTTTGAAAAGGGATAGGTTCAAAGGAGAAAATAGAATAATTGTGGGGGCAGGATAGGATGTAGGGAAATATAGTTAATCTTTCACAATATAACTACTATGGAAATTATTTGGGTAACTACACATGGACAACCTATATTGAATTGCTTATCCTCCCAGTGGGGTTGGGTGAGGAGGGGAAGAAGGGAAAAAAAAAAAAAAAAACTGGAACTCAAAGTTTTAAAAACAAATGTTTATTTATTTATTTTTTTACATGCAACTGGGAAATTAGATATACAGGCACTGGGATATAGAAATACATCTTTCCCTACTAGAAAGTTAGGGGAGTGATGGGGGAGGATATAAGAGAGAACAGATTAGGGGAAGGGACATTCAATAGGCTTGCTATTTTGGGGTGGGGGTAGGGGAAAGACAGGGAGAAAAAAATTGTAACTCAAAATCTTGTGGAAATGAATGTTGAAAACTAAAAACTAATTAATTAATTTTTAAAAAAGAAACCATCTAGTCCAATCCCATATTTTATTGACAAAGCCAAAAAAGAAACTAATTAACTTACCCAAGATTATATAAGTCATAAACGCCAAAACTGGAGGTGGGTCCTCTGATTTCAATTGTAGCTGAAATCTGTCTGCTAAATCTCAATGCTTCTTTCTCTTAACATCTACCTAAGTTTAAGGGCAATCTGTTTTAAAATGTCCTGAGATAGAGGTCAGATAAATGTGATTTGCTTTACTTCACATAAAAGATGTGATCTTGAAAAGTTGTGAATTTTTAGTAAATTGAATTCCAGCTACCCATTGGCTCACGTTGTAATTTCAGAGGCTCTTTACCTAGAGAGTTATAGCTGACAGGAACTTATTTAGGGGCCAACCGGTACCTGAACTCTACAACATTTTTCACTTATCTGTTGGAAGGATCTTAACCCTTTTTATTTTAAGTTTTCTTCCTTTTTCTGAAAGAATTTATATTAATTATAATAATTAATATCCCCTAACTTTCTAATAGGGAAAGATGTATTTCTATATCCCAGTGCCTATATGTCTTGTTTCCCAGTTGCATGTTAAAAATAAATAAATAAACATTTGTTTTTAAAACTTCGAGTTCCAGGTTTTTTTTTCCCCTTCTTCCCTCCTCACCCAACCCCACTGGGAAGATAAGCAATTCAATATAGGTTGTCCATGTGTAGTTACCCAAATAATTTCCATAGTAGTTATATTGTGAAAGGTTAACTATATTTCCCTCCATCCTAATTAATACTAATTAGGGATGTCTCACCCAACAAAAATCTTTCAGCTAATATTATTACAGTTAAAAAGCCTATCTACCTGATATATATAATATACTTGTTACATATATGTGTGTATATATAACATATGTGTAAGTTATATACGAGAATTTATATATATATAATGTATATGTGTTATAATATAGAGATTATAACTGGATCTGTGTACATATGTGTGTATACATAACAACATATATGTATATTACCTATGAGAGAGAAAATATATATGTGTGCATTATATAATATATATGTGTTATAATATAAGGATTACAACTGGACCTGTGTACACATATGTGTGTATACATAATATATGTGTTACATGAGAGAGAAAAATATATATATATATGTATACATATAATGTGTATGTGTGTTATAACTGGATCTGTGATTCTTTTGGTATAAGAATCTCTCCAGCTTCCTCTTCTCTTTCTCCCAATGTATGCTGGCACTTTCTCTTCAATTGATATTCTTAGGAAATTGCCTAGAACACCAAAAATTTAAGTTACGTATACAGAGTCATACAGTTAGTATGTATCAGTAGCAGGACTTGAACCTGGATTCTTCCTAGCTCTAAGGCCAGATTTTCAGTCACTTCCCATGTTGATTCAACAAACATATGAATATACACGTATATATTTAATTGGGGCATACCTACATGGGGCAGGAACCTCCCAGGTTACTTAGCCGGATATAAAAGGGAAGCTCATGCTAGTTAAAGGACACCTACTCAAAAGAAACCAGATAGAAGTTAATGAGTGAGCTCATAGGGGATCTGATAAAAGTGAGCTACAATAAAGCACTGAAGTTGGAAACAGAAACTAAGGACTGATTAGAGCTTCAAACTGGATTTTTTGCTTATAATGAGGCTAGGCTGGGAGGAGGGGGTGCAGAATTCCCTTATCACATGCTAATTTTTGCCAACCTAGTACTACCATGTGTCAGATGATTTTTCTACTGAAAGACTAAAGTGATCAAAATAATTCCAATTATTCTGAATAACCAGAATGATTTTACAATTTCAGGTGAGTGAAGGGAAGTACCAAGGGGAACAAAGAGCCTGTAACCTAAGTATTTTCTGCTTAATATAGCTCTGCAAGGCAGAAAAGAGAGCTCTTTGAAGACAAGGTCTTTGGGGTTTTTTTACCTTTGTATTAGAATGTGACTCAAACATATTTTTATTCTATTTGTATGTATGTACATACAAGTATTTTTGTGGGAATAGAACAGACCTGTAATTTCTTCAGATTGGTTCTATAGTGGATGGAGTGGCAGACTTGAATCAGGAAGATATTTCTCTGAGTTTGAATCTGGCCTCAGACACTTAGTAGCTGTGTGACCTCAGGCAACTCACTTGACTCTATTTGCTTTAGTTTCCTCATCTGTAAAAATGAGCTGGAGAAGGAAATAGTAAACCATTTCAGTATTTTTGCCAAGAAAACCCCAAATGGGGTCATGAAGAATCAGAAGTGACCTAAAATAATTTAATAAAAAACTATAGAATACCTTCCTACAATGTAGATCACAACATCAGGAAGTTATAGTCTTAGAGAGTTGTTGTGGAAGATAAAGAAGTTTAAGGGACTTGCCCATGACTGCACAAGTAGTATGTGTCTGATACAGGACTTGAACTCCTATCTTCCTGTCTGTGAGGCTAGCCTTCTGTCCACTACATCCCAATACCTTGCACGTAGCGGACAACCAATTAATAATTGTTTATTGAATGGAATCAAACTTGTTCAATCTAGGTAGTCTGACAATTCTTTTTTTTTTTTCCCCTTCATCCCCCAGGAGGGTAAAGTGATGTCTGTGATTTATTTAGAATTATAAACAGCTCAGATCAGCTCAGCTCAGCTCAGCTCAGCTCAGCTCATCCACAGAAATATACAACTTAAAAATAATGGTTAAAGAAAAATCCACTTTTATTCTTTATTGTATGGGTCAGGTCAATGGAGGACTCACCTCAGGTAGAGTTGCTGGCTGTAGCTGCTTCTCATTGGGTTTCCTCACAGGCTCACAAGTTTCTCATTGAGAGCAATTTGTGACTCGGTTAGGTTGGCAAGGTACATCACCATCAACAGGTCATTGATGCTGCTGTTCAACATGTGATCAAAGTCCTCAGGGGCAATCTTGGGAACTTGGATAACCAGGTCCATCAGGAAGCAGCCCACAGTGTCCTCAGCTGCTACCTTTCCAGACAGCACATCCTTAGCATACTGCAACACTGCGCTTGGAGCATCCTGTATCCAGGCCGGTGCCCCATCAACTTGCTGCAGATCACTTGAAAGGCCATTCCCCCGGTTTGGGCTGAAACATGCCTTCATGATCAGGTCAGTTCCAATTCTCTCAGGATCATAGTAGGCATATTTCACTGCATGGTTTTTCCAGGAACACCCATGGAAGCACTGACACAGGCTTTGATGCTCATTCGTCCATTCTGAAGGCTAGTGTCCACAGTGAGGGGAATTGCGCTGTGGGCTTCCTGGCTGTAGTACTCCTCAATCAGCATCAATTTTTCTGTGATGTCCATGATCTGTAGCATACCAGCCCAGAGTAAGCTCACTGGTAGAGACTTTTTTTGTGTAATTCATACATTTTTTTTTCCTGCTTTTTGGAGGGGGGAAGCCTGGACAATTGGGGTTGAGTGACTTGCCCAAGGTCACACGGCTAGTAAGTGTTAAGTGTCTGAGGCCGTATTTGAACTCGGGTCCTCCTGACTCCAGCGCCCGTGCTCTATTCACTGCTACTTAGCCGCCCAAATCGTACATATTCTTAGCAAATTCTACGTCCACAGCAACCTCACGCTCAGACTCATATGTGGCATTGAAAAGCAGTTGGTGACTCCTACTGAATGTCAATTGTTCCCAGGAGAACATGGAAGACGCAGCCACACCTTCCTTGAGACACTCACAGCTGTCCACAATGAAGGCAAGGGTGACCAGGTGCAGTCGGATCAGTGGCCACCAGGGAACGTCCTGGGGAGTGCAGGCTCGAGGGGGCGATGCCAGGGTCGGGGCAGCCAGCAGAGGCACCGTCCTGGTCCTGGGCCAAACGCAGGAGTGGGGATCAGAGCCAGGGTCAAAGTCAGGAGGAATCCAAGGCTGCTGTTGCTGCTGCCATGTTGCCCAAGCATGAAAAACTGTTCTGAGAATTCTTGAACAGGAGGGTGCAGCCCCTTCAGTCAGGATGGCCAGTATCACTTGGGGGGATGATGCTATCAAGGCTCAATTGAAGCATGAAACTCAACTGAATAAAGTTTAGCAACAATAACTGAGTAGAAAGTGACTTAAGACACTTTCTGTAGAGACCACAGAACCTGGTCAAGAAAGGTTCCTGATAGCAAGAGTATAAATGACCTTGCTCCAATGATAAAAATTTACAAATTTCTAAAAGCAAACGAGACTATTCCATTTTTTGATAGATCTAGTCAGTATAAAGTTTGCCCTAATATTGAATGCATATCTTTCTCTCTACAACTTCTGTACATTTCTTCCAATTACAATGTCTGGGGCCAGACATACCCTCCCTCCTCATTTCTGCATCCTGGCTTCTCTGGCTTCCTTCAGCTGAAGTCTCCCCTTTTACAAGGTTTTCCCAGTTAACCTTAAGCTTTGTATCTTTGCTTTCAGTTTCCACCCAATTTATCCTGTATATATTTTGTTGGTACAGATTTGTATATTGGCTTCTCCATCATACTGGGAGCTTCTTGAGAGCAGAAACGATTTTTAATCTTTCTTTGTATCCCCAAAACATAGTACAGTGCCTGGAACATAGTAAATTCTTGTTAACTGACTAACTGAAACCTTATATAATCCCATCTACTTCTTCATTTCAATGAAGAAATTACATCATACTGACTGGGGTACAATCCAAATCAGTGGTATCACTAGAGCCCAAATGGCCAACATTTCAGGGTTTCCCACTAGGTTTCCATAGCTAAAACAGTGGTCTCAATGAACACAAAGTCCCCACTATACATTACACACATGGTCATTCCCTTTGAGAGACTTTGGAGTGTTATTATTATTATCTCATTTTTTTCCATCTTTTTGATGAGATTCAGTTAGAATATTCTTGGCATGTCACTATCTGCCTATTATTTATATATTTAATATCCTATGGACAACTGCATGTCTGAATAAAATAACATTTTTTAATTGAACAAAAAGCGAAGGCAGCTAGGTGGCTGAATAGAACCCTAGGCCTAGAATCAAGAAGACCTGAATTCAAATGCAGCTTCAGACACTAGCTATGTGACCCTGTGCAAGTCACTTAACAATCCCCTAAAGAAGGAAATGGCAAACCACTTCAGTATCTTTGTTCTGTGTTTTTTTTTAATTCTGTATTTTTTATTTTACACTTGAATACTAAAACCTAAATACATGATAAGAAAAGAAAAAAACCATTATAAACTTAAATATTAAAATTTAAATATAAAATGAGGAAAAGAAAAAATGTCATGTTTTCAACAGAATGTAAGAAAGGATTCAAATATATATAGCAATAAATTTCCATTTCAAGAAAGCCTATATATTAAATACTGCACATTGTGTTAAAAGCTGTCCATCTTTGCTTCCTTTGTTTTCTTTTGTTTTCTGCTGTACACTTTTTAATTTGTCCTTTTCCCCCTTCCTCCCCTAGGCTGCAATTAAACATGGATATATTTATATATAAGGATCGATATATACATGCACCATATACATATATACATACATATATAAACATATGCTTTCCCTAAGAAATTCTATCCCTCATCTTTGGGGTTTTTTATATTTGTGCATATCTCTTATTCCCTATCCCTCCTAACTCATCTACTTTACTTCTACCCACTATGTTGCCCTCCTATTACTTAACCTACCCCCCTCAGATAATCTTCCTATTCCCATAAATCTAAATACCCTTTTTATATGCCCCTTTGACCTATTCCCTCACCCTTACTTCTAAAGATCCTGTCCTTATCCTTTCCTGGTTCCTTATTCCCTTAGCCTTTTATTTCTTTCTGAATTTTGAAGACTTTTATACTCTTCTAAATATATATATATATTGTTCCTTCTTGAACCCATTCCCAATTAAAGTAAGATTCTGGAACTACTAGCCTGCCTCACTCATCTAATTGCTCTGTATCTGTTCTTCCTCTCACAGATCATTTGTATAATTCTTCTTTTCAGTTGTTTCTGAATGGTTTTAGTTTTTGGAGTCATATCATGCTCAGGCCTACCCCAATCTTTCTTATGAGCTACCCAAGTACTAATAAAAATCTTAGACATACGTTGTACATTTCACATACATGAAAAGTGAATAATCTGTCTTTATTGAGAGTCTTTTGTTCGTTTCTTATATTTCTCTTGGCTCTTATGTGTCAAATCTTCTATTAAATTCAGGTTTTTTTTCTTCTTTTTTAAGAGTCCCAAAAAGTGTGACAGTTCATTAAATATCCTTTTTGTTTGTTTTCATTCAGGATTGTGCTTAGCTTTGCTGAGTGTGAGATTTTTGGCCAGAAGCCCAGTTTTTTTGCTCTTGATTATATGGTGTTCTAACACCAGTGCTCTTTTCATGTTGCCACTGTTAGGCCTTATGTGATTCTAATTGTGACACTGCCATATATAAATTGTTTGTTTTTTTTCTTGTTGCTTGTAATATTTTAACCTTAAGCTAGGGGTTTCAGAGTTTGACTATAACATTCCTGTGGGTTTTCCTCATAGGATCTCTTTTGGGTGGTAATGAGTAGATTTTTTTTCAATTTTTACTTTCCCCTCTTGCAAATGCTTCAGGACAATTTTCTTTAATTATTTCTTGCATTATTGTATCAAGATTCTTTTTTTGATTATAGCTTTAGGATAGCTCAATTATTCTTATATTTTCTCTTCTTAATCTGTTCTCCAGATCAGTTATTTTTCTCACTAGATATTTCTCATTCTCTTCCATTTTTTTCATATTTTGTTTTATTATTCTTGGTGTCTTATGTCTTTGCTAGTTTCCCTTTTCCAATTCTGATTTTCAAGGAGTCATTTTCTTGCTTAAGATTCTGGATCTCCTTTTCAAATTGGTTAGCTTTATTTTCCTAATCTTCTTCTTTTTCTTGCATTTTTTTTTTTTAGTTTTCCCTCAATTTCTCTCATTTGATTTTTAAAGTCTTTTTTTTTAAGTTCTTTTATGATTTCTTTTGGGTCAGGTGGCCGATTAACATTACTATTGTTTCTTTGCTTCAGTATCCTCCTCTGAAGATGAATCCTAGTCTTCTCTCTTCCCATAATAACTCTCTATGGTTGAATTCTTTCCTTTTACCCGTGCATTTGTTTATTTGTTTTTTGTCTATTTTTTTTGGTGATAGTTTAATTTTTTGGTAATCACCTCTAGTCCAGGGTTATGGAAAATGGTGCCTCTGGCCTCAGATTCTCAGTCAGTTCTCTTCTCTGACCTTGAACCCTAATCAAGACCTCCAGCCTTCTGTTAGTACCCACAGCCAGCAGTGTCCCAGCCCCACTGCTTCTGCACTCACTGGGCATGTGCTGGTTCCTTATTGACCTCAAATACATGTCTCCACAGCATAGCTGGGTCAGTGTTCCTTGTCAGCACAGGTTCCCATGATCTCCCTGGGCTCAGATACCCAACTCCCCTCACTGTTTCAGGGGTAAATGTTCCTGGGACTGTGGTGGAGGCATTCATTCTCCCAGCTCAGCTAACCACAGGATTTGCCACATGCTGTTTAAGTAGTCCCTAACCTAGATGTGTTTATTATTCACAGGGATCAAACTTTGTCCCAGGATTTTTCTTCACATCTTCTTCAATTGTCCCAGGAGGACTCTTTCCCCTTCTCTTATCTATTTTTAGTGCTCTATGTTTGCCCTAAAATGTTTTTTTTTTTTTTTATCTCTTTTGTGGAGGAAAATCTTGAGAGCTTGGAATTTTCAGACCTATCCTGCCATCTTCTCCTCCAGTATCTTTGTCAAGGACACTATTGGCATACTATGGTCCATGGGGTGATAAAGAATTGTACACGATTGAACAACTAAATAAGAACAAAAATATTAGAATGTAGACCATTTTCAGTACACTCACTAAAATATTCTCAGTACAACTCCTTTAGCATACAGAAAAATAGAAAAGATATTCACTCATTTTTAACATGATTTTTATCTAATTTGCTAGATTTTTTTGGAAGGTTTTTCATTTAATGTTGCTTGGAGATTGTGAGTATTTGGATGGAAATATCTGTTAATGATGTTGTCCTTAAGGTTTTATGTATCAATGTCATGTCTAGGTAAGTATAGGCAATAGTTTATCCTGTGATAATGGTCCAATTCCAGTAAAATATATTGATTAACATTTCCAGGATATTTTGATGCTTGTATTAGTAGTACTGAAATTTGTCAAATCCTTCAATTGTTATAATTCTATTTCTTGGGTTAATATTTTCACCCAAAACTGCGTTTTTGTAGTACAAAGAATATTGTGAGATAATCGAAGAAAGATTCCAAAACATGAAGCAACTGTTCAATGTTGTTTTTCATGGTAACCATATAGTTGGATGTAAGCTACGTGATTATTAGATGCTTTCATCTGATTTCCTCTTTTGTTTGGAAACTATATTTAGTTTTATTTTGAAGAGATGATGATGCAGTAAGCCTAGGAAGAAACGTGATAGCTCAAACTGTCTTCTGGAAAAATAATGCTTTTCATAGTAATTGTTCTTGAAATTACTATGTTGGTGGCATGTTGTAAATAGCAGTTTTACTTGTGAAAATTTTGTTCTAATAAATAATATTCTCAGAAGGATCATTTTTCTTAGTAGAGAAAACAGGAGAAAAACTGAGTATTTCTACTTTCTCTTTGTTATCATCCAGTATCATTTCCCAATGACTACAGCCAGGAGTCTCTGGCTCTGGCCAGAAGAGAGCTATAAGCTCTTCTTTGAACCCTAAGATGCCCTTAATATAGATTTTTTTTAATCCATGTATATTATTCTTATACTCATTACCAACTTTGTGTGACTTAGGGAGCTTCAGTGATCTTCATAACATTTTTTCATAACTGTTTCATGCTTAGACCTTCAGCCACTCCCCATCTGATAACATTGCTTGGTTTTACAATTCTTTGCTGTCACAAAAAAGAGATGCTATAAATATTTTTGTACAAATAGGTCCTTTTGCTTTTTTTAAAAAAAAATCTTTTTGGGATACAGTAGAAGATGTCTCCTTAAGGTCTATCTTGGTCACTGAGATCCTGACCCCTTGTAGATATTTCTTTAGACAGCTTCTTCTTCATTCATCATAATTCTGCTCCTGAGAATATCCTCATAGGCTGACTTCTTTCATGTAAAATCAGATCATGGTATCCTACTTTTTCTTTTTCAAAATTTATGATATCTGTTCTCCTAAAATGTAGAATCCAACTATTCTCCTCTTAACATACCACAGATTTCAGTATTTTGTGTTTCCCTCCTCACAGTTTTACCATCATTTCTATTCAGTCAACTAGTTCCTCCTTATCAATCCAACTCAGGCCTAGGCCATCAGTTTGCTTTATCCTTTCCTTCTTTTTTTGAAGATGAACATTATCTTCAAGGTCAGTCTAGTATGTGTAAACTGCTATGCTTCTGGCAAGATGTCCAAATAGTTAAAGTATCTCATGACTGCCAGACCATGACTCTATGGCAGGTTTCTAATTTTTTTTTTTTTGCATAGGCATCCATTTCTTGATATTTAAATAGTCAACCAATCAACCAATAAGTGTTTAATAAGAGTCGGCTACACATCCAGATCTGTCTTTAGTTCATTCATACCAAAATTTCACTTCAGTTTCTCCACTTCCTTCACACAAATGTGTTCCACAATGCTTAGGTCCATGAATTCCATTATAAACTATGTCTTCTTGCTATTCAATGATATTCTACAACCACTTTTGCCTAATCTTTTTCCTCAGACGAGGCTATGTCCCTCTATTGTCATATTCCAATTAAAACAAATTCAATAAGCCTAAGTAACATAACAAGAAGTCTCAGTGACACATAAGGTTGAAATTATGTCTTTCACATAACAATGTTAGTTTATCTAGAATGAGGCTGTGGAAAAGACATGTCACTTGAATGCCCTACAGACCAACTCATCATCCTTTTGGTTCAGTGTGAGTGTAAATAGCAATTGCTTCTGTTCTGGCCAGAAACTCTAAGGGTCTTCCCTTCCCAGACTGATTGATTTGTGAAGGCAAACTAGGCAGTCTTTTGCCTCAATTCTTAACCAAACCTTAGCTACTGAATAGGCATTATCTCAGACAAACTGAGACCTGGGAAAGACCTTATCTTAAAAAGACCAAGTCTTTCATTGCATCCAGTGATTGATCTATGTCTCGCCATTGGACCCAGATGACTCTGAAGGAAAGAGTGAGCCTGATGAGTCAGCACAGCTCTGCCTCAATTAAATCCAATTCACTTGGAAATCAAGACATTACCCTGCTGATGTCATTGGTGCTTTTTGACAACCAGTTATCCTCGTCATTACTCTCCTATCTTTTTATTTGTTGTCTCATCCTATTAAAATGTAAGCTCCTTGAGGGCAAAACTGTCTTTTTTTTGTATTGAGGATTTGCTTTTTGGGGGGATTTTGCATTTGTATTCCCAATACTAAGCAGAGCGTCTGAAATATAGTAAATAGTTAATAAATGTTTTTGTTTGTCCATACATTCACCTATGTACCATCAGTATCATGGAAACAGAGAATCTCAGAGTTGAATGGAGTTTCATTGACCATCTAGGTTAAATCATATGTAAGCAAAAATCTCCTCTACTTTATACCCCCCACTCTACTTGTTAAGTACCAACTTTGTAACTGGCACTGTTCAAGGTACTAGACATACGAATCCAAAGTAAAATAGCTCCTGCCCTCAGGAGACTTACATCTCCAATTGCTTATTGAATATCTCAAACTGAAAGTTTCATAGACATCTTAAATTTAGTGTGTCCAAAATTGAACTCAATATCTTTTGTCCAAAACCTTCCCCCTTTCCAACCTTTCCCATTGCTGTCAAAGCCACCAACTTCCTCCCTGTCACTCACACTCAAAATCTAGCTGTCATCCTCAGCACTTCACTTTCTCTCTCTCTCACCTCCACCCTATATCGAGACCTACAGACTTCATATTCTTCATATTTCTCCCACACATCCCCTTCTATCCTCTCACACTGCCACCACCCTTTTAAAATACTCATCTCCTTACACCTGAACTATACCCTGATGGTTAGTCTGCTTGTCATAAGTCTCTCCCCACTCTAGGCCATTTATTTTATTCAGTTATCAAAGTGACCTTACTGCAGCCCTGGTCTGACCTTGTCACCTCCTATCCCAACTCAATAAACTCCAATAGCTCCCTATCACCTCAAATATAAAATCCCCTGTTTCGCATGCAAAGCCCTTCATAAGTTGTCTATACTACATTTCCAGTCTTCTTACACCTTATATTCCCCTCACCCCCCCACATACTCTACAATCCAATGACATTGGTCTTCTTGTTGATCTTTGAAGAAGGTATACACACATGCATTTGTGTGTGCATGTGCATGTGTCTGTGTATATATATATGTATTTGTATGTATTTAAGTATATTTATACACACATATATACATATGCATGCATATATATGTATGTATATATACACATATATACCTAAAATAATTTTAGGAGATACTAACAACTGATGAATCAGGAAAACCTTTGTAAAATATGTGGTACTTGAGCTGAGTCTTGAAAAAAGTTAGGAGTTCTCAGTGGTGGAGGTGAAGAAGCAGAGTATCTTGGGCATGGGGAAACAGTCTATATAAAGGCATGGAGGTATCAGATGGAATCTTCTGTTGAAGGAGCTGCAATTATATCATTTCTCTGAACACCTGTAGTAAAGGAGAAACTCCCAAGGTGGTTCCTTTGATTTAGGGGCAGATGTAATTATTAGGCTTTTTTTTCCTTTTATCCATCCTAAAGCTTTCTCTCTGCAAGTTCCAACCATTGTCCCCAGTTGTTTCCTCTGAGACCAAATCAGACAAGTCCAGTTCCTCTTTGACATTATTTCATAACATGATTTCAGATATTTGAAGACAGTTATATTCTCCTTCATCTTCTCTCTTCCAGATCAAACGTTTCCATTTCCGTCAAATTTTATTGATATGCCATGATTTCAAGACCCTTCACCAAACTTGTCACACCTTTCTAGTTGCTATTTCCTCACTGTTTGTCAACCTGAATTGAGCACAGTACTCTCAATGAGGTCAGATAAGAACCAAATAGGGCAGAGTTACCAAATTTTTTTTTGGAGAATTGGACCTTGTGACAGTTCCACTAACAGCATATCAATATGCCCATTTTCCCACAGACACCCCTCCCCCAACATTGACTCCTCTCACCTTTTGCCACTTTTGTTGAGAGACAAAGCTGATAACTAAGTACCTGGTGATATGATTTCAAGGATAAGAAAAAAAAATGTTCTGGCACTCACATTATGTTAAGTTCTCTGACAATTAATATCCTTTTAACAAATGAAAAAAGGCATGAAATATGTCAGAGAATTTACTTTCTAGTATTGACTCTGCCTCTTACAACCTGCATGATCTTGGCAAGATATTTAATGTTTCTAGGTTCTCACTTGAAAAATAAAGGAAAATATGGGGTGTGCA
Source organism: Pseudochirops corinnae (assembly GCA_028646515.1). NCBI lineage: Eukaryota > Metazoa > Chordata > Mammalia > Diprotodontia > Pseudocheiridae > Pseudochirops > Pseudochirops corinnae. The sequence goes on from CM053591.1 coordinate 69,650,607, forward strand.
GTTCACTAAATAAACTCCACAGTCTTCTTCTCTGAACTTCCATGATTTTTGTCTACTATTTTACTAAGGAACAGCAATGTTTTGTGAACAAAGAGATCTCTTTTACTAAATTTCGTACCTAGGTCACTGAAAAAAAAAAGAAAGGGAGGGAGGAGAGAGGGGGGGATTGAGAGAGAAAAAGAGAGAGAGAGAAAGAGAGAAAGAGGGGGGGATTGAGAGAGAGAGAGAGAGAGTGAGGGGAAGGGGCAGGGAGGGAGGATGGAAGGAAAGAAGGAAACCTTCACATCTGTAGCTTTGGAAATTACAGACAACTGAAACATTGTTGATTTAACTAGTTTTCATAATTTCACATTACAATTTCATAATTTCAAACTACAATAGACCAGAGGGAGTCAAACGTACTATGTAGGATTAAGTAAATTGTGTAACCTCTCTTCTCCTCAATTCCTGTATCTGTAAAATGAAGGAGTTGAACTGAGATGATCCCTCTAGTTATTGGCAGCCGGGAAATTCTAGGAGTCCATGATTTACATAAATTGGATTGGCAGTCAAAAAGATCAGAAATGAAATTCTCAGTCTCATGCTTCTCCTATTTGATTAGGTATTTGGAAGTGGCTAAAGTGGAGGTGTTTTTACTCTTCCTTCAACTTTGTTAAATTTCCTCAGGGCATGAAAGTGAGCATGAGCCCTCAGAAGGTAAGATGGGAAAAGAACTCATCATTTCAAAGCACAGAAGTTCATGCACATCATCCACAAAAGAATGGGCAAGACAAAACCCCAATCTAATAGGAAGGATGTAGATAACCAATAGGGGTATGGTAGAAAGAAAGCAAACCAGGCTAGGAATCAAGAGACCCACCACTGTCATTAGCTAGCTGGGTGACTTTGGGTAAGTCTTTAAAATTCTCTGGGTCTTGATTCCCTTTTCTGGAAAATGAGAGAATTGGGCAAGGTGATCTCTAAGGTACTTGCCAGTTCAAGTCTTATGAGCAGAATAGAATACTGCTAAGCCAAGAAAAGATGACCATAGTTTAAAGTCATTTATCTAAATGACAGTAATTTAAACTGAAACTGACACTCAACAATATAAAAGTTGACTGTTCCTACATTATATAGGGCAGTCATTGTAGCCAGCAAGCAGTTATTAGGAACCTCCTATACGTCAGATGCTATATTAAGTACTAAGAATACAAAGAAATGGGGGGGGGAGTATAACCTCTACCCTTAAGGAGCTCATATTCTGATAAGGGAGATAACTTAAGTCTATGTACATAAAATATAATATAATAGGAAATAATCTTAAGAAAACCTCTTAGAGAAAAAGGATTTGATCTACATTTGAAGGAAGTTCAGAAAACCAGTAGGAAGAAGTGAGCAGGGAGAGTATTGTTAAGTGTAAGGGACAGGCACTGAAAAGACACCACTTTGGGAACTAAGTTTTCTGAATTAGGATCAGAAAGAAGGTCAATGTAGGTTGGCTGGGTCATTGAGTATGTATATCATACTAAAAGGTAAGAAGTCTGGGAAAGGAGGAATGGGGCTGGCTGTGAAAGGTTTAAAAAGCCAAATCTAAGATTTTCATATTTGGTCCTGGAGGTAATAGGGAGCTATTGGAATTTAGTGAGTAGAGGGGTGACATGATCTGTGCTTTAGGAAAATCACTTTGTCAGTTGAGCAAAGGATGGATTGGAGTGGGGAAAAACATGAGGGAGGAGATGGACTCTTTTCAATTCTCAGGCAATCAAGGTCTGTACCAGGATAGTAACCTTGTGAACAGAGAGGAAGTAATGTATAGGAGAAATAGGAAAGTAGAAACGACAGTACTTAACAGAGCAAATATTTGCATGTAGCTTGATTGTGGGTTTCCCCCATAAAAATAATAAAATACAGGAGTTCCATATGCCAGTGAAATCACAGGTCTGAACTAGTAACAACAATAACACACTGCAAAAATCTGTCATATTATCTAATTCTGCAATATTTTGAAGAACATTAAACATAAAAGAATATTGGATGATAGCAACTTTTCCTAGGACATTTTCTAGGAGAAATTCATTGAAGGGAAACTGAAAAGAATGAAATAACAGTAATTATAACGATATTTTATAAAGAGGTTTAAATTTTACAGAGTGCTTTGCATACATTATCTCCAAAAAGGCATGAAATGTAAATAAATATTTTCTTGTACCATCTCCTACCCTTCTACTCACTTCCTGCAGAAAAAAAAATACCAAATTTATGAGGAAATGAAAAGGAAAAAAGCAAGCTTATTGGCAACTCTGGTGAAAAACTATTTCCTAAACTAGTTTTGCTTAAACATCCCTGAAAGTGAGAATAGTCCACTAATCAAGGCGTTTCATGATTTAATTTACCTTGATTAGCATACCAATTTGCTATATCTTCTTCAGAAAGTGTTAATCAATTTTAGGAACTAGTCGATTAAAGACAGACCACAAATTGCTCTCACAGTCCCCAATTGCTAATCCATTTTGAAAACCTAAATCAATCTGCATTTTACACTGTCATTTTTTGCTCAACATTTTTAATGCCTCTTGTGACTCCGAAGTCTGAGGAATGAGTTTCCATTCTGAATAATGAAATAAGATGATTTTGCATTAGGGCTCAAAGATTGTCACTTTTATCCTTTCCTCACATACTCGCACTTCTGACTTGTAGAACATTTGTGTGTATGTATGTGTGTGTGTGTGTGTGTGTGTGTGTGTGTGAGAGAGAGAGAGAGAGAGAGAGAGAGAGAGAAGAATAGTTATTTTTAGCAATCAAGGTCATTGCAAGGTAGCACCAATTCTGTTCCTCACCTCAGGAGGGAAATTGTTGCTCTTAGAATAATTTGAGTCCAAAAAAAATGAATGAAGTGTTGATGTATCATCAAAAGACCTCTAAAAACTATGAAAATCACAGAATCCTAGAGAAGGAACTGACTAGAAAGAATCTAATCTGAGCTCTTCAATGTATGGATGACACATTAAAGCAAAGGAAGTGAAATGAAGTCTCCAAAATCACCCCTCTGTTTAATGGCACAGGGAGGATTGAGAATGAAAACTGTAGGACTTAGAAAGTACATTGAAATGTCAGCTAGTCTTATCTCCTCATTTTACAGATAAGGAAGGTAAGGATCAGAGAAGCTTTAGTCTCCCTAGCAGCAACAGGGCCTTCTGGGACACACACCTCCAGAGATCATCCCCCACTCCCTCCCCTATCACTTCTTCTTTCCCAAGGGAGTTATTCTACTTAATTTTGGGATTTGCCTTTGATCTGCCCCAATTTGTGGATGAATGAGTAAAAGCTCACTCTAGATATACATCACATCCTATCTTGTCACCCAGAAGAATATCAGGACCAACTTATCACAGGCCATCTGCCTTGATACTAAGTCTGTCTCCTACCCTAAACCTTTCCATAATTTGCTCTTGCTCTAGGGGCAATAATCAATATTACTGTCAATGTTATTGAAAGAGCATGACAACATACTGCCCTATGGTTCTATTCACCATCCTAATGATTGCCTATAACAATCTCCCTTCCCTGTCTAGTCAAGACTGTTTCCCTCTATTATAATGTAAACCCCTTGAGGGAAGGAATTGTGTCTATTTTGTATTGCTGTATTTCTACTATAGTATAGTTCAAGGAGTACTGTACATGCTTAGTAAATGCTTGGGGGCAGTTGGTGGCACAGTGGATAGAGTATAGTGCTGCCTAGAGTCAGGAATTCTTATCTTCCTGAGTTCAAATCCAGCCTCAGATATTTTCTAGCTGTGTGATCCTGGGCAAGTCACTTAACTCTGTTTGCCTCAGTTCCTCATCTATAAAATGAGCTAGAGAAGGAACTGGCAAGCCAATCCAGTATCTTTCCCAAGAACACCTCAAACAGAGTCACAAAGAGTTAGACACAATTGAAAAAATGACTGAACAATAATAAGTAAATTCTTCCCGATTAACCAATGCCACACAAGTGATAAGTAGCAGTATTGGTATTTGAACAAACATTTCTTAACCAATCTACTACAATGATATTCATGAGCCTCATAGATATCCTACAATTCATGACTCTAGTAAATAAAACATTTTCCCCAAAGAATGCTGGGAACCCACTGAATGTGCAGGTATGAATTGAATTAGATATCTACACTGTCCCTTTCATGTTCCTGCTTGTTTTCACTAATCTCATCTAATCCACCACAAATTTTGCAATATTTTAGGCAGAATGAGCATGATTCCAAAAATGGTTATTTTTCAGATGCCAGAAGACCAGATATTTTTTAGGCAACTGAAGCTGCCATCTGGAACTTCTTTCAAAGCACATTTATTAGATGAATGTGGGGACACAATGTGGGGACAACTTTCTGTTTGAAAGAGAAGTTTGAGCATCAAAGTTCTACATATAGGTGTTAACTTCATTAAAAACAGTTTTGTTCTTATGTCCTAAAACTTTCTGCTTTGTTTCAGTAGGCTTGTGCATTTTCATAACTATTATAAAATATGATCCCAGACCATGGAGAGTGACAATTCAAGAAGGAAAGGCAAAGATTCAGACCTGGGAAAAATCAAGACAAATATGAGAACAGAAGGTTAAAGGCCAAGGTAGAGAATTAAATGAGAGATTGGAAGAACATCAGAATCCAGAAGTACAGTCAGGAGAAAAGAAATATACAGATATAAATGGTCATAGCAAGGAAAAAGGATCTGAAAAGAAGGAAGTACACAGGTCAAAAATCAAACAAGCAAACACAAGGAACCACTAACAAAGAGCATTTCAGGCTACCTCAGAGAGAAAATGTATCATTCAGCAAGACTCTTGTCTTTTTCTCCTCTATAGACTACTCTTGGAAGTCAATGGCAATTAAAGCCAGGGTAATAGAGATTACAGAATCTACCATTTGAATCTAAGAATTCGCTCAGACCTTCTTTATTCATTTATTTGCCAACAAAAGGTGTATAGCTGAACTGGAAGCCTGCCAGGGCCATTGCTAATTAACAGAGTTTAATTAGTAATAACATGGACCAGACTGTAGAAAGTGAGGTCCAGACATCAGACAGAAAGACCTACAGAGGCAGAGGAGCTAATTGGTGGAAATCTCAGTGGCAGACAAAAGGAAGACATGCAAATAGTATAGAAGTCAGGCATTAAGAAAAAGTTTAAGCAAGCAGGCAGATAGAATAAGAGAGACCTGAAGCAACCAATGAAAATTGTCTGGTATTTATTTATCTGTGAATTGAATGACTTTAAAATTTGGGTGGCTAAGAAAGTACTAAGACAAGATAATAATGTGGTTCCAATAAGATTGGAAGACTGGTTCCATTAGTTGCCTCATGGTGATGGGTCCAATTGTTTTTGTCTTTAAGATTCACAACAGAGCAAAAGAAAAAACAAGTGATTATGAATAAGAAATCTGGAAGACCAAGTGTGGTCTTTTCATCTGAAAGTCCATACATGCTAATAGTTTAGACAATTGAGGGTGAGGGGGGAAGGAAATCTCCAATTTTTAAAACATATATTAAGCTTCTCCGAAGGGCCAAAGCCAAGTATGTATGATAGAGACCCAAATAGAGGTTTTGACTACAGGTATATTGAACATTACATGCTTATTATCACTTCCATGCATTTATTCATCCTGCATCCTATTCTCCTGCTTGCAATAGCAAACCCTTCTTATCTTAGTCAAAACTTAATCTATTTTTCGATTCTAGTTAAAATTTCCCTCCATGAAGAGAAATGTTAAAGTCCTTCCACTGACTATCCCAGCCCATGGCGAATTTAGAAAATAGAATTTAACTGAGTCTGTAGAATCCTAGAACTGAAATGACTTTAATGGCCACATTCTAGAGCACCCCTATCCTCTAATTGTGGTTGAGGAAACTGAGAAACAGAAAGAAAAAAAAAAGGTTTAGTGATTTGCTGAAGATTGTCAAGTTTATTAGGGACAGAATTATGACTAAAACTCAGATAAACTACCCTTTGTATGATTCTATTTCTTTGTTTTGGAGCCTTTGATTACTGTTAAGACTTGAGCACACACTAACTCAGATTGTTCTCTAATTGCTTCAAATCTGTCTGTCTTGTCTTCCTATTTATTAAGGTTTTTAAGGACTGAGATCATGTTTTATTCTCCCTTTATACATTCCATAGTACTGAACATAATCATGTATACACAATAGTCAATAGATTAATAGTTGTTAAATGCAATTGAATGTATTGGTGCATATAATTCCCCAAAAGGAATCACTTTTGTCATTATAGTTTACTGTAGAATCATTGTTAGAATCTTTCACATTTGTAAAGATTAAAATTCATTCAATTTCCTGTTAGCTGTGTTCTCCTTTTTTCCTCCTCCTTCCACTTTCCTTTGTATATACTGCTGTAGCAATTATGTTTGCCTATTCCTTTTCCTCCTTACTCTCATAAAGAGTCTCCTTTTCAGGAAACTTAGCCCTCCATCCGTCTCCCTTAGGTTAATTATTCAAGCATAGTGTTCTTTGTGAAGAGATCCAGAAAAGTGGGATGGAGTACTGATGTCATCTTTTAATGAATTCTTGAGTATCGCATAGGCGGTCAGTAGTTTCTATACCTGTGAGGATGGTGTTGAGTACCACCTGTTCCTATTTACCATCTCTCCCCTGAATTTTTATGGCAGTCTTATCTCTTGCTTCTCCTACTATGTCAGGCCACTCACTCCTTTGGAGTCTCTTTTGTTTGTCATCATCTACTTCCACTCTGCTATATGTGGACTGTTCTAGGACATTTCTTTCTCTCTCTCTCTGTAATCTCCTTAGCTACCACGGGTTCAGCTCTCACTCTATGCAGATGACTTCCAAATCAATATATCCAGTCCCAGCCTCTCTCTTGATCTCCAGTCTCACATCACCAACTGCCTCTTAGATATTTCCAACTGGATGGACTGTGGTATTCTAAAATTCAACATTCCCAAAACAGAACTCATTATCTCATCCTTCTAGACCCTTTCATCTTTCCAACTTCCCTACTTCTGGGTAAGGCACCCTTATCCTTTCAGTCTCTCAAGTATACAGTCTGGTTATTTCATGTTTGCCATATATTACCAGTGGCAGTGATTCAAACACAGATGGCACATGATAAATATTTGTGGAATGAATACAGTGAATTGACCACATATGGATAGAATTTTATAATTTGAAGGTGGCTTAGAAAATTTTTGATCCATTGTTTTCTTAACTTTACAAATGAAGAAACTGAGTCCTGGTGACAATATTCAAAAGACAAAAGGAAGGGAAAATGGGAAAGGAAGAATCATTTTTTAAAAAATAATTAATTAATTAACTTTTAGTTTACAACATTCAGTTCCACAATCCCTTGAGTTCCAAATTTTCTCTCCCTTCCTCTCTTCCCCCAGACCTCCCACGGCAACATGCCATCTGATATAGGTTTTATAGATACCTTCACATTGAACGTTAGTCAAGTTGTAGACAAGAATCGTAACCAATGGAATGAACAACAAGAAAGAAGGAACAGAACAAAACAAAACAAAAGAGAGAGAGGGCAAGTGGTTTACTTCAATCTGCATCCAGACTCTGTAGTTCTTTCTCTGGATGTGGATATCCCTTTCCATCAGTAATCTTTTGGAGTTGTCTTATAGCCTTGCATTGCTGAGGAGAGCCCATCACACATAGGATGTGTCTGTAATTATGTACAAATTTCTCCTGGTTCTGTTCTTCTAGCTCAGCATCAGTTTATATAAGTCTCTCCAGGTTATTATGAAGTCTTTCTGTTCCTCATTTCTTACAACACAGTAGTAGGAATAATCATTTACACTATGTACCATGTACTGTGCTAAATGTTTTAAGAATATTATCTCATTTGATCCTCACAGAAATTTTGTGAGGTAGGTATTCTTATTAGCCTATTTTTACAGTTGAGAAAACTGAGACAGAGGTTAAATGACTTGCCAAGGGCCACGTGTCTGATGCTGGACTTGAACTTGGGTCTTGGCCCCATGCTTTATTCACTTCACCAAGAAGAGGCACGGCAAGAAGAGCTGTATGACAGAAAGAGAGAAGATAGAGCATGTTACCAGCAATAAATTATACTCAAAAAGTGGCACAGAAGAAATTGTCAGAAAGATGCATAATAAGAAAAGGGAGAAGGTACACTGATGAGATAATGTAGATAATGAGTAGTCAGCTCTCCTGTTCCAATGATATCCACATGACTTTGAGAAATCCAACATTCACGATTAACCCCTTGTGTAAGATATGTGGGATATCACACAGTGAGATAAAAAAGCATAAATAGATTGCAATCTATGCTTTGGAGAGAGTATTTCTAGTAATGCCATCACAGGGGCAAAACCAAGATGGCAGCGTAGGAGCAGCAAGATGTGGCAGCTTCCATATAGCCACCTCAAAATACCCATAAAATATGACTCTAAACGAATTCTAGAGCTTTAAAACACACTCAAATATACTTTCTGCTGAAGGCAGCTGGGATAGGAGGGACCATCTCAGCACTGGGAGCCGAAACCAATCCAGCCTGAAACCGTGGCTTGGCCCTGGGGGCGGCCTGACCAGCTGAGCAGAGCCGCAGCTGGAGCTTCAGGAGAGCAGATCACCATCAGCTGTGGCAGTTTCCAGAATTATCAAGCCATAAGAAAAAAGGACTAAGTGAAAGGTCAGTGGAACTCGGCTAAAACTGGGGGAGAAAAGTGGGTCAGGCCAAATTGCATCCAGGGCAAGGAAGCGGCAGAAGCAGAGGTCCTGTGGCCACCTCCACATTGCTGCTTCAGAGCTCCTGGCCTGCAGACTGCAGGGGGGCCAAGTGATTGTTCAGAGGCCAAGTGCTCTTGCATTGAGAGGCCTGGATCTGGATCGTGATCTTGGGTGGTGTTTTAAGTGAGCCAAAGCTGATAGGGGCTTTAGCAGCCTCCTAAAAGCACTGGCAGCTGGGAAAACCTCAGCAATTTGGGACAAAGTTTTCCCCTCTGGAAGCAGAGTTCCACAGAGCTAAAAAATCATTGACTGACCAACAATGAGCAGGCAAAGGAAGCAAAGTAAGAACAGCAACCAAACTCTAGATTCCTTCTTTGGGGAAAAGAAGGATCAAAGCAGGGAATGGGAGGAAGACAACACAGTCAGAACTCCCACACCAAAAGCTTCCAAGAAACATGAAGACTTCCTAAAAGCTAGAGATTAGCTTAAGAAGGATTTTGAAAACCAAATGAGAAAAATGGGGGAAAAATTGAGAAGAAAAATAAGAATGATGCAAGAAAATCATGAAAAGAGAGTCAACAACCTGACTGAAGAAATTAACACCTTAAAAAATAGATTAACTCAAATGGCAAAAGAGGCCCAAAAAAGCCAATGAGGAGAAGGATGCCTTAAAAAGTCAACTTTGCCAGATGGAAAAAGAATCTCAAAAGCTTTCTGAAAAGAATAATTCCTTCAGAATTATAGTGGAGCAAATGGAAGCAAATGACTTTATGAGAAATCAAGATACTG
>CM053591.1:69660592-69684435 GCA_028646515.1 Pseudochirops corinnae
GGAATGTAGGGTTTGGGAGCTATTCTTACTTTGCTTCTTATGCTTATTCTTACTCATGGTTGTTCAGAGCATGATTTTATTTTATTTTTTTAATCTCTGTGGGGCTCTGCTTCCAGAAGGGAAAGCTCTGTCCCAAATCGCTGGGGTCCTCCCAGCTGCCGTAGACTTCCGGCTGACTGGATAATGAAGACTCCAAGGCCGAGGCCCAAGACGACAATCCGGATCCAGGCCGCTCAACGTGAGAGCACTGGCCTGAAAACAATTACTCTGTCCCCCTGCTGTCTGCAGCCCACAGGCGGGAAGCTACAACGTGGAGGCGGGTGCAAAACCTCTGCCTTTTGCTTTTCTGCTCTGGAGACCTTTCCACCAGACTGTTTATCTCCCCCATTTCGCAATCCCCACGCACAGCTGTCACTAATCCGCTCACCTGAGAGCTTTCTCTGCTTTTCCCGCCCAGCTGCCCCCGGGGCACAGCTGTGGCTTCAGGCCAGGCTGGTTTTGGTTCGCAGTGCTGATATGGTTCCTCGTAGCCAAGCTGACTTTAGTGGGAAGTATCTTTGTGTGCGTTTTGGAGTTCTAGGACTGGTTTAGAGTCCTATTTTATGGGTATTTTGGGGTGGCTATGTGAGAGCTGTGATATGTTGCAGCTGCTACGCTGCCATCTTGGCTCCACGCCCCCCGATAGCCCATATTCTTAAATAATCTTAAATAAACAGGACTGAAATTCAGGAACAAAATTCTTGGGCAAAGAATCCTAGAGCAAAGAGTCTAGTTATAGTGAGACTTCTATGAAATTTATTGACAAAAGGTTTAATGCTCCCTTTAGTCCTCTTTTTCCATCTCATTTTACTCTAGGAGTATTGCTAAATAGCATATAAGCTGAATTTTCAGAAACTGACTCATATTTTGAATCTAGCAGAGGAGATGGCTTTTTAGAGGAGTCCCATGGAATATGCTTATATAAGGTAAAGATTACTATTGTAAGAAGAATAATCACTCTCAGAGCTACACATTTAGTAAGTTGGCATTTTAGTACATAGGGCATAGCTGATCAATTGGCATTTTAATACATAATTAGCAACTTCAGTCCAGTCTTTGAAAGACATACATAATTACATATGTACATGTAATGTACTAAGCGTGATTGATGGCTGCCATGCTGTGTCAGTATTGCTTTGTGGTGGGCTTCTGTTAGGGAAAATAATATCCCTGAGAACTGACAGATAATTATTAAATCCAAGTACATTATCACTTACTTATAGCCAGTTAAGGTAATATTAAACTAAGATCTCTATTCAAACAAGATGATTTTGATTGATAATATAAATGTAACCGTGGTCCTAATTGATAAGTTTGCAAAGAGTGGTTCCTAGTTAATTCTAAATTCTCCATTATTACTGATATAAATAACAAGGTGGAGACATAAACTGAGATTATGGGCTAATAAATGACTGTTGTTTAATTGCTCCTTTTAAGACTCAATATACCAATAGTGTAGTCTATATTTTTAAAGAGCTTCCTTATCCTCTTTTGGAAGATCAAGAGACAAGGAGAATCACATGACTACAAATGAGTTTCAGAGTGGAATGATTTCAGTTGAGATTATAGGAAAACAGAGACTGAATTTTGAGTGGCATCCGCTTAAAAATGAGAGATGATTGCTTTCTGGGGTTATGGGTCTCCAGGGCTGTTTGTGTTTGTAAGATCAGTGCCTAGGCAGAAAATCAACTCAAGTATAAGGCTCATGGCTGATCCTGGGGATATTTGGAAAGGGATAGAAGCTGTGAATAGAGAATAAAATGAAAAGAGAATCACCGTGGTTTGAGAGAATCCCAGAGAAAGAAGGAAACATTTAGAAGTAGGGCATCAATTCATTTCAATATATGTTTATTAAGCATCTATTCAGTGAAAGGGACTGGGATAAATGTGAGACTCTCAAAGATGAAAAACAACTCAGCCTTGCCATCAGACAGTTTATAGTCTAGTATAGGAAAAAGTCATATTCACAAATAACTATAATACAAGTTAGAAATGATTGACATCATGGCAGAAGACAGAACAGTCAAACATAGAGATTCAAAGAAAAGGGATCACTTAGAGTTGGGGTATGTAGTACCTCTGGGTTTCTGAAGTAACTTTATATATGTTATCTCATCAAACCATCAACAACAAGGCTATTAGGTATATAATATTATTATCTCCATTTTAAAGATGAAGAAATTAAAGATGAGAAAAGTTACTTGACTTTTCCAGAATCATCCAGCTGATAAGTATTTGAAGCACAATTCAAACTCAGGTCTTCCTGACTCTCAGTTTAGCACTCTATCCACTGAGTCACCTAGCCACCTAATTAGAAAATCAAAGAAGGTCTCCCTCCTAGCAACAACTGACAGATATGGGCTTTGAAGGAGAGGAAATTCATGGAGTTGGAGTCTGTTTCATACATGAAGGAGAGAATTTCCTCTGATCTAATCATAGGAAAGGGAAGAATGAAATTGGGAACACTGAATAGCGGAGTTTAGTTGCAGCAGGGATTGCACAAGCCTGGAAAAGATAAGTCGGAGTCAGATTATATGAGGCTTTCAATGCAGGCTAAGGAGTTTATATTTCATTTAATAGGCAATGCATAGCAAATAAAGTTATTGAGGAGAGTAACATGATTAGATTGCACATTAGCAAAATTTCTCTGTTACCGGATTTGGGTAAAGGATGAATTCATGAAGGGAGAAACTAGAAAATACAGAACCACAAATGTAAGCTGCTTGAGAGTGAAGACTTTTTTCAGAGGTTTTCCCTGCTCCCCAGTGCTTAGCAAAGTGGCTGAGAGGCATCTAGGTGGGCAAAATGCTGGACCTGGAGTCAGGAAGACCTGAGTTTAAGTCCTGTCTCAAAGAATTGCTGTCTGTATGGTCTTAGGCAAGTCATTTACCCTCTGAATGCCTCAGTTTCCTCATCTCTAAAATTATGATAGTAATAGCATGTACTTCCTTGGGTTGTTGTGAAGATGAAATGGGATATTTTGTGAGGCATTTTGCAAAACTTAAAGCACCATGTGAATGCTACTATTATTTGTTGAATTAGAGAGAAGAAGACCTTTGTAGGTCTCCCCAAAGCTAGTGGCTTCATCTCTGAGGTTACCTTCTATCTACTATACACATATATATGTATATAGTTATGTGAGAATATGTACACATACAGGCATAAATACATGTATACATATATATATATATATAACATTATATAAATGTACATTTAGATAGAGATAGATAGATAGAAATAGAAACCAGATGATACATAGATAAATAGATAGATAGATAGAATAGATAGATAGATGATAGATAGAGTAAATAGATGATAGATACATAGATAGATAGATAGATGATAGATAGATTATAGATTGATAGATAGATAGATAGATGATAGAAGAGATAGATGATAGATGGATAGATAGATGATAGATAGATAGATAGATAAATAGATAGATAGATAGATAGATAGATAGATAGATAGATAGCACGTGTTTACCTTAGAATCTGACTTCTTTAAGGACAGGAACTGTTTTTGCCTTTCTTTGTATCCAAAGAGCTCAGCACAGTGCCTGGCATATAGTAAGTGTTTATTAAAATACTTAGGGATTGATAGATTGAGGAAGAGGAGGCTACTATAGCAAATAATGGGAGATGCAATGAGGACCTACACTATGGTAGCAGCAATGAGACTGAAAAGGAATGGGTGAATAAAATAGAAATTGCATGGGCAGAACAGCCAGGACTTGGCAGTTGACTGTCCTTGGAAGGTGAGGGAACAGAAAGGCTCAAAAATGACTCCAAAATCTGAATTACTGAGAGAAAGTTATCTTAACAGAAAATAGCAAGTTAGGAGGAGGGGCATATTTAGGAGGGGGAGGATGATGAGTTCAGTGATAACCAGGGTATGAAAGGAATTTTTTCATTTCTGAAGTAATGCCAAGTAATTTCAACATTCAAAATAAGACAAGATTTTTTTTTCAACAAAAGATGAATAATAAGAGAAGAGCCATAATTAGAGATGAGAGAATGTGCCAGATTTAGAGCCCACTTGCAGATTGTGGGCCCTGAGTTTCAAAGTTACTCATTCTCTCTGTGAACAGGTGTTCACTTCATGAAAACAAAATGTTGGGTGCCTTTTCTTTTCTAAAAAAAATAATAGGAGTAGATGCTGAGGGCCATTAACATCTTTTGGATCACTAGCAACATATTTTTAAGTGAAAGATTACATGGTTTGTATAGTGAAATGGCTATAAGATCATAGAATTTTAAAGCTAAAAGAGAATTATAGATTGCTGATATAACTCATTCATTTTACTGAGACTCAGAGAAGTTCAGAGCTACATCGTTACATGGGTGTTGTCTCACGGGTTACCATAATTAATGACTGGAATTCTAGGTCACTTCAATCCCTCCCTACATTGCTCTTTCCTAATAATTTGGTACTTGTATGTTCTAGTAAATTTCAGAATATGGTCAGTGCTAAGAAAGAAAGTAATATTTTTGTGATGGTCAAATGTTCTCATGGTGAAGATAGCCACATTCTTTCATAATTTTAATTGCAATAACACACTTGTATAACATATAGAGCATGTAAAAAAGCATTAAAACAAATGTGCACTTTCATAGCTCCTGTTCCACTGATATCTAAGACTCTTGAGCATCATACATGAAGCAAATATATGCAGCAGCATCAAAGAATACAATACTTTATTGACTCAGTATTATGGTACAGTGGGAATAGCATTGGCACCAAAATCAGAGGACAGTGATTCTAATATTCCTTCTGGCATTTATTACCTATGTAACCTGGGGCCCATGGGGTACTTGAGAAGGACCAGCACCTCTGTTGTTAAGGCTTGCTGAGCCCTCTTCAGGGCTCCTCATCCATCATTTGTACTCACCTGTCATTCAACTCTCACCTGTGGCTCCAAGAAATTCATGTGCAGCAGTCATACTCCACTAAAATCACCATGGCAGATGGGCTAAACAAGACTGAGGGCAGCCCACAGGCCTTAAACCCATTAGGGGATGTCTACTTTCCCAGGCAGAATGGGTGAATGAAAATAAATTCTTCCATTGACCATAAAGGCAACTGAAGCAGGTGCCATGGAGCACTTAGAGCTTGGTCAGACATTGAAGATGCCAAGATCATCCACTGCATCACAAGCCATTGCCAGTCATCCTGACTTTTGTCTTGCCACTGGACTTCAATGACTCTGGAAGAAAGAGTGAAGCTGACAACTTTGAGCAATCCTGCTCCATTTAAATGTATTTCACGCAGGAGTCAAAACATCACCCACTTATGCCATTTACCCTCTTCAAAGAAGGATGAACAAAAAACTGGGGCAAGTCACCTAACCTCCCTGGACCTCTGTTTCCTTATTTTTAGAGTGAGTGTGCTGAACTAGTTGGTTAGTTCTACTGGAGGCCCCTTCCAGCCCAGATCTATGATCCTGTAATTCTGTCCTTTGGACATAGTTAAATTGATAGTTTATTTTTTTTTGACCCCTAGGTGAAGAGGAAAGTTTATCTTTGTCCTTGTAATGGTAATATAAATGTGAAAATCTTTTCCATCCATTAATAGGCCCATGTTACCTGCTTAAGTCACATGGAAGCCTAAGTCACATGAGTTTGAGTCACATGAACCCCGTGGTGGGAGGACCTTGATGAATAAGTGATTCAGGAAGGGTAGAACAGAGCCCAGAGGAAGTTGGTTAGAGTAGTTAGACCTCAGGGAGAGAGAAGAAGCAGAGAGAGCTGTGAGTATTCACTTGTGGAAAGGCTCTATCAGGGGGAAGGCTTGGGGATGGTGGTGCCCCTTGTACTGTTATTGTGTATAGATCTCTTTGTTGCTATGATGGATTTGGCTTTCTGGTGTTCGGATTCAGCTTTCTGGTATCTGAATAAATGTTTTGGCTCTGTCTTTTGTGTGGAGAGTCTGTTATATTTTACAATTCAGAATTACGTTGGCATATTCATAGTTGCCATAGGTTCTGTGAATATTGCATTGGCTCTACAGTCCTCCATTTGTGTCTAGTTGCTCAGGAAAATCATGAGCTCCCTTAATCCATCTCTTCTCCTCTAAAATAGGGTGGGATAGGGCAAACATTTATTAAGTACCTACTCTGTGCCAGACACTATGTTAGGTGCTTTATAAATATTATCCTACTTGATACCTAATTGACAGGGTTGTTGTGCAGATCAAATGACTTATCACTTTTAAAACATTTGCAAACCTTGAAACACAACATAAATGATACCTATTATTATTAACTATTGTTATAAGAATTTAAATTCACCCCATCTTCCATTATAGTAGACAGAATCAGATAGTATCTGAAATATTTGCATTTCAAGTCCTTCACAGTCTGGACCCCACTCCCTTTTGCAGCCTATTTCATATCATCCCCTTCCTTATCATACTCTATTTCATCCAAGCTGACCCACCTGCTATTGCCTGAAATTTCTCTCCTATCTCCATATCTTTGTATTGGCTGTCCTCCATGCTTGGAATAATTTACCTCTTCACCTTTGCCTCCTATAATCCCTGGCTTTCTTCAAGTCTCAGCTCATTTGCAATCTCTTAGAGAAAACCTTTCCTAATCCATACACACACACACACACACACACATATGTATATATATATATATATATACACATATATGTGTGTGTGTATATATACATATATATGTATACACAAACACATATATGTGTGTGTGTATGCATATCCTTCTCAAATCATCCTATGTGTATTTACCTTATATATGATTAATCTACCCAAAACATTATAAACTCCTCAAGAGAAAGGACTGCTTGATTGTTTTGATTTGTTTTGGTTTTTGTCTTTTTTGTTTTTGTGTCTCCAACACCTACAACAGTGTCTGACACATAGTAGGTGCTAAAGAAATGTTTCCTTTTTCCCCTGGACCTCACAAATTAAACATCACATTGAGCCATGCCTCAACTGTGCCTACAAAATTAAAAGCACCAGTATTTAAGGATTAGATTTCTGCATGACAATAATTATTATTTGTTCATCTCAAAATAACAATTATAACTTAAATTTGCACACTATTTTACTATTTATAGGGCACTTCCATGTGCATCATCTCATTTGACAGACATTTTGCCTTTTTAAGATTTAAAGGGAGTGACATTTTCAAATTTGCACATCTAGAAAGCTGCAGAACTGGACCTGGAACCCTCGTCTTAGGATTCTCAGGCTAATGCTCTTTGCAGTATCCCAGAGTCTACTTTCCATATGGCTGTTTTTGCATCTTGATAACAAGGTATGCCAGCCAGAAAATTCAGTATATTGAAGTTAATGAAATTTCTGACACACAAATCACATTATGCCATGTAACATTATGTTATATGGGCTTCCAACATAAAAACAACATAGAGAGAACAAAGCCCAGGAGAAGGATATGAAGAAATACACCATTTCCAAGTAAACAAAGCAAGAGAATGACCTAATTTGAAGCAATAAAGTTAGATGCTGTCTAAGGTACCTACAAATTTGTTGAGTTCCTGTGTTCCTTAAATAACTTGGTTGTTTTGCGTTAGAATAAGTCAGATGTGAGTGCAGCGAAGAATATGCATGCATATTTCATCCAACAAAGTATCCACAACAATATTTTCCAAGGAGATCCTGAATATTTGATGAGATTTCATGGAAAAATAACAAGGTAAAAAAGGTCTTAATCACCAAATGCAAGACTTCTGAGACCATGAAATTACTGAAAGAAACAATTATGATTCTGGCTTGCTTCATATACATGCTTAAATTGGTCATTTTCTGAACAACACAATTATTTGAACCATGGTAACAGCTGATCACTTGAGGGTAACCAAGTCACCCCACATTTAATCCTATTGTTAATTTAAGAAAACCAGCTTTAGGTCCAACCTTGGGGAAATAGTATCTTGTTCTTGGGAATACTTCACATGCTTCATATTCCATATATTCCAAAAGTCTTAGTGCAGTTTTGAGCTTAAAAATGTACTACATTTTTAGTACAACCTGAATTACAGGTATTACCTCTCTGTTAGCTCTCCTACCAGATTTTAGGTTTTTTGAGGGCAATATTTTAACTACATATCTTTGTCAGTGTCAAGCATAATGTCTCACACATAATAAGCCTAAATTTATTAATTGATTTAGATATTAAACATTACCTAGTCTAACTCCTTCATTTTATAGATAAGGATACAAAGGCAAAAGATCGTAACTTGCCCAAGAGTCATACAGGCAGTAAGTGGCAAAGCTGGGACTTAAAGCTAGAGCCTTCTGCTAACAAAACAAGTGCATCTCTTTCCCCTCTCCCCCCCATCTTAATATATTTACTTTTGATGATGAATGAGAGAATGAATTTTGTCTGACTTTTTCTCTCTACTTCCTTTGGTACCATTCTTCCTGATACTCTCAAGTTACAGAGCATGAAGATCTCTTCATGTTACCCTTATGTCAATCCAATGAGCTCTGTCTTCTTCCCGGGAAGAGCCTTTTTCTCCAAAATTATGCCTCCTGTATCAAACTTCCCATTTCTTCAAAATTATCCTTCCTATCTCAAATGTCTGATTTTTCAGTACCCTGACTTCAACCCAATGAAATATATTAATTTACCCTAAAGTGTAGGGAATGGATAATTATACTAGTACATAACTCTTATTTTAAAAGGGGGGGGTATGAATTACATTGAATCTCAATTCTTAATTTTCTTTGGAAAATAAAAGTTTGCTAAGAAAGAAAGGACAAAAAAAAAATTCCTCCCCCCAGCAAAAAAAAAAGAAAAGAAAAGAAGATAGTGGCCTAATCAGATTTTTGCTCTGTTTTTGTTAATTTTTTTAAATTTAAAAATATGCTTCCTCTCTCCTTTTGGAGATGTGGGGGATTATAAGTATGGAATGTTCCATAAACTGCCGGGCCTGGTTTGGGTTACAGTTGTTTCTGCTTGATCTGTTTTTGTTTTTCCTTTTTTACAAATGAAGACTAATTGAGGCAGAGCAAGGACAGGGTGAGAAATGGGGAAAGGTATATCCAGATGTTATTATATATATTATATAGAAAAATATTACGTATTATATAAAAAAACAAGATATATCAATAAAATTTTTCTTAAGGATACTCCATATATGCAAATTTCTTTCTAAACATAAAGCTTGGGATCATAGCATAACACTCCCTCATTTTACCCCTGCAGAAACTGAGTTACATAAGAAAGAAATTACTTGTCCAAAGTTACATGTAAGTAAATGAAGAGGCTGGGTTGCAGCAAAGGTGCTCATGCTCTGAATCCAGGCCTCTTTCTTGTATATCACATGCTTTACCAATTAATTAGAAGATGATTATAAGGGACTCTCTAAGACTGAAAAGTCTTTTTTGTTATGTTCCAATTTACACAACTGGGGTTATGTCTAATATTGGGCAATATAATCTCTATTTTCAAGTAAGGTTACTGTAAAGAAGGCTATTTATCCTGGTAAAAACAGGATTGAGTCAAATATTCTATAATTAAATGGAAAAAAAAAAACCTGGCTCCTTTTAAAAAATGAATGTACCAGAACATATAGAATCAAATAAGCATTGCACCCTATTGAAAGAATCTTCTTTTGGTAGATAATGCATTGGCTCTGATGAGGCTGTCATTGATCAAAGAATTTGTGAAATACCTTTATTGTCATCTGCTCACTCTTTTGTATATCTTTGGGAGGTGGTAGACATTCATCCCTCAAAGGCAGGTTTTATTTTCATAAAACAATCAAAAGTTTTTAGAAGCCAAATCTAGTGAATAAGAT
Source organism: Pseudochirops corinnae (assembly GCA_028646515.1). Taxonomy (NCBI): domain Eukaryota; kingdom Metazoa; phylum Chordata; class Mammalia; order Diprotodontia; family Pseudocheiridae; genus Pseudochirops; species Pseudochirops corinnae. The sequence goes on from CM053591.1 coordinate 69,670,420, forward strand.
GTTGAAAGGCAAGATGTAGCTTCTTTGCAAAGCAAAGGATTTCCTTGTTGGGCTGAAACTGTCTTGAGGGTTCAGCTGTAGTGCTCATGCTCTGCCTGGGTATGAATGTGGAGGGGTGAACTCCCAAGATGGAGCATCTGAGTTCATTTGAAGTAGGTCAGTCTCCTCAGTACCGGAGTCTTGGAGTCTGTGATCCAGCTACTTTCTGGTATATTGTAAGCACAAGCAAGGTGGGATTTTTGTTTTTCTTTTTGAAGTTCAGTTTAACAAACTCAGGCTAAATTGTAAACATCTGAAGGATTGATCACCTTTAAACCTTGGTAATTCACAGCTGTGCTGAGCCGTGCAGGTTTCGTGCCTTCTGACTCTGAGCCAATCAGGGGCCAAGTCTTTGTTACATATTCTGGGAGGTTGGCATTTTGCTTTGGGGGTTCTCTTATGAGAAGGACCTTCTAATTCCCTGGACAGGACTCTGTGTAGCTGTTAAGAGCCCCCCAACTACTCAGAGATTTGTGTTCTCCAGATCAGGTGGCATATGCAGGTGCTTGTATTACTTTGTTGAGACAGTAGGAGCCCTCTCTGTTGAATCTCTGTGCTATTTACTGGTGCTGACCTTTCCCCTGAACTAGTGAACGTAATTAAAGTAAGATTGTTGACCCCTTTAAAAGTTGTCTTTAGCCAAGCACATCAAAGAACCTGTGCTAAGCAGGTCATCCTGGGTATGCTAGGGTGCTTGTCATTATAGATGTAGATAGAGGTCTGGCCACTGGCATCTTAACACTTGACACGCTAGCCCTGGCTATATTGCCAAAAGAGGAGTACCAAAAATGTTCTGAGCGATGATAGACCAATTGGAATAAATCCATCTCCTCCTAAAGTGACTGTATTGAAGGACAATGCCCATTTGAATGTTTAAGTGTTGTGCATATATATTTGTGAGAAGCAGTATGGTATAGTGGATTGAATGCTAGAGTTGGAAAGATTCAAGTATTGCTTCTGATACCTATTGACTGTATGGGAAAGTCATTTAAGCTCTCAGTATCCCCAGGCAGCTATCTAAGATTTTATGTTTTAGATGAACTCATATAAACAGGATTGTAAGGTGCTTTAGAGGTCCAAACCCCTTATCCTACAGATGGGTAAACTGAGAATCAGAGAGGTTAAGCAATTTGCCCAGGGCTGCACAGGTAGCAAGTGGTAGTGAGGCTTTGAAACAAAGTCCTTTAAGTCCTCTATCAGTGGAGGCAGTTTTCACACTGGAGGGTTCCCCTCATTGATGAAATCTCAGGTCTACACCCAAAAAATAAAAATAAAATGTGTGTTAAAATATCAGTCTTGGAGTCTTGTTACTTAACACTCATACCTTATTATATGAGTGAGCACGGGAAATTAAGGGGAAAATATAATTAGAGAGGCACCCTCAAAGTATGATATGAAGGTGACAGCTATTATCAAATCGTCTGGACCACTGCCAGTATCCACTGACTCACCATTCTGAAGACAAAAAACATGTTCTGACTCGGCTCTGACTTCTGCAGGGCAAGCAAATGAGTGTACATAGTAATATCCTTTATAGATCCTTCCTAATCCTGTGGGCACATATTGAAATTTCTGCAAAGCAGTTAAATGTGCTTTGAGGATTTTTTTTAATGCCTATAATATTAATCTAGAAAAAACTGATGTCTGTCTGGCCAGGCAACAGAATGCTTAATGAATTCTTGAGTGTAGAAATTAGGGTTCAATAACCTTCAGCAAACCTCAATGAAAGTGATTATAAAAAATAAATAGGTCAAGCCCAAGCACCCAGAGATAAAGTGTGTACAAAGCTAATATGCTAACAGTCCACATACTGGGAAGGTTCTCTGTATGTGTCAGTCATCCTGGCCACCAAGAGAAGGTCCTGATGTGACAGGAGAAACCAGTTCCCACATGGACTTGATTGGCTCAGTGTGTGGTATTATTTACAGAAAACTAAATACTTTAAAAGCTCTGGTTTTAAATATTTATCAGAGTTCAACCTGAGAAACAGGTTCTTTTGTTATGTGATGGCATTAGATGTGGTCCCCAGTCACTCTTGACTGTGCATATAAGCAGTTCACTCCCTTGTGGGAATGGAGGGATGGGGGAACAAGAGATATCTAAATCATCAACTTAGTGTGGATGTTAGTCATAAGTTTACAAAACTAGCCCCAACGATGCCCAAAGGAATGATCTCTCCATTTTCTTCTCCCAGACAATCTAAGATCATATGCTAGAATCAATTACTTATAAAGAGGGCATGGCTTTATTTTTTCCCCAGCACAAAGCAAGGCAACACAAGAAATGATGGTTCACCACTTTGTTTATATTAATTATATACAGACACTGGGAGCTGATAGCAAAAGATTGATTGTGATTGAGCCATAAATTTAGCACTGAGAAACATCATCCATTTAGCTGGACAGCTCTTTGATGAAATATATTTCTAGAGCATGGAGAACAGGGAGAGGGTCTAAAGATAAGAAATGATGAATGTCTCCTGGCTCCAGCTACAGGGAGGCAAGCCTTGGTATCAACTGGTGACTCATCCAGAAGCAAATTTGCTTGCATGCCGTGATATGCATCATGCAAAGTTTGAAAAGTTGGAAGCCTATTTTTTCATTCAAGTCTTTTATGTGTGGCAAATAGGCTTAAAAGATCCTAAAATATCTGGAACAAAATGAGGCTTTTTATTCACCTCGGTGTGCTATCTACCCACCTGTTCCTCATGTATCCACTGTGAATGGAGCAGCAGTACATTTTGAAGGGCAATTCAGATAATGAGGATGTGTCTACTCAGTCACAACCAAGAGGTCAAAAGACTCCATTTGGTTTCTGGGTAACATGATATCTAGAGGAGTATCTGAGAGTGGTATTTAGATAATAATAATTCACATTCATATAATCTCCCATATATGTCCCCTTCTCCCTGTTACATACATACCCACCACTTGAGTACAGGCCCTTATTATTTTTTGCTAATACTATAAAAATAACTTCCTAATCTATCACCCTGCCTCAGCTCTCTTCTGCTCCATGCCCCAATCTATCCTCAACACAACTGCCAAAGTGATTTTCCTAAACTACCTGTCTGAGCATGTGGCTTTCCTCTAATTCTCCCTCTCCAATAAACTCTACTCACCTCCCCAGTGGCCCCCTGTCACCCAGTAAATTCTAGTGACTCCCCATTGCTTTTAGGATTAAACAAAAACTTGTCTGTTTGACACTTAAAGGCTTTTACAATATAGCCCCTTCATAACTTTCCTTACATACCTCCCTCACTTTATGTGTAGACAGTTACACTGGTCTATGGGATGTTCTTTAAACATGGAACTTCATCTCAGGATTTTGTTACTTTGCAAAGGCTATCCCCTCTGACTACAATATTCTCCCTCCTCACCACCACTTCCTATTTTCTCAAGTGTCCTTCAAGATTCAGGTCTAATTCTATCTTTAGCAAGAAGTCTTTTTTTCTGGTCCCCCTGACACTAGTGCCTTCACTAGTGGATAGACTGCTAGGCCTAGAGTCAGGAAGATATGTGTTCAAATCTGACCTCAGACACTACTGTCTATGTGACCCTGAGCAGGTCACTTGCCTCAGTTTACTCATGTATAAAATAGGAAGAATAATGTCTATCTCCCAAGGTTATTGTGAGAAAAAAATCAGAGATAGATAGATAGATAGATAGATAGATAGATAGATAGATAGATAGACGGATAGACAGGTGGATGGGTGGATGGATGGATGGATGGATGGATGGATGGATGGATGGAGGGATGGAGGAATGGATGGAAGGAGGGATGGAGGGATAGAAGGACGAATAGAGGGAGGGAAGGATGGAGGGAGGGAGGAATGGAGAGAGAGAAAGAGAGACAGAGAGAGAGAAAGAGAGAGAGAGAGAGAGAGAGAGAGAGAGTAAAAAAGAGTTTGGTACATAGTAGGTGCTGTACAAATGCTTATTCCCTTGTTCTCTCCTACTATATAATTGTTTTGCATGTTATATCTTCTATATTAGAGTGTGAACTCAGTGGAGAGAGGGACTATGTTTTTGCCATTTTTTGTATTTCCAGTGCTTATAAAGTACAGTATCTGGTGCTTAATATGGTGTTGAGCAACCAATGCTGGTTGACTGAATGAATGACTAACCAGCCATTAAGATTCACAAAATGTTTTCCATAGACAGCCTTGACAGGTAAGTAGTACAAATATCATTATCTTCATTTTATACCGAAAGAAATAAAGCGGACTGCACAACACACTGCCGCCTAAGAACTTCAGGCACTTGTGAAGTGGCCTGTGCCGACCAACTGTCATCTGATGCGGGTCACATGACAGCTGCCTTTGGCAGACCACAAGCTGCCTACAGGCTGTATGTTGTGCAGACCTGAAATAAAGGCTCAGGGCCCAGGCAGAAAACTAAGGAGAATCTGAGTCAAAATTGATACCCAAGCTTTCCTGATGCTTAGTCTAGCCTTCTGTCTACTACACCAGAGCAAAGGGGATCCTTCAGGTTTCCTAGCAAGTTATTTAAAATTCAGAGACATGTCAAGCTTTATAAAAATGTGACTAGAGTTGGGGGATGTGGTGATTTCCATCAAACCAAGGAAGCTTCATGAAGGAGGAGCGGGAACAAGATTAAGTGAAAGAGTGTATTTACCCATCCCTCGCAGCTCTAGTTCTTCCTATTTGCTCCTGAGGGAAATGAAGCCAGAATAAGCTAGTGAGAAAAGAAGAGGGAATGGAAGGAAAGTGGAAGGTTTTGCCTTTTTCAAACAATTGTTTTTCATTGAATCTGCGAAAACTGAATGGCTTTCTTCTATCATTTGTCTTTAGGGGATCTTCCCAATGTGCCAAAATATTTCTTCTGGGGTTTTAACATTTCAAGGGCATCAGTGAAGAAATTGGGCTATTTCCCACATGAGAAGTTCTTATAAATAATCATCAGAGAAAAGGGTCTTCGAGGAATTTGAGAGATTTCTGTAGCTTCTATACACTATACCCCAACTCCCAATGGGCTGCCCAGGAGTCTTCTACCCAGCTTCAACAATGCTGCAGTTCTTAATCATCACTGATCTGAGCCTAGACAAAACTTCTGTTGTTGGGCAAGACCCAATACATGACAGTATATTCAGATACCTCAAGGATTAGTCTAGGAATCAAGCCTCAGACACTAAAATATGAGTCTCATTCCATGTTGACAAGATATCATCTAAGAATAAGATTGCTGACATTAGATTGAATCTTGATTCTTCCATAACTCTTTTTTTTTGTTTTTCTTTTGTTTTGGGGGGGGTAGGTTGCATGTTTATTTTTAACATTTAAAATTCCAAATGCCAAATTTTCTTCCTCCTTCCTGCCCTTACCCCATCCATTGACAAGGCAAGTAATATGACAATTATATCTGTGAAGTCATGAAAAAAATGCTTTCACACTAATGCATTGTTGGTGGAGTTGTGAACTGATTCAACCACTCGGGAGAGCAATCTGGAACTATGCCCAAAGGGCTATAAATAATTTCATACCCTTTGACACAGCAATACCATTTCTAGGGATGTATCCCAAAGAGATCATAGAAGAGGTAGGAAGACCCATATGTACAAAAAATATTTATAGCAGCTCTTTTTGTGGTGACAAAGAACTGGAAATTAAAAGGATGCCCATCAATTGGGGAATGGTTAAACAACTTGTAGAATATGAATGGAATTGGAATACTATTGTGCTATAAGAAATGAGGTGCAGACAGACTTCATATTTACTTGGAGAGGCTTATACAAACTGATGTGGAGTGAGAAGAGCATAACCAGGAGAAATTTGTGCACAATTATAGACATAACATATATGTGGTGACCAATTTTGATAGACTGGACTCTTCTCAGCAATGCAGGGTTATGAGACAACTCCAAAAGACTCATGATGGAGAGAGATGTCTACATTCAGAGAAAGAACTAGAAAGAACAGAGTTTGAATGTATATTGAAGCAAACTACCTGCTCTCTTTCTTTTTCTTGTTTGGTTTTCTTTCCTCTTTCCTATTGTTCATTCCATCTGTTACCATCTTTCTTTATAACCTGACTAATGTCTAATGTGAAAGTATTTGCAGATCCTATACTTGATTGCATGCCACCATGGGGAGAGGGGAGGAAAGGAACAGGGAGAAAATTTGAAACTCAAGGGATTGTGGAACTGAATCTTGTAAACCAAAAGTAAATAAACAAATTAATAGAGACCAAAAAAAAAATTTTTAAAGAAAAAAAAGGAAAAGAAAAAACGCTTCTATAATAAGCATGTTGCGAAAAAAAAAAGGAGGAAAAAAAAGCTTAAAAAATATTTGGTTTAGGGGCACCTAGGTGGCACAGTGAATAGAGCACCAGCCCTGGAGTCAAGAGGACCTGAGTTCAAATCTGAACTCAGACACTTAACACTTTTTTTTTGGAGGGGGGAGGGCAAGGCAATTGGGATTAAGTGACTTTTCCAAGATCACACTGCTAGTAAATGTTAAGTGTCTGAGGCCGGATTTAAACTTGGGTCTTCTTGACTCCAAGGCTGGTGCTCTATTCACTGCACCACCTACCCACCCCAGACACTTAACACTTAATAGCTGTGTGACCTTGGGCAAGTCACTTAACCCCAATTGCCCTACCTTCCCCCCTTCAAAAAGCAAAATGAATGAATGAATGAATGAATGAACGAATGAATAGACAGACAGATGGACAGATGGATGGATGGACAGACAAATTAAAGAATGAATGAGTGAATGAATGAATGAATGAATGAATGAATTAAAATATGTGATTTAATCTATATTTAGACTTCGTTAGTTCTCTCTCTGGAGGTAGATAGAATTTTTCATCATGGGTCCCTTGGAATTGCCTTGGATCATTGTATTGATTAGAGATGCTAAGTCACAGCTGGTCATCATTATAACATTGCTATTACTATGTACAACATTCTCATTCTGCTCACTTAGCTTTATATTATTTCATATAAATCTTCCCAGGTTTTCTGAAACCATTCCACTTGTCATTTCTTATAACACAATAATATTCCATCTCAATTATATACCACAACTTGTTCAACCATTCCCCAATTGATGGGCTTTCCCTCAATTCCTTATACTTTGCCACCACAAATAAAAATCTATTACTAACATTTTTTATACACATAAATCTATTTCCTTTTTCTTTTATCTCTTTGGGATACAGACCTAGTAGTGGTATTGCTGGGTCAGAGGCTACACATGGCTTTGGGCATGATTCCAAATTATTCTCTAGACTGGTTGAACCAGTTCACCACTATTCCAACAGTATATTAGTGTGCCTTTTTTTCTACATATCCTCCAGCATTCATCATTTTGCTTTTCTGTCATGTTAGCCAACATATCTGTGAGGTAATATCTCACTGTCTTTTAAACTCTCATTTCTCTAATCAGTAGTGATGTTAATCATTTTTATAATGTGACTATTGACAACTCTGATTTCTTCTTAAAATTGCTTGTTCATATTCTTTGACCATTTATTGATTGGATAATGGCTCTTATTTTTATAAATTTGGCTTAATGACCTATATATTTAAGAAAATAAGACTTCAACAGAGGAATTTGGTGTAAAATTTTCCCTCAGTTTCCTATTTTGCTTCTAATTTCAGTTTCTTTCTGCAAAACCTTTTTGATTTCATGTGAACAAAATTTTTTATTTTACTTTCCGTGATCCTCTATATCTCTTGTTTAGTCATAGACTCTCGCCTATCTAAAGCTCTAAAAGGTAAATTCGCTCCCTAATTCACTTATATTACTTTGCATGTTGAACTCATTTACCCATAGGTTTGACAGTTAAATTTTTTTTCCATGCTCCCCTAATTTACTTAATATAACACCATTTATTTCTAAACAATTTATTCATTCTGAATTTATCTTAGTATACAGTATGAGATAGTGGTCTATGCCTAGATTTCTCCAATTACTTTCCAGTTTTCTCAGGATTTTTTTGTCAAATAATGAGTTCTTACCTCCAAAGCTTGGTACTTTGGATTTATCAAATACTAGATTACTATGATGATTTACTACTTTGTATTGTGTGCTTCATCTATTCCACTGATCCACCATTCGTAATAGTATACTTATTAGTATTTTTCCAGTCATAAGTAAAGATAGTTTTCAGCATTCATTTTTCTAAGTTTTAAGTTAAAAATTTTTTCACCCTCCTTCCTAGTCCCTCCCCCTACCCAAGACAGCAAGCAATCTGATATAGGTTATACATTTACGATCATGTTAAACGTATTTCCACATTAGTTATGTTGTTAAAGAAGAATCAGAACAAAAGGGGAAAACCATAAGAAAGAAGAAAAAGGCAAGGCAAGGCAAGGCAAGGCAAGGCAAAGGCAAAGGGAAAGGGAAAGGGAAAGGGAAAGGGAAAGGGAAAGGGAAAGGGAAAGGGAAAGGAGCTTTGATAAATTCTTTGATCTACATTCAGACTCCATAGTTCTTTCTCTAACCGTGCTTATTATTTCCCATCTCAAGTCTTTTGGAATTGTCTTGGATCATTGTATTGCTGAGAATAACTAAGTCTATCATAGTTGATCATCACACAATGTTACTGTTGCTGTATACAATGTTCTCCTGGTTCTGCTCACTTCACTTAGCATCAGTTCATGTAAGTCTTTCAAGGTTTTCTTGAAATCCACCTGTTCATAATTTCTTGTAGCACAATAGTATTCCATTATATTTATATACCACTAGTTATTCAGCCATTCCCCAACTGATTAGCATCTCTTCAATTTCCAATTCTTTGCTAAGACAAAAAGAGCTGTAAATATTTTTGTACATGTGCGTCCTTTACCTTTTTCTATGATCCCTTTGGGATACAGATGTAATAATGGTATTGCTGGATCAAACAGTATGCACAGTTTAGTTGCCCTTTGGGCATAGTTCCAAATTACTCTCCAGAATGGTTGAATCAGTTCACAACTCCATCAACAATGTATTTGTGTTCTAATTTCCCCTCATTTTCACCAAAATTTATAATATTCTTTTTCTATCATATTAGCCAATCTGATAAGTTTAAGGTGGAACCTGAGAGTTACTTTGATTTGCATGTCTCTAATCAATAGTGATTTAGCGAACTTTTTCATATTATAAATGATAGCTTTAATTTATTCATATGAAAACTGCCTGTTCATATTATTTAACCATTTATCAATTAGAGAATGACTTGTATTCTTGTAAATTTGACTCAGTTCTCTATATATTTTAGAAATGAGACCTTTATCAGAAAGATTAGGGGTAAAAATTATTTCCTAAGTTTCTGCTTTCCTTCTAAGCCTGATTACATTGATGTTGTTTGTGCAAAACCTTTTTTACTTAATGTAATCAATATGATCCATTTTGCATTTCATAATGTTCTCTGTCTATTGTTTGGTCATAAATACCCCCTTCCCATAGATCTGACAAGCATTGTATTCCTTGCTCTCCTAATTTGCTTATGCTATAAACCCCAGTGTCTAAATCTTGTACCCATTTTCACCTTATCTGAGAATAGGGTGTGAGATGTTGGTCTATGCCTAATTTCTGCCATACTGTTTTCCAGTTTTCCCAGTAATTTTTGTCCGATGCTGAGTTCTTATCCCAGAAGCTAGAGCTTACTATAGACAAGAGATTACTATAGACATTTGCAACTGTGTCTTGTGTACCTAACTGCTGATCCACCATTCTGTTTCTCAGTCAATACCAAATAGTGTTGATAATTGTCACTTTATAATACACTTTTAGGTTGAGTACAGCTAGGTCACCTTCCTTTGTTGTTTGTTTGTTTTTAATTAATTCCTTTGATATTCTTGACCTTTTGTTCTTCCAGGTGAATTTTTTAAATATTTTTTCTAGCTTCATAAAATATTTTTTTTGGTATTTTGATCAATATGGCCCTGAATAAGTAAATTAATTTAGGTAGAATTGTCATTTTATTATATTAACTTAACCTACCCATAAGCAATTGATCTTTTTTTCCAGTTGTTAAATCTGACTTTATTTGTATGAAAAGTGTTTGTCTTGGCAGTAGACTCCCAAATATTTTATATGGTTTACAGTTATTTCAAATGGAACCTATCTATCTCACTGCTGGGCTCTGTTGGTAATGTATAGAAATGCTGATGATTTATGTGGGCTTATTTTATATCCTGCAACTTTGCTAAAGTTAACTGTTTCAAGTAGTTTTTTAGTTGATTCTCTAATTCTACCATCCTATCCCTTGCAAACAGTGATAGATTTGTTTTCTCATTATTTATTCTAATTCCTTCAATTTCTTTTTCTTCTCTTATTCCTAATGCTAACATTTATACTACATTATTAAATAATAGTGGTGGTAATAGACATCCTTGTTTCACCCCTGATCTTACTGGGAATGTTTCTAGCTTATGACCATTACACGTAATGCTTGCTGATGGTTTTAGATAGACATTACTTATTACTTTCAGGAGAACTCCATTTATTCTTTGCTCACTAGTGTTTTTATTAGGAATGGGTGCATTATCCTGTCAAAAGCTTTTTCTGCATCTATTGGGATAGTCATATGATTTGTGTTAGTTTTCTTATTGATATAGTCCATTGTGCTAATAGTTTTCCTAATATTGAACCCACCCTTCATTCCTATTATACATTCACCTGGTCATAATGTATTATCCTGGTAATAACTTGATGTAATCACTTTGCTAATATGTTATTTAAAACTTTTTCATCACTTGTTCCCTAGGGAAATTGATCTATTTTTTTCTCTATTTTGGCTCTTTCTGGTTTAGGATATCAGCATCACATAGATGTCATAAAGGGAATTTGGTAGGACTCCTCCTATGTTTATTTCTCCAAATAAATTATATATGTTGGAATTAATTGTTCTTTAAATATTTGGTAGAATTCAGTTGTAAATCCATCTGACCCTGGAGATTTTTCCCTAGGGAGTACCTTGATGGCTTGTTTGATTTCTTTTTCTAAAATGGTGTTATTTCAGTATTTTGTTTCCTCTTCTGTTATTCTGAGCAATCTATATATATATTTTTTGTAAATATTCCTCCATTTCCCTTAGATTGTCAGATTTATTGACATAGAGTTTGACAAAATAGCTCTTAATTATCATTTTAATTTCCTTTTCATTGGTGGTGGATTCACTGTTTTAGTTTTTGATGCTAGTATTTTGGTTTTCTTCTTTTTTTAAATCAAATTAGCCAAAGGTTTATCTATTTTATTGTTATTTTTTTCCACAAAGCAAGTTCTTAATTTTGTTTATTGGTTCAACAGTTTTCTTCCTTTCAATTTTATTAAACTCTCCTTTGATTTTTGGAATTTTTAATTTGATATTTAATTGGGAATTTCTAATTTGTTCTTTTTCTGGCTTTTTTTTTAGTTATATGACCAATTCATTGACATCCTCTTTCTCTATTTTGTTCATGTAAGAATTTAAAGATATAAAATTTCTCCTAACAACTGTTTTGACTGCATCCCATAAGTTTTAGTATGTTATCTCATTACTGTCATTCTCTTTGAAGAAATTACTGAATGTTTCTATGACTTTAGGATTAAATTATTTCATTTCAAATTAGCTTTTAGCTTATCTTTCCATGGCTCTTTATTGCACATAATTTCTATTGCATCATGATCTGAAAATATGCATTTAATATTTTCTGCATTTCTACATTTGATTGTGAAGCCTTTATGCTCTAATACATGATCAGGTTTTTTCTACATGTCATGTATGTACTTTTGAGAAAAAGGTATATTTGTTTCTCTCCCCATCAATTTTCTCCAGAGATCTACCATATCTAACTTTTCTAAAACTCTATTCACCTCCTTAACTTATTCTTTTTATTTTGTGGTTAGATTTATCGATTTCAGAAAGGGAAAGATTGAGGTCCCCTACTAGCATAGTTTTGCTGTCTATTTCTTCCTGTAACTCACTTAACTTCTCTTCTAACAATTTGGATTCTATACTACTTCACACATATATATTTAGTATTGATATCACTTCATAGTCTATGGCACCTTTCAGCAAGATGTAGTTTCCTTCCTTATTTCTTTTAATTTTGTGTATTTTTGCTTTCAATTTGTCTGAGATAGGATTGCTACCCCTGCTTTCTTTCTTTATTTTTACTTCAACTGAAGCACAATATATTCTGCATTTTTCCCTTACTCTGTGCATAACTGCTTCAAATATGTTTCTTTTCTTTCTTTTTTTGTTTCTTTTTAATTTTCAACATTCATTTCCACAAGACTTGAGTTACAAATTTTCTCCCCATCTATCCCCTATCCACCACCCCAAATAGCAAGCCTACTGAATATCCCTTCCTCCAATCTGCTGTCTCTTATATCCTCCCCCCAAACTTCTCTTAATTTCTTGCAGGGCAAGATGGATTTCTATACACCAGTGCCTGTATATCTTATGTCCCAGTTGCATGTAAAACACTTTTTTTTTAAACATTTGTTTTTAAAACTTTGATTTCCAGATTCTTTCCCTTCTTCCCTCCTCATCCATCACCACTGGGAAAATAAACAGTTCAATATAGGTTGTACATGTGTAGTTACACAAAACATTTCCATAGCAGATGTATTGTGAAAGACTAATTATATTTCCCTCCATCCTATTCCACCCCCCGTTTAATCTATTTTCTACTTTGACCCTGTCCCTTTTCAAAAGTGTGTGCTTCTAACTACTCTCTCCCCCAGTCTGCCTTTACTTTTGTCATCCCCTTTCATCCCCCTGCCCCCTACTTTCCTGTGGGTTAAGATACCCAATTGAGTGCGTATGTTATTTCCTCTTTACGCTAAATTCAGTGAGTAAGGTTGACTCATTCCCTTTCACCTTCCTAATTCTTTTCTTGCATTGTAACAGTTTTCTCTTGCCTCTTTTACATGAGATAATTTACCCTATTCTATCTCTCCCTTTCTCCTTATCTCATTATATTCCTCTCTCACCTCTTAATTTTATTTTTTAGATATCATCCCTTCCTATTCAACTCATCCTGTGCCCTCTGTCTATGTATATATGTACACACATATACACACACACATATATATTTATATACACATACACCCTTCTATATATACATATATATGTGTGTATACACACCTACATATATACATACACACACACATATTCCCTTCAGCTATCCTCATACTGAGGAAAGTCTTACGAGTTACAATTACCATTTTTCCATGTAGGAATGTAAATAGTTCAATTTTAATAAGTTCCTTATAATTTCTTTTTCCTGTTTACCTTCTTATGCTTCTCTTACTTCTTGTATTTGAAAGTCAAATTTTCTGTTCAGCTCTAGTATTTTCATCAAGAATACTTGAAAGTCCTCTATTTTGTTGAATGACTGTATTTTCCCCTAAAGCATTATACTCAGATTTGCTGGGTAGATGATTCTTGGTTTTAATCCTAGCTCCTTTGATCTCAGGAAAATCATATTCCAAGCCCTTCAGTCCCTTAATGTAGAAGCTGCTACACCTTATGTTATCCTGATTGTGTTTCCACAATACTCTATTTGTTTCTTCCTGACACCTTGTAATAGTTTCTCCTTGACATAGGAGCTCTGGAATTTGGCTATGATATTCCTAGGAGTTTCCTTTTTGGGATCTTTTTCAAGAGGCAATTTGGTAAATTCTTTCCATTTCTATTTTGCCCTCTGGTTCTAGGATATCAGGGCAATTTTCCTTGAGAATTGCCTGAAGGATGATATCTAGGCTCATTTTTTTGGTCATGGCTTTCAGATAGACCAATAATTTTTAAGTTATCACTCATGTATCTATTTTCCAGGTCAGTGGTTTTTTCAATGAGATATTTCACATTGCCTTCTATTTTTTCATTTGTTTGGATCTGTTTTATAATATCACAATTTATCATAAAGTCATTAGCTTCAAATTACTCTAATCTAATTTTGAAGGAATTATTCTCTTCAGTGAGTTTTTGAAATTCCTTTTCCATCTGGGCAATTTGGCTTTTTAAGGCATTCTTCTCC
>CM053591.1:69684935-69704007 GCA_028646515.1 Pseudochirops corinnae
AGGGTAGAGAATAGAACAATGGAGGGGCAGGATAGGAAGGAGGGACATATAATCAGTCTCTCACAATATGCTCACTGTGGAGATGTTCTGCATAATTATACATGTACAGCTTGTATTTAATTGCTTGTCCTTCCAGTGGCGGTGGGTGATGAGGGAGGAATGGAAAGAATCTAGAATTTAAAGTTATATAATTAAATGTTAAATATATATATATAATTATTATTATTATTATTATTAACTACATCCAACTGGGAATTAAGATATACAGGCACTGTGGTAGGGGCAAGGGGGAGGACATAGGAAAGAGCAGATTGGGGCAAGGGTTAATTTCTGGCCTTTTCATCTGGAAAGTTTGAAAGTCCCTTATTTCATTAAAGATCCATCTTTGCTCCCTGACATGCTATGCTCAATTTGGCTAGGTAGTTCATTCTTAGTTGCAATCCAGGGTCCTTTGCAAAGATGGATCTTGAAAATTTTTGTATCAACATTCATTAATTGGTCTATAGTTTTCTTCTGGTTTTGCTTTGCTGATTTTAAATATCAAAATCATATTTGAATCATGAAAGGAATTTGATGGGAATCCTTCATTACCTATTTTTTTCACGTAGTTTATATAGTATTGGGATTAATTGTTCCTTAAATGTTTGTCAAAATTAACTTGCAAATCCATCTGGTCCTGGGGATTTCTTCTTAAGGAGCTCTTTTATAGTTTAATTTCTGTTTCCAAAATAGAATTACTTAAGTATTCTATTTCCTCTTCTGTTAATCTGTATAATTTATATTTTTGTAAATATTCATTCATTTCATTAGATTAAAAGTTTTACTAGCATGTAATTGGGGGGAAATGGATGCTAATAATTGTTTTAAATTCATATTCATTTGTGGTGCAATCACCCTTTTCATTTCCAATAGTAGTATTTTTATTTTTTCTTTCCTTTTTTAAGTCAGATTAATCAATGGCTTATATATTTTGTTAATTTTTTCATAAAACCAGATTCTAGTTTTATTTATTAGTTCAATGACTTTTTTTTTACTTTCAATTTTATTAATCTTTCCTTTGATTTACAAGATTTCCATTTTGGTATTATAGTGTTTTTAATTTGTTCTTTTTCCAGTTTTTTTATAATTGCATGCCCCATTCATTGATCTGCTCTTTCTTTCATTGATGCAAGCATTTAGAGATATAAATTTCCCTTAAAATACTGCTTTAACTGCGTCCTGCAAATTTTGGGATGTTATCTCATTGTTGCTATGCTCTTTAATGAAGGTATTGCTTATTCACCTTACGGTTTATTCTTTGACCCATGAATTTAGATTTAGATTATTTAGTTTCCATTTAATTTATAATCTATGCTTCCATAGCCCTTTATTGAATGTCTTTTTATTGCATTATGGTCTAAAATATTTCGTCTTTCCTGCATTTGATTGTGAGGTTTTTAATGCCCTAATACATGGTCAGTTTTTGTGAATGTGCCATTTACAGCTCAGAAAAAAAGTTTATTTTCTTCTATTCCCATTAAGTTTTCTTCAGACAGTCTATTTTATATCTTAATTTACTAAGACTATTTTCATCTCCTCAACTTCTTTTTTTATTTTAGAGTAAGATTTATCCAACTCTGACAGGGGAAGTTTGAGGTTCTCCACTAATGTAGTTTTGCTATTTTCTCCTATAACTTATTTAACTTTTCCTTTTAGAATTTAAATACTATTGTGTTTGATACATGCATGTTTAATATAGGCATCATTTCATTGTCTATGTTACCTTTTAGGAAAATGTAGTTTCCCCACTTATCACTTTTCATTAAGTCTATTTTTGTTTTTGCTTTGTCTGAAAACATGAATGCTATCCCTGCCTTTTTTATTTCAACTGAAACATAATAGAATCTGCTCCAATCTCTTATTTTAACTCTTTGTGTTTTTCTTGTAAATAATATATTGTAAGATTTCATTTTCTAATCCATTTTGCAATCTGCTTCCAATTATGGATGAGTTCCTCCTTTTCACATTCAAATTTATGATTTCTAATGGCATCTCCTTCTATCCTGTTTATTTATGTTTTTCTTTCTTTCCTTTTTATTATTTTATACCTCCTCGGAAGTCTGTTTTACATCTTACTATTGGATTTTTTTAATCTGCCCTTCCTTTTGTAACCCCCCCCATACCTTTCCCCTCTTACTTCCCTATTCAGTAAGATAGATTTCTATACCCAATTAAATGTGTATATATAGTCTTCTGTCTTTGAATCAATTCATATGGGAGTAAGATCCAAGCATTCTCTGCCCCCCTCCCACCATTTGTTTTTCTCTATGGTAAAAGTTCTTCCTAGTATATCTCTAAAAGAGACAATTGTCCCTAATCATCCTCTTCTTTCCTCCTTCTCCCATTGCATTCCTCTTTCTCATGATTTTTTTTTACATAATCCCATCTCATTTGTAAAATGGAAATCATAATATCTCTTTTCCCTTTACCTTGTTGTGAGAATCAAATGAGCTAATATTTGTAAAGCACTTTGCAAACCTTAACGCAGTAATAAATGCTAGCTATTATGTATATATTGCACCATGTGTATTATATGTGTGTTTTGTATATATACTAATATATATAATATATGTATTATAATGTATAATATGTATTTTTATTTTACATTATATTATATACAGTGTGTTTGTCACAAGTAGTGTATATGTGTTTGTGTATGCATATATATTTATGTATATTTTTGATCCATTTAGCTATATTTACATTGTTTCCTCTGATAGAATGAAAGCTTAAAAGTGAATATTGTTTTTCTTTCTTCTTTCCTTTCTTCCTTTCTTCCTTCCTTTCTGCCTTTCTTTTGTCTTTGTATCCCCAGCACCTGGTATCATGCCTTTATTAAGTAGGCACTTGTTGGATGAATGAATTAATGAACTATTTACTAACATGGTAGATCCACTTCCTTTTCCAATCACCTATTGCCTGGATGGTATTCTTTGCATTATCATTGATAATAAGAGGTAGCCTCCTTCAACCCACTACATATCTCTTCACTGGTCTTTTGAAATGTTAATTATCTGATCAGTATGATATTCCATGATTCACATCTTATAGCATCATCAGGAAAATATTGTTGTTGAAAACGTAGTCTTTTGCATCAATGAATAGCTTGGGATTGATTATTAAATATGTGGTACAGTACTTCCAAATTCAACCAAACCTTTTCTCTTTTTCTGATTCAATTCTGAGTCCAGTACACTGCAGTGACTATGCAAGATGGGTGTGCTCATAGACAAACCCAATGGCCTGTCCATTAAACTGTATGTGATAGTCTAATTGAATAAGAAGCATTCTTCATCTGTTTGCATTCCCCTGCATTCTATAAGGTTATTTCTCATTCTTCAAGCCATTTAGCAATTCTGGCTTTCTCTATCACTACCCACTAATGTTAAGGCTTTACCTACCCCATCCCCCTATATTTTTTCCATGTAGCTTTTCAAGTTAGCCTGTATTCCTGGAAGGATTTTGAAAATACGTCCAAATAGATGCATTTCTCTTAACCAAGGATACAGGGAATATCAAGAGAAAGTAAAACTGAGAACAGTAAATTTTTGAGTGTCAAGAAAAAGCTTCTCTGTAAGAAACAGTACAGTTTACAATCACTTTAATGACAATAAAAAAGGCCCTCAGGAGGATGAAAATGCAACATTCATAATGTCAGCTCAGTCGCTTCTGGTTCCATGCGTGAAATGAGCATTTGGTTATTTGCATTGTTACTGATAACACCATTCGTTTAGAACTATTCATCGTAGATCCAAAAGTCTGCAATCTAATATTGTTGACCTGACTGTGTCTTTTAGAAAAAATGGGTACAATTTGACCACTGAGGTCAACCATGTGCTTAAACTGAAATAATAGGTCAGCTGTGTTCATTAGCATACCAGTGCTCAGTTTCCTAGTCCCAGACTGCTCAAGGGGAATGTTTAGTATCTTTATATTCCCCCAAGGTGAATGATCCAGACCATTATTACTACAACATTCCAGAAGATTTTAATTATCTTAGGCATTGCAGCTGGTTGCTTGAAAGGAACCTCTGAGGATCACGGGAAACACCTACACAGAGAAGCAGAAAGCTCATAAAACCCCAATGACAATAGGACTTGTACATTGCAATAGCATGATACATCAATGCTTGTATGTACATTTGTTTAGAAATTTTCCCCTCTCCTATGTCTGTTTCCCAAGATGATTAGGGAAAAAGGAAAAAAACAAACCGGTATGTTCTAAAATGCTTATAATAGCTCTCTTTGCAGTGGCAAAGAACTGGAAATTGTAGGGATGCCGGTCAGCTGGGGAATGGTTGAACAAGTTGTGGTATACGATTGTGATGAAATACTACTGTGCTGAAAGAAATGATGAATTTGATGATCTTGGGAAAACATGGATAGATTTGCCTAAAATAATGAAGAATGAAATGAGCAGAACCAAGAGAATGTTGTGTACAGTAACACAATTGTTTTAAGAACAACTTTGAGTGAATAAATCATTTCTGGCTATTATAAATACCAAAATTAACTACAAAGCACATATGAATGAAAATACTATCCCCATCCAGGAAAAGAACTAATAAATGGAAGTTTGTATAGAATGGTTTTACGTGTACATATATACACATATATATAATATATATATATATTTAAATACACACATGCATATATATGTATACACATATGTGTCTATATGAATACACATATGCATATACACATATTTGTGCCTAGTGGTAGTTTTATTATATATTTAAAAGGAATAGAAAGTTGCACATAATAGATTTGCAGTTTCATATGCAATCATCTTTTTTTCTATTCTACTATGTTACAGAAATACTTGCTTTATTTCTTAAGTTCAAAATAGGATAAATATTTATTTTTATTAAAAAGAAATTTCCCCTCCATTTAAACTTCTTGCTTAGGGAAGAATCCATAGTACCAACTTCTGTATGAAGCCTTTCTTTATCCTCCCAGATGCCAGTACATTCCATCAGACATTCTCTACCTCTCTCTCTCTCTCTTTCTCTCTTTTTTCCTCACTCACACACACACACACACACACACACACACATACACACACTTTATATATTTTGCATATACTTACATACATACACAGTCTCTCTCTGGATAGAATGTAGGCTACTTAAAAGCTAGTTCAGTTTTATTTTTTGTCTTTGTAGTCCCAGAGAAGGCACAACAGCAAACATAGAACAGGCCTTGGAGTGATTGGAAACACTGTGGGAAAGCTACCATCTTCTTCTAAAAGTCTTATACTTATAAATTTAGAGTTTGAGAGGAACTCATAGTGCCATGTTGTCCAACTCTCTCATCATATATGTGAAAAAATAAAGTTAAACAAATTGCCCAAAACCACACAAGTAGTAAGAAGCAGAATTGGGATCTAATCCCTGGTCCTTGAATGCCAAATTCAGAAATCTTTCCTTCATATGATACTATCTCCTAATTCTTCTTTTCCTTTTTAGAACAATTCAATGAGATGCATGGATTTAAAACTCAACTCTTGAGAGATATGCCCTTTAAACTAATTGTGAATTAAATGCACACTAGTAATGCTAAAAACTCAAATTTGGCCACTAATCCCCCAAATCTGAGGTACTCCTCAGATGCATCACCTTCCCAGTTTTTTCCCTGTTTTCTCCTACATAGATAGTCATTTCACAGAACCATTTGCTAACTGTTAGAGCAGCAGATGTGGTTTAATAGCTCTTAAGACATGGCCACCTTTAAAACTTCTAACGTGGAAAGGTATCTCTAATTGGTAACTTATGCCTCTACCTTGCTGTCATTGGAATGTTTAGAAAGTGAGACAAACTACATCTGGTTAAGTCCATCAATAAGCATTTATTATGCACCAAATGTTGTTCAAGACTCTGAGAATATAACAACAAAAGTAACGATCACAGTCCTTAAAGAATTTATATTCTTCAGGGAAAACAACTAGCACAAATATCAGTATATGCAAATTTGGGAAGTCTGGGGATTGGGATACTCGTTTTATAACCAGCTTGCTTTGTATAAGGGTGTGGGGGAAAGGTATTCTATATCTTGTGAGCTCTAACACCAAGAATAAAAGATTTCTGGTAATAAACTCGTGATTGTTCCAAACTTTGTCTGCTGAGGCCCTGGGATCTGTTCAACCCTTTAACTACAAAACCTCACTGAAACATTTAAAATTATCCTTTATGCCAGAATCAAATTTTCTTATGAACCCACTCCTATATGAACTGCCTAGTGTAGAATTATAACATGAACCTCTAGAGATGAACCACAGAGACTTGTGGTGGTATACCACCATTCTGGGGAAATTATCATAGAAATAGGATTGTAAAAGACCTCCAAGGTTATCAAGTCCAACCCATTAATTTTTCTGATAGGGAAACTGAGACTCCGAAATGTTAAGTGATTTGCCCAGAGTAATATAGCTAATGTCTCAGGTGGGATTTAAACCCAAGTTTTCCTACCTCCAAGTCCAGCACTCTATTCACTATGCCATGGTGCCTCTTGGCTTATGTATATATTTTACTATATGTGTAGATGATAGATAAATATGTAAACAGGTTAAGCTGCCCCAATAAATGGTTACATGAATGAAACCTCATCCTAGTTGGCAGAGTCATGATGATGGAGTAAAACCAGGGACTCCCTTAAGCTCTCCCCCAAACCCTTCCAAATACCTTTAAAAAAATTATTCTAAACAAAGTCTAAAGCAGCAGAACCCACAAAAAGACAGAGAGAAACAGATTTCCGGCCCAATACAATCTGGAAGGTCAATGGAAAGGTCTGTTGCACCAGGCTAGGAGAGGAGCCTAGTCCAGATTGGGCCACAATGGCAGAGACTGTGCTCTGGAAAATTCAGAGCAGGCTTCAGAGAACTGAATCACTGGCAGCTGAGGTGGTTTCCATATTTCTCAACCCACAAATGACAAAGACAACTTAGGAGGTCAGTGAGAAATGTCTGTCAGACCTGGATGAGAGAGGAGCGCGGATTAGCCCTGGCCCCAGCTCAGTCCCAGAGCAGTGGCAACAACTGCTTCCAGACCTCTCAGTACACAGACAGTAAGGGGAATCAAATAACTAATCAGAAGGAGATTACAAGGATCCCTTTGCTGTCACTGAGGTAGGACTCTGTTGCTTTATACATACTTGGATATTGGTTGCAATCCTGGGTGGCAGTCCTGGGGTGAGGAGGAGCACTGGTATAGCAGAGCTTGTGGCATCAGTGGAGAGGGAACCCTCCCCACAGTTGCAGGGCAGAAAAGAATGCAGAGCAAAAGAGGAGTAAACACCTCTCCTTGGATCATACCACATTGAAATAACTGAAAACTTACAGATCCCTAGAAGTATCTCTGAAAATAGCTCCACAAAACCCCTGAAGCTGGGGATAGTATGCCTTCCATACTGAAAGTAGAGTTTTACTTTAACAAAGAGTTAAAAGTCAAGTAGTTTGGGGTGGCTAGGTGGCACAGTGAAAAGAGCACTGGCCCTGGAGTCAGGAGGACCTGAGTTCAAATTTGGCCTCAGATACTTATCACTTATTAGCTGTGTGACTTTTGGCAAGTCACTTAACCCCAAGTGCCCTGCCTTCCCCCCTGCAAAAAAGCAAAAAAAAAAAAAAATCAAGTATTTGGCAGGAAAAATGAGCAAAGGGGAAAAGTCAGACTATAGAATCTTACTTTGATGACAAAGAAGATCAAAACATACACTCAGAAGAAGACAACAAAGTCAAAGCTGCTACATTAAAAGTCTCCAAGGAAAATATGAATTTGTTTCAGATCATGGAAGAGCTCAAAAATAATTTTGAAAATCTAGTAAGAGAAGTGGAGGAAAAAATGGGAAGAGAAATGGGAGTGATGCAAGAAAATCATGAAAAATGAGTCACCAAATTGCTAAAGGAGAACCAAAAAAATGCTAAAGAAACAACACCTTAAAATATAGACTAACCCAAATGGTAAGAGAGGCCCAAAAAGACAATGAGGAGAAAAATGTCTTGAAAAGCAGAATTGACCAAATGGAAAAGAAGCACTGAGGAAAGTAATTCCTTCAAAATTAGAATGGAGTAAATGGAAGCTAATGATTTTATGAGAAATCAAGATATTATGAAACAGATCCAAAACAATGAAAAAATAGAAAGCAATATGAAATATCTCATTGAGAAAACTGTTGACCTAGAAAAAAGATGCAGGAAAGATCATTTTAAAGTTATTGGAATATCTGAATGCTATAATTTTAAAAAGAGCCTAGACATCATTTTTCAAGAAGTTGTCAAGGAAGACTACCCTGATATTCCAGAACCAGAGGGTAAAATATAAACTGAATAACTCCACTGAACACCTCCTGAAAGAGATCCCAAAAGGAAAACTCCCAGAAATATTATAGCCAAATTCCAGAGTTTTCAGGTCAAGGAGAAAATATTGAAAGCAACCAGAAAGAAACAATTCAAGTATTGTGGAAATACAATCAGTATATATATTTTGCATGATATTACATTTCCTACCTTCACAATTGGTGGGATAAGGGTGAGAGAGAGGGAGGTAATTTGGAACCACAAATTTAAAAAAAAAAAAGGTTACATAAATGCTAAATTTAAAAAAAAAGTAAGTCCCTGTATGGCACTGATTTTTGTTTTTGGGTTTGTTTGTTTGTTTTTTTGCATCTCTAATGCATAGTAACGTGGTGCTTGGTACGTAATAGACATTTAACGAATGTTTGTCGATTGAATGATAGATGAACAAAACTGAAGTAAATAATTGGCCCTTATGATTCCTCTCTTATAATGCCCTACCATACACAAGTAGACCCCCAAAACTATCAGTGCCTGGATTAATCAGAATTTTTTGATGTTCATGATTGAGCCTTTAGTTCGGGAGTCAGTC
The DNA here is from genome assembly GCA_028646515.1 of Pseudochirops corinnae. NCBI lineage: Eukaryota > Metazoa > Chordata > Mammalia > Diprotodontia > Pseudocheiridae > Pseudochirops > Pseudochirops corinnae. The sequence continues at coordinate 69,693,853 of CM053591.1, forward strand.
TTTCATCCACAAAAGTTTACACTGGGGATGTTAGAATCCTAACCCTTTCCCTTTTTGAGTTTCAAGTTTGAACTCCAGAGTTACTAGATGTCAGCCTCTAGAGAATGATTCAGATATCCCCATAGATTGTGATGAAAGACACCATAAGAGCAAACTCAATTTGAAGGTAATGACTAGGAAAGTAGAAAAAGAAGATTGCCTCATGAACATCTTCCGCTAGCCCCAAAACGAGTAAGCAGATAAAGAGAAAAACAAAACAATCACATTTGAGTGGTTATGGCAAAGATTGATGATGCTCAAGGATCAGCTTATAGGATATACTTAAAATGATAGGTTGCCAGAGGCTAATTCTAATAGTTATAAAATCAAATAGACTTACCTATTTAGGAGTTTGGCATGCAGTGAAGAGCTACTTTCCCAAATATTCATAAGTTCAGTTGCAGCTGAGCTGTGAATTGGGTTGTTTTTCTTTGGTATCTTCTTTCTGATTCTATGTCTTCAGACATTATTATTATCTCTTTTCTTTTTTTTGCCTCCCTTTTCTTCTTCCCTTTCCTTCTGTCTCCAGATCAGGTTTAACAGTATGGTATGATTAATTCTAGAATTAAAATCAGATGTTCTGGATGAGTCTTGCATCAGCCACTTAGCAGAGGAATGTCCTTATGTGTTACTTACATCCTTAACGTGTTACTCCCTAATGCTTTAATTTTCTTATTTGTAAAGTGAGAATAACGATACTGACACCACCTCACAGTGTTTTTATGAGAAAGGCACTTTTTACACTGTAAAGTACAACAGAAACACGAATCATCGTTGTCATGAAGCAAACAATCAACATGTATTTAGGAAATGTCTACTCTGTGTTAGTCCAAATATTAGAAGATACAAAGACAACTACAAAAATTATTTCTGCCATCAAAAAGCTTACATTCTAAAGGGGAGAATGACATGTATATAAAGAAGTATATACACAATCATACAGAGTAGATGCAAAGTAACCTGAGAGAGGGAGGCTGTAGCAGAGGGGATTGGGAAAGGTGATCTATAGAAGGAGGGATTTGAAATTACTCTTGAAAGTCTCATTTCATAGAAGACTAGGTGGTATTTTTTTTTCATAACTTGCCAAGCCTTTCAAATGGATTTCTTTGCTGCTATATATTCCCACCATTTGAAACAGATTATTTGGGGATAAGATTCCACGTTTCTAGAAATCCTCTCTTTAAATATAAGTGCCTAGGTGGTGCAGTGGATAGAGTGCTACACCTGGAATCAAGAAGACTTGAGTACAACCTCAGACATTTTAGCTGTGTGACCCTGGGCAAGTCATTTAACTATATTTGCCTCAGTTTTCTCATCTGTAAAATGAGCTGGAGAAGGAAATAGCAAACTATTCCAGTATATTTGCCAAGAAAACTCCAAATAGGATCACAAAGAGTTGTTCAAACTGAACAACCATAAAACCACTTGGAAAGAAAAACATAATCAATAATTGATAACTTAGTCTGAATTAATTTCTTGGAGGCAAACAATATGTAGTCAACTAGCAAGGTTTTGAATCAATAGGACACTGAAAATTTCCATTTTGATGGGTAAAAAAAAGAAGTGGAGCATGGACATCTGCCTAGGAAAATCAGAATGGTGCCTCAGGGCGTTGTCTTGTGGTAATATCTGGACATCCAGGGCACAATAAAAAGACTCTAAATGCCTGAAAAAGGATGAGAACCAGAAATGGAATGGGATACAAAAATGTGGATAAAGGATATGAAAATCATTTGAAGTGAGATTGTTCAGCCTGGGGAAAAAGAGATTTAGATGGGTCATAATAGCTACTTTCAAGTCTTTGAAGGTCTCTTGCACATAAAAGGAATTCGATTTCTTCTACTTTACCCTACCTTAGAGGACAAAACTCAAATAAATTGTTGCATGCTATAGAAAGGTAAATGAAGGTTGAATGTAAGAAATAAATTTCACAGATTAGGAATAGGGACTAGACCAAACTTTCTCTATAAATGCAGGTTAGCACCTTTTCTTCAATGTATAGTCTCAGAGAGCTGTCCAAAGCACCGAGGCAATAAAATAATTTATTTTATTTTATTTTACTCAGAAAATAAACTCAGTTATTTTACTCAGAAAATAAACCTATTAAAAATGGAATGACTTGTCTCAAAAGGTGATGTGCTCCACCTTTTTCATGGTATTACATGAAGACTGAATGATCCTTTCTTGAGGATGACTTAGAGAGATTTCCCATTAAAATCTAGGTTAAACTAAATGGTCTTTGAAGTCCATTCTCACTTTGAGATTCCATGAGTTCCAGTAAAGAAAAATTAATCCATTTAATACTTCCTCCTAGTGTGGATTCTGATCATGAGGCGGGAGATCTGATACATCCATACAGTACCGTTAGCAAGTAAGTCAAGTTAGAAAGACTAGAAGAAGAAAGGTAAAGTCAGTTTTCTCTCCTGAGCTACATAGTACAATAGTAGTCAAGACATTATGATGTTAATCCATAAAGGCCATATTTTCACTAAGGCGTTCCTATGGCCTCATAAAACTTAATGGCAAAATCAAAGATTATTATCTCAGAATTGCCAAGTTTAAATTGCCGGCTTCTCTACTTTCCTGGTCCACAGTGACTGCCTCCCTTAGAGATTTACAGCAGCTGTCCCTACTTTTAAAATGCCTTCAGAGGTTCAACAAAACCAAACTGTGACGGTTATCACCAGTTTACATTATTACTGAGGAATGAGAAAGAATCCATTTTAATAACCCTTAGGAAGTGAAGATCAGCAAACATTCTATTAGTTTTCCTTGTGGGATTTGATATATCGTTACATAACAAATGGAATGGAATGAATACGTCTCTTGTTACTTCACTGTAGAGAATAAGAAGAGATGAGCACTTTTTTTTTTTTTTGGACAAAGGATTCATAGAAAAAAAGACACCTCTATTATATGTTGGTCTTGATTTCCTCAACATTTAAGGGTATGTGATTTCAAAGCAGAAATTCTCCAGGCACCAATATTTCTGAGATCATCTTTCCCCTTCCAACATATGCTGACCAACCAAAAGATCTTGATTGTTCCACAGGACTCAGGCTGCTACCACCTAAGATCCAGTTACCATCCCACCCTTTTCTAGAATGACCCTCCCTACAACCTTTGGGATCCTCCTGTTGCACCATCCAGCCTAGGAACCAAGTCTTATGGGACATTTGTAATCGTCAAAGTATCATCAGCAAAGGCAGTGCATGGCAATTGCTGCACATTTCCCCTTCCCCACAGGTACCTATCTGAGGACTATGTTATCCATTTCTCCTTGTTCTCCCTAGTACCTGGCAGAAGGATCTGGGCAGAGTGTGCCCTCAAAAAAAATGTTTTGACGATTATGATAATAATTGTTGTTTACTTTCAAAAATTAGTTTTCTCCTGATGCAAACAAGTGAGGGCTCCATGTCTGAGGTAAGATCTACAGAGGTCTGACACATACCATTCTAATTAGAATCATGGAAAATGTAATGTCTGTTTTTGGTACTCCCCTTGCACTATTCTGGGAAAATACTTTAAAAAATTTGTACATTCTATTGTATTGGTGTGCTTTATTTTTATATTACAAATATTCCCAGATTCCTCCAGCTTCCTGAAACAAAATCAAATAGTTAATTAAGACTAATAAGACAGTAGTTTCATCTGAAAGTGCATATAGTATTTCACATCTCTGGCACCCTCCATCTCTCTATTTTTTTAATTTACAAAAATTCCTTTTCCTTCCCATCCCCTCTCAATCCCATTTGAAAAAAAAAGAAGAGAGGATTCTTCTAACAAATGTGCATGGCCAAAAAAAAACAATATTCCTCAACAGCTGTACATAAAAATATGCATATCTCATTCCATACCCTAAATCCATCATCTCTATAATGGATAGCACAAATCCTGAATGGTCAGAATGGTTATTGTATTCATCAAGCATAGTTCTTACAGATTGCAAAATTGTGTGTTTTTACAGTGTTGCTATTATTATATAAATTGTTGCCCTGATTCTTATTTCATTCTTTATTAGTTTATGAATGTCCTCAAAATTCTTCATTACTATAATATTGATGTTATCATATAAAATTATCCCTCTAATTCTGCTCACTTTACTCCTTAAGTGAAACTTTCCAAACTTTTTTGAAATAAAATATTTCCTAGTTTCTTGACCACAAGGGTATTCTATCACATTCATATGCCATGACACAATCAACCATTCCTTAATTGTGAAAATCCTTCATTTCTAGTTTTTTAACTAACACAAAAAGAGCTGCTATGAGTAGTTTCCTACAAAACTACCATTTCCTCTTTTTTTAAACTCTTCTGTTTATAATAGCAGTAATATAGTTAGATCAAAGGGCATGTACTCTTTAGTAATTTGTGTTCTTATGTGTGTGTATGTAATTCCAAATTGCTTTCCAGAAATCCTATACCCCTTCACAAGTTCAACAATGATGCATCAATGTGCCTGTTAACCAACAGCCTCTTCAAAATTTTAATTTTCCTTTTGATAGAATATTCTGAATTTCTGATTTACTAATTCCTTTAATCAGAGTCCCATTCCCTAAGGTGAAATCCATTTTCCCCTACTAATTCTTTCTATACTCACATCCCTGTGCAGCTCATCCTTAATTCTACTGTCTTTATTCTCCCCACCCATCCCTTTCCACTGTTCCTCTGATATATTATTCTATGATTCTTCTTCATCCTAGATCTCTTCTCTTGTGGTTTACATTATCTGACTTCTGCTGAAAACTAGCTTTCTCCTTAAGACACAATATTTCTTCTATTTAACAACCATGAAAGATATAAAATATCTGAAATATTTCCTATAAAGATTCAGAACAGAATTGTATCACTACAATTTCAAAATATTATTTAAGGAAATTATTTAAGGACTTAGATGATTGGAATCATTAATTGTTCATGGTTGGCCTATGCTAATACTATATAAATGACTATACTGACTAAATTAAATTATAAGTTTAGTGTTATACCAATCAAACTTTCAGAGGATGACTTTAAAGAACTAGAAAATCAAAAAAATCTTCTGTAGGAACAAAAGATCAAGAATCTCAATTAAGGAAGGTGGCTTACCATTAGCCAATCTTAGCCTGAATGCAAAGTAGTAAACATCAAAAGAATTTGATAGTGATTAAAAATAGAAAATCTGATTATTTGATTAGATCATGTAAACAAGATCCAGAAGCAACAATATTTAACAGACACAAGGACAAAAAACACTGGAAGACTCCATACTTGATATGCTGCATTTTATTTAAGAGAAATAATAATGTATTTAAAGATAGGCAGAATCATGATATCTCCCTGAAAAATGCCATATTTCTTTTGATGGAATGTTTTAAATGTTGAATGATTTTCCATGTGAACATCAAATACTCTAGTGTTCTTGGACTACATAAATCTATTTTATATATTTGCAGTATTTGAACATCACACCTGTGAAGTAAGGTAAAGCCTTTATGATAATCAATAAACACAATGTTAATATTATGTCCCTTTAAGGTAGTTTGTTCAATAATTACACAATATGTAAGTTGCTCTGTAATCCCCTGGATCTAGTTACCACATCTTTTTTTCTCTTCATTAAAACATAATCTGGGGTGGCTAGGTGGCTCAGTGAGTAGAGCACTGGCCCTGGAGTCAGGAGGACCTGAGTTCAAATCTGGCATCAGACACAACACACTAGCAATGTGGCCTTGGGTAAATCATTTAATCCCAATTGCCCTTCCCTCCCCCTTCCAAAAAACAAAACAAAATGAAAAAACATATAATTTTCTTGTGTTCATAAAATGTTTCCTTGCAATTGTTTATGTGAGATACAAATTGTAAATGTTTAACATAAAATGCTTATATCTGTAATATTTATTTGGAAGAGTCAATCCTGTTTTCCATCTTTTGATAGTAAAATTGTGATATTTCCCATGAAAAATATGGGATCGGGCTTATATCAGAAAGCTGATGGATGACAAAACAATATTATAAACATATAGATGTGTATAAATTTATGCATATTTATTTCACATAATTGTTTTGTGATTTATTTAATTTTTCTAAGCAGACATTCTAGAGTTGTGTTGGGTTAAGATTTTCAATAGTTGGGGCAGCTAGGCGGCAAGTGATTAGAGCACCAGCCCTGGCGTCAGGAGGACCTGAGTTCAAATCTGGCCTCAGACACTTAACACTTACTAGCTTGTGACCTTGGGCAAGTCACTTAATCCAAACTGCTCTGCCTTCCTCCCTCCAAAACAACCCCCCAATAAAGGATTTCCAACAGTCTTAGATTCTCAACATTTTTTTTCCTTTTCAGATTTTAATAAGCCCTAAATTTACTCTCCTGTTTTAGCTAATGAAGGCTTAGGGATGAAGTTTTTCATTTATGATTGCTCTACATTGGTCAGTAATACGTTATTATGTGACCTGGAATTGAGAATACCATTGAAAAAAGACAATATTAAGCACTTGTCTATAACTAGTGAGATTTATTTCCAGTTTTGTTGTGATATAATATTAGTACATAATAAAAGGATTGATATTTTCTATCCATCTCATGTTCACTACTATTTTGCCCATTTTTAGTTAGTGCCATTAAATAAAGTATTTCTAAGAGGTGGAGATATTTTTTTCTCATTTGTCCCAGTTTATCTTACCTTGGTATAGAAGCAAAAGCCATACGAGGGTTTCTCATTCCATTATGATCCATATAAATGCATCATCATGATATTTTCTAGTGGGAACACCCTGTAACCTTATGCCACCCCATCTATTTATCTGATTCCTAGCAGTAACTGCATAATACTGACCAGGTTACTAACCTAAACAGTGGGAACCCTAGAGCCCAGTTCACCAGCATTTTAGAGCTCCTGCATTGCCTTCACGATTGCCATAATGCCCATAGTAAATCACCCTGACTAGTATTCTTCCACATTGGCACTTCTATGGTGTGGAATTGGACTATCAAGGTATTATAATTGTTATTCTATCAATATAATAATTGCATAATATCACTAGGAATAATATTTATCATCAGACTAATGGGATGATGATTGCTAATAATGTATATAAAAAGAGCTGGAGTTGCTAAAATACCCAAATTTGGTTTTGAATTTCATTTTAAGAAACAAAAAAAGGAAAAGAAAAACAATGAAAAAAGAAATGAAAGAAATGACAATCCAGTAAATTTTATAATGACTCACTTCAATCTATAAATGTGTGTGTGTTTTTATGATGTTTGTGTTGGAGTTGCTGTGCACTATCCCCTATGCCTCCCACATCTCCATCTGGAGGGCATGTGGACATGTGACCTTCAGAACGAGAGCCAACAGGTACTGCGAGACTGATGTTGAATCATCAAGCAAAAGATCAATAATATTTGATAAAACTTCAAAGTGGATTTAAACATTTGACAAAGACAATTAGCACAAAAAGGTAGTGTGATGTGGTGAAAACAGTTGTGGTCTTGGAGTCAAAAGACACTGGTTCAAATCATAGCTTTGCAAATTATTATTTGGATGATTTTGGTTGGGCTGCTTAATCCCAATTTTATTGGAAAAATGAGGAGAACAAACTACATGACCTCTAAAGTCCCTTCCAGCTCAGTTCTTTTTATCTTAAGTAAAATAAAATCAAGATTATGAAACTTCATTTACTAGTAAACACACCCACATGAAAATTCAACAGAAATAGACAAGGGTTAAAACAAGAAAAAGCAATTGATTGAACTAAATATACTTTATGCAAAATTATTTGTCAAGACCAAAATAAATTACTAATATTCATGTCTGTACTAGGACTTCTGTGAATTGAGCTGAACATTCAATCAACCAACCATCTAATTGCTTGTTTATCAAGGTTTTTACTGTACATGTAAATGCAACTGAGGCATTTATATAATTTCACAGACCAAATTACTTTGGCAAGTTTTTTAAGCTTAACTGATCATTTCAAAGATATGTAAATGCTCGTTCAGCTCTATAATTTTTCATCAGTCATATAACTTTTCATAAAATGTATTCCATGCTATGAAACTAATGACTTTTAATTAGTAACACAATAATTGTTGGATTTTTACCTTTTAAAAATCACAGTGAGATGAAGAAAGAATTCTTGAGCATCATCACTTCCTTTGTTTTGTTATTCCATGGATTTATTTTGGTCCCCATACTCTACAGGAAAGTGTAATGTATTTTGGGGACATTGAAAAGTCTGTTCTTTAAATTAAAGAAACAATAATGAAAAGCAAATCTCTGGCAGCTCAACTCACAAAGGTGATTCTGGCATATGGAGGCAAAAAAAAAATATTTCAATTGATATCGAAACTGACACATATTCTACTGGAATTAATAGCTCTAGAGAGTCTGGGAAGTGTTCCTAGCCCCCCTTAGATCCTGAGGTATCACCTCTGACCAAAATCAGTTCCTTCAAGATAACCTCTTTCTAAAAAGTATAGTAAAGTGGAAATATTCAGGAAACCTGGGTTCTAGCAACCTTAGGCAGTCATTCACTCAATGACTAATAAATAATACACAGAACAGATGGGGATTCAGAGATCGTAAACTCAGTCTGACTCAATCTAGTCTTCTGATAGTTTGAGATTGGGACAAAATAAAACACTCGTAGGTCATTCAACAGCTGACAAAGAGTTTTACTCAGCCAGAGCAGAAGGATGTTTAACAAGGATAGCTATTGAGGACATCCTAGTTTATTTAGCTAAGTAAAGTTCTGTTGATTGAGTTGCTCCATGTAATCTTCCATCAGAGTCCTGGTGAAGTTCTTCCTGCTTGTTTTATACTCAGGCAATCATAAAGTGATGTCAACAATTGAATCTTTAGCCCTCTGAGCTAATCAGAATTCAAAGATAGTCTCAGTTCCATTTTTTAAATATCAGCCTAGTATGCAGGAAAGGAGAGGTTGTTACATTGCTCTTACCATAAGTGGTAAATAGAGACAAACAGGATAGCTTTGGAACTCATGTGCTAAATGTCTTAATATTTTTTTAAATGTGAGTTGTAAATAATGGAGATTCTTGATTTGATGTACCAGCAAATCAAGAATCACATTTTTTCTCATTCTTTGTATGTAGAAATGCATTTATCTTTTGATATATGCCACATTTAGAATAATAGTGTTAACTTGTTGAAACACATAAATATTGAACGTTTTGTTTTCTAATTTATAGAATCAAGGAGTCATGAAATTATCTTTAAATATCTCTCTATCTCTGAGATTTTTTTCATTGGCATTTGACTGAAAGAAATGGTTGTTTTATCTTAATGTCATACCATAACTCATGCTCATTGCTTCATTTCTTAATGTTTATTTGACTACAGTAACATTCAAAAGCAAAAAAAAAAAAACAACAAATGAACAAACAGTGGAAGTGGCTCTGAATTCATATTTTAAGGTCATAAATTCAGACGTGAAGGAAACATCAAAAGTTATCTAGTCCATCCTTCTCATTTTCCAAATGAGAAAATTGAGACCCAGATAGGTTAAGTGATTTGTTAAAGGTCAACAACTGGTAAGTAGAAAAACCATATGTTCCTATCAGGGAGTAACAACTTATCACAAAATGTATCTCATTTTAAAATTATACTAAAGACTATGTCTATCTGCACCAACCAATTTGGTTGAATTGTCAAAAATACGAAAGAGTTCATTGACTTTAGTCAATAGATTCTCTTTCACTCTTTCTCTATCCTTTACCTTTTCCTCCTCCAGCTCCAACCTTCTTCATCCCACTGACCGCCACATTTTTAGACCTCAGAGAAGGCAGAAAGTACCTGCATGAAAGGATCAGATCCCCTAGGCAAGAGACATATATTTTAATTTTATATTTCTTTTTCTTTCTATTTCTTAATTTCCTCACTCCCCCTGCACTTATTTTAACTTCCACATTGTCTTTCTCCTTGTATCAGCAATGCAGTATTCACAATGCCTACAGTAACTATAAATATGCTGATATAGTTATTAATCACAAAATAGAACAGGCTCTCTACATAAGAAATATAGATAGTGCATTCATTTAAATACCAGAAGACTGAGTCCCAAAACCAGAAAGTCAAAGCCAACCCAGTCATGATGAAGTTGGCACATGTGGCCAAA
>CM053591.1:69704507-69724528 GCA_028646515.1 Pseudochirops corinnae
GTTCTGCTTATTTCACTCTTTATTATTTCATGTAAATCTTTCCATGTTTTTCTAAGATCATTGAATTCATCATTTCTTATAGCACAGTAATCTTCCATCACAATCATATACCATAGCTTGACATCATATTTCAAGAAATTATCAAGTAATATCTTAGAATATCTTAGAATCAGAAGGCCAAATAGAAAATGGAAGAATCCACTGTCACCACCTGAAAGAGATCTCCAAATGAAAACTCCCAAGAATATCACAGCCAAGTTCCAGACCTTCCAAATCAAAAGGAAAATACTTCAATCAGCTAGAAAGAAATCATTCAAATACCATGGGACCATGTCAGTATCACGTAAAATTTGGCAGCTACTACATTAAAGGAGCAAAGAATTACAATATGATATCCCAGAAAGTACATTCATTCTAGACATGTAAAAATTTTCACCTTAGCATAAAGTTCAAAGCCAGGAAGTAAGGTAGGGGAAGGAGCAAACAAACAAACAAACAAAAAGGGCATCTAACCAGGAAAAGTGCTTATGGAGACAGGCACACTTAAGACACAAACTTGGAGGAAGAGAATGACTCCAAAACATCTAAAAGCAAAGTTTTAAAGTAAAACAAGTTGGACATGAAGTCAATTCCCTCAAGAGATGAAGCAATAGTTTTTGAAAGTGTTAAAAAGTTTCTTTTTTTCCTTAAATAACTGAAACGGGAGCTTTAGAAAAAAAACTTAGAGCTATAGAAGGAAGAACTGGGAAGATAATAAATAGGTTAGTACAAGAAGTACAAAACCTTGGGGTAGCTAGGTGGCACAGCTCCGGAGTCAGGAAGACCTGAGTTCAAATATAGCCTCAGACATTCTTACTAGCTGTGTGACCTTGGGCAAGTCACTTAACCCTAATTGCTCTGCCTTCCCCCCTCCAAACGCACACACACACACACACACACACACACACACACACACACACACACACACACACACACACACATACACACACACAAGAAGTACAAAGCCTTGCCCAGGTAACAAATGCTCTTAAAATTAGAATGTACTAAATAGAAACTATTGACTTCATGCTGTAAATTTTTCCGGGTTTAAAACTTTTAAAATTTAATTTTAAAAAGAAGATAAAAACATCTCAACTACTTCAGATTTTTGCTAGTGTTCAGATCTTGGTTAGACATCACCCAGACACTCTGTGACTTGGCAAGCCATTTCAACCTTCCATTGACATTAATAATTGAGTTGAAAATTTTTGGGGATAGAGAGTACAAGTCTTAGCTATAACTCATCACTTCCTTAAGGTGAAGCATGGAGAAGAGAAATTCAAGAAAAAGTAGATCTCACTTATGTGAAGTGTATTACAAAGATGTCTTTGTTCAGCATCACATATAAAATAAATATATGTTTATAAATAACTTAGTGGATATTGTTAACAAGTGAATTTACAATACTGCATTTATTAGCAAAATATTACAAGAGTGTAAAACACATGGTTTTGTTACACGGACATTTTGTAGGATAATTAGGTAATCCTAAAAGGAAAGGAAAAGTAGGAGACAATGCCCTAAAAAAAATTGAAGGAAGCAAAATTTACTTTTATTTATTTTCGCTTTTTTCTGTAAAAATTATGAAGTTTCCTTTCTTTAATCTTTTTTATTATACCTGTGATTTCAAAGATGTTGGAAATGTAGGGTAAAAATTTGAGGAAACTTCCTCTATTAAGGAAAATTAGTATCTGCTTTGAAACTCATTGTCTTGAAGTGTGGCCAGGATACTGAGAGGTTAAATAAGTGATTTGCCCAGTATTTGTCCTTGCTCTCTCTCCACAATTCTGTGATTGGCTTCCTAACATTAATTCATTAAAATTAGAAAAAGAAAGATAAAGAATCTTTGCATAACATTTACTTGTCAAAACACCCATTTCAAGGTTCCAGGTCAAACACTAATATATGTCTGTGGCAGGTGCAAAAGGATTCAACATAATATCAATCTGTTGGTACCGACATTCAAAGTTATGCTTTCAAGAACCAAAACATATTATCTTCTTTCTCCTAGCTATACATCTTAAGATCTCCATTCCATCTCTCTGCCAGCTTTAGACATTTAATAGTCAAGATCACTGTCTTGATTAATGAATAAGACGTTAAAATCAAAGTCACTGGCCAAGAGAAAGGAAGAAGCTTTAGGGCTACATGGGATAGCTGGCAAATGCAAAAGATACTTCACTGAGGATAATTCACTCTCCTGACCAAGATCAATGATGTGAATCTGAATGCTATTAGTTACACATTGGCAGTTCATCTTGGATAGATGGTGCCAGCTATTTATTTGAGAGAGTTTAGACAGCTTGACATACAGCTTTCTGTTATTTTCACCTAGATGAGTCTATAATATCACATTTAGATAAAAATACAGTGCTAAGAGTTAAGACCTAGATATTTTAATGAAGCCATTCTTTTAGTGGGGTAGGTACTTTTTCCACCAATTCAGCCCTTCTGCATCTATTCATAAGGTTCTTATCAATATTTCCTTATAAATCATCCACAGTAATGCTATTCAACATCCTGAGTCCATCCTCTTGTTCTCTGATCATCCTAGGTGTACCAACAATGTACCATTGGGCTATTGCTTCATTTTCATTACATGATTGGCCTGCCTCTTTTGCCAACCACACATGATCCTGAAAATCTTAGATGCTACTTCTTGTATGCAAGCCGTCATTGGCAATATATTGCAGCCTTCTCACATCTGTCATGTCTTTCCATTATTGTTAACTTGTCATGATAATTCTTCTAATATCATGGTGTTTTGAGATTTACAGCCACATCACTTGGAAAATGTTGATGTTAAACAGACTATTGTCCTGTAGCCCCTCCTCCTGTTCTTTCTTGAAGATGTCAATTATTAGGGATAATTACTAAGGCTAGAGGGAAAGGGCACACCTGGGATAAAACCCATGGTCCAAGACACAGTCTTAAAGAATTAATAGAGTGTCATCCTGCGCTCAAGTCAAAGAACTCCCAGGGTATATCCAAAGGCATAGTTAAGAGTCATGAAATAATGGTCGTGGCTATGAGGAAGTCAAAAAGGAGGGCATTTGGAATCATGACAGAATGAACAATATAAAGCATCAGAAAATGAGTTTATCTCTTCCAAAGTCTTCACCCGAGAAAGAATATGTTTATATTAATGGCATTCTAGCCATAGTTCCACTTTCTTCAGTTGCACTTGGACCACTCTGGACCTAAGAAGACATAAGGTATTTTATCAGTGACTCATTGCAATCATTGCACCATATAATTAAACTCTATCTTCTATTATTCAATTCCGTTCAATGCCTCTATGCAGCTTTATACAAACTATATATATTGGTGGACAATGAGATTACCCATTCAGTTGTATTTTGTAATTTTGGAAATATGCATTTTTAAAAGAATTCACCCTGTTAAAAGTTAATGGTCATATTAGACTTATTTACCATGTTGTGGATTACACTGAGTAAGCTTTTAAAAATTCAATAAACTTGTTACAATGATGTTTTTGAATTGAATAACTCAGAAGAACTTTTCGTCAGTTAACCAACCAAAAGCATTTATTAAGAACTGTTAGGCATAATTATATGCCAGACTCTCCTTTTAAAAATTGTATTATTATAATTATTATTTTAATTATTATTTGGGCTATACTTCATGTTCTTTTTTCTGTGTGCAGGTTCTTCCCTCTAGTATAAAGTCCTTGAGGGTGAGAAATGTTTTGTTTATATCTTTGCATCCTAAGCACCTTGTCTGTCTCATGGTAGATGCTTATCAAATATGCTTTCTGTCTTGATGTCCATTTTCATCAGATTGTTGACCAAAGAGATTTCAGCAATTACATCCATGATTGGCTACTATAGGATCTAGATGTTGCATGAGATATCGCTCGTCTATGTGGATCCATCAAAGATGCATCTACAGAGTCAGATGCTTTTTAGAAATCAATAAGCCATGTACATATCAGTGTCTTTTATCCTCTACATCTCTCAGTTATGTTATTGTAAAGTTGTGTTTTACAATAAAAAACATAACTGACAAACCCTACCTACCCCCTGCTTGTGTTTGTATTATGGATGAAATTGATTTATGAATAAAACATCTTTATAAAGATTTTATAGAGAAGAGAAAGCAGAGCTATAGGCCATTCCAATAGTTGTTGATGTCTTCTCAATAGACTTTCTTTTTTCTTTTTGAATGAAAGTATCTTTGGTTATCACTTCATATTTTTGGATCTCCTCTTCTTTCATGTATTTTGAAAATTGAGAATATTAAAGAATATGTTGACAATTCATGATAGGATATTGGTCATGTTCTCTGTGGAAGGACATGTCTATTTCTTCAACCTTTGTAGATGTTGGTGAATCATCTGTCATTATCTATATACTGTCTTTTTGCTTGTGCTCATTCTGAACACTTACAAGGAACAGCTTATCATGATTTCATTGAAATGATGTTTCTTGTAGTCTTTGGGCATATGATGAAAGCAGCTCTACAAACTCCTTTATTCACCTCCTAAAGAGAATTTCTGAAAGGACCTTCCATTTAGCTGCAGGTTCTTCCTGTCTTCTAGTTCTTCCTTTATCCCTTCAGAAATAATAGAAAAAAAAAAATAACCTGTCCCTAATATCCCAAGATGGCTATGGTGAACTCTGGTTCTAACACTGACCTGCTATGGAAAAAAAAAACACCTCAAGATTCTGTCTGTAATCAATGGCAGAAATAAATTTATAAATTACCAGAATACAAGCATCTTTTCTTTGAAAGAAAGACATCCAAAAGAACAAAGAAATGTTTCATTTTTGAAAAATCACTTGGATTTGAGATACTGTCTACTTATAACTTGTAGAGTTTGATGATATGAGGCAAAATTAAATAGTTGAGATTAAACAAGGATTCAGAGTTTTTGATTCATTAAACAGAACAATCGTCACTTAACTTCAACGTACCCCCAGAGAATAATTTTCTCAAACCCATTCTATCCAATCTAGTGACAGAAAAAGACACCTCTCTTAAACAGATTAATCTAAGGGACTTCTGCCTTTGTCTGGTCAACACCTTAATTCTATCATCAGAGATATCAGAGTTCCTCTGGTAGTTTTGAAATAGTTTCCACATAGAAACTGGTTAGAGGTTTGATAAGGATGTTTTAAAAGGGATTATAGACAAGGAGACTATCTCTTTGTTGTGTTTTACCAGGCTTATTTCAGTCAGATGAGTCCTACACATTGAAATACTGTGTTTTTATTATTTTCCTTAAAAATAAAATGGAGTCAGCCCTTCCTTACATTGATTTCGTGCTGCTTTGTGACTTCATACAGACCATTTGGTTTCTCCAAATCTCAGTTTCTGAGATTTGTGGATATAATAATGTGGATATAATAATATTTGAACAAAAATGGAGATGGGGGTAGAGACCAAACTGGCCAAACATTCCATTGTTTATGAGTTTACGCAAACCCCACATGGACTTTGGAGTATGTGTGAACATTCTCTAACTGGTTCCTGTCTGCTAGTCTGGGTAGAGACAAACTTTTGATTGACTGCTAAGCTGGAAATGGGGCATTTTCAAATACTAACTGACCAAAAAGAACCTCTTCCTCCTTGCTGGACTGGCTGTGTTGCAGTGAGAAAGGCATACTGTAAGTGTTTAGATAAGAAGCTTCCTTGAACCTGGAGTATATGGCCCATAAATATTGGCTTCCGTTCTACCTCTACTACCAAAAGGATAGAAAGCCTATTTGTATTTTGCCCATTTGGTGGATTGTTTTAGTTATAAAGATCATCACTTGGTAGACAGCCTCTGGCAATAAGCACTTTGGTCTGATGCCACACAGTTTGTCCATAGTTGAGTACTAAGTACTCAGATTTCTTTTGCATTCTGCAAGAACCTGCTGGAGCTTGTGCTCTCGTGGTGTACTCTGTCAAAACCTTGGATTTTCTGAGAGTTTCACTGAAAAAAGGAACCTAAGGACATTCACTTTTTATTTTTCTTTGCCTGCCAGGTTATCCAATTGACCAGCTTGAAATCTACTCACATTCTAAAGTTGTGTTTTGTGTTGTGTGTTTTTTTTCCTACATGAACTTTTGTCTTACCACAATTCTACCATCATGGGGTTTTACAAATTATTATTTATTTATTTTAATGTTATTTGCTATATGGAATAAGGGAGATTTTACATTTTTACCTATTAAATCTCATCTTATTAAATTTAGTCCACTTTCCAGCAAGTTAAGACAATTTTATATTCTAGTTATGTCATCTGATGTAATGTAACAATCTAGATGTTGCATTAGAATAACATCTAATGTTATTCTTCCCAGCTTCATTTCGTAAATGTCGTTGATAGGCATTCCATACAAACCGTCACCCAAATCATTGTCTAAAATGTGAAACAGAATAGAACTAACATGAATCCCAAGTGAACTCCACTAGAAAACTCCCTCTACTGCAATAGATCCATTAATCAACATTATTGCAATCTTATCATTCAATTAATTCCAAATCCACCTAGCTGTACTACAATCCAGTGAATATTTCTCCATTTTATCTACAGAGATTGTCAAATTCCTATTAGAAGTGAAAATGCCCATTTTAACCTTAGACAAATACCAATTAGGTCTGGAAGAGTAATCTAAAATAAATAGTGAAATAGATAATAACAAAATAATAATAACCACAACCCCTATTAAAGCATAGCAGTTATAAATTCTATTTTATCAGAATACCTATGTCTATGAAATCACATATCTTTTGAAGCATTGAAGTAAGAATTACTATTTCATGCACTTCCCTAATGAAAATAAAAGTGAAGTATTTCTTAAAATATTAAAATTAATGCCAGGTCAAATTATTCCAAATTTTTCAAATTCTCTCCAGAAGCAGATTTAAAAAAAAATATATCATCACTAGAAATAGAGAAACACTTACTAATGAAACACAAACATGCAACAGTGTAGAAGATATTTTTGCTTCATTGCTCCCAAAACTTTTCAGCATATCCATGATGGGGATAGAAATACCTGCCATATACTGTTGGAGTATACTCGAATTAAGTCATTGTAATAAAGTTGTGGTCATGAACATTCAGTAATAGGCTATGATGTTTAATGGCTGTAGGTCTAGCTTGCCAAGTGCCAAGAATGGTTTTTTTGGTAGGCATGTGCCTTAGATTTAACATCAACTCATGAACATAATTGTTGTTCACTTTATCAGTTTTGAGAAATCAAGGGGTCCTTGCCTTCTGTGATGTCAGAGAGAGCCTGGTTCTAAAAATGGAAGACTCTTCTCTTGATTTTATAACAAGTTGTTAATTTATATATACAAATATATTATATATATTATAAATACATATATAATTATATACTTATATAATATATGTTATATATTATTTATATGTTATATATAATTATATATAGATAAATGTTCCATATTTTCTGTGTGGAATAAGGCAGTTAATGCTTTACATGAGAATCATAACAACTTTGGCACAAGTCCCACCACAGACACTTACCAGGTGTAGGAACCTGAGTGAGTCTTTTAACTTCTCTTTGCCTAAGTTTCCTCATCTGTGAAATGGAGATTAATATATCTCTGGCACTTATTTCATATAAAGCACTTTGCAAACCTTTTAACACTATAAAAATGACCATATGAGCTCCTTAAAGGTGTAAACTGTTTTTGTTTCTGTATTTGTCTATCCAGAGCCTAATATACTACTTAGCATACAGTAAATGCTTAATAAATGAATCGATTTCAAAAAGTATTCATTAAGTATCTACTATATGTCAGGCAATGTGGAAGGTGCCAGGGAAACAAATACAAAATTGATGTAGTTGTTGCTCTCAACAACTTATGTTGCTTATATTTACGTACAACAACTCGCAACAAGAGTTTACATTCTACCAAAGGAAAACAACATGTGAAGAGATAAATAAACATGATGTCTATATAAAACAAGTAAAATAAATTTCAGGGGAAATTCTAACAAATGAAGAGATCAAGAAACGTCTCATGTAAGAGATAACACTTGAGGAGAATCTTGAAGACAATGCCAAGGGATAGATTGGATGGTCGTTTTCTCATCTTTTTCTGTGCAGCAGTAAGCAAGGAGCAAACATTTGTTAAGCACCTGTGTCAGCAACTGTGCTGTGTCCTTTGAACATTTTATCTCATTTGATTCTCACAAAAACCCTGGGGTATGAATGCTTTTATGATCTTCATTTTATAATTAAGGAAACTGAGGCAAGCTGAGGTTAAATAACTTGATTGGCATCACACAGCTAGCAAGTGTTGGAGGTTAAATTTGAACTCAAGTCTTCCTGACCCCCAGACCCAGTGCTCCACACATGGCAACACCTACTTCTGTCTATGGCTCTCTGGATAGAAACAATCCTGAAACAAGTTGCTGTGCTGTTATTATTCTTTTTTATAGTTTAATGTTCTAAAGACTACTGCATAAATAGTTAAAATTACTGATCTCTTTGTCTTCAAGTAAAAGGTATTAGAATATACATTCATTCTCTATAGTATCACTGAAAACATTCTACTTCTAATTCCAGTAGTACATAGGACAAAAGGAATCTCTCTCTCTCTCTCTCTTTCTCTCTCTCTCTCTCTCTGTCTCTCTCTCTCTCTGTCTCTCTCTCTCTCTCTCTCTCTCTCTCTGTCTCTTTCTCTCTCGCACACACACACACACACACACACACACACAAACAATCTCTCACCTCCTGCCCAAGGATTTTGATCACTTCTACTGGGTCTCTATATTTTGAAAGCTTTTCATTCCACATAGTTTGGAGATTATGATCATTGGGTACAGAATCATCTATTCAAAACACTGTTCTTTAGTTTTTATGGATCGATACCATGTCCAAGTGATTGTGAGTACCAGTTCAGTGTTGATAAGTCTCTGATTTTTGGCATATTTTATTGGTTAAGTTCTCAGGAATTCACTTTTATGTCTTTCTTTGTATGATGGGGATTTGTCCTCTGTCATTTCATGAAAGATAGCTGGTTTCTGATATATGATTCTAGCCACCAGTTCATTTCTTGCTAGGTATTAGGTAGGTGCTAAATTTTAGTAGCCTTCAGGATGATATGTTGCAATATTTCTACAATTCTCTTACATATTGTGCATTCAACACTAAATCCCAGTTCCTTAAAGTTAATGTAGCTGAAATTTCTGCTTAGCAATGGACTAGACTTTCAGCATCATAAATATTTCAGTTTCCACGAACAAATCTGTATGATTCAGCCATTTGTTCAATATCTGTTGACATATTGTGGCCTGATTTCATGTGGATGTATTATTAGTGTTGTTATTTTTACTATTATCATTATCAGTCACAATAATCTTTTCAATCAATGCCACAGTACCAGCAGAAGGAAGCCCTGTCTGAATTTATGGGCCATATCACTAAATAATGGCTATAAGAACTAGACCAAAGAATCTACTTCATCTCTTAATCTTGGCCTTAATTTGAGCTTAAGACTCAAAGGGCTTCAGTAGATGTCAACATAATAGCTGAAGAAGTCTGCATCATTTCTACAAAGTCTTTTCTACTATGTCATTTAAAAAAGACACTACTGATCCACTGTCTCTTGATATGAATTCCCTACAAACATCTTTGGAAATATTCTAGCCCAGGTGTCCCACAATGGAAACAAAAAACCCAGAATTCATCTCAAAACAATGTCTCTGTTTCTCCCTAGTAGAACACCATTTGCTGAGCATAAAACCTATTCTACAGTCAGTCTCTTTTGTCCTTGAATCCCTTTGCCTACCTACTGACACCTCAGTAAAGTCTCCAAGGAGCTTTGGCATGGGTCCCACCACACAACTGGAGGGACAGCCTTTCACCTTGAAAGTACTTTATCCTTTAATGTACAATAATTTAGATCCAACTTGATGGACAGTCAATAACAGTTTTTGATTGGACTTTGTCATAATAGCGATCCTTAAACCATGAATGTATAAACTCCTCTGGCCCCTTCCTATCTTTTTTATATCTTCTTAAATTTTATGCTTCTTCATGCACTCTATGATGTAGGAACACTGACTTTCTCACTGTTTTTCACACCCAACACTCCATCTCCCAACTCTGTACCTTTCCCATACCTGGAATACTGTTCCTCCTTACCTCTAGCTCCTAGATTCTTTCAAGACTCAGTTCAAACTCCATATTCTGTAAGAAGCCTTTCCACATAACATCCCACCCCTGTAAAGATTACCTTCCATTTATCTTTTATGTACATATACATTTTTTTTTTGAAACCAGGTTTCCATATGCTACCCAGCCTCGAATTGCAATGGCCACTCCTATACCCAAACCTATTACTATCATTAAAAAAATTTTACCTTTCTCTGTTTTTCTGACTTGGGCCCGTTTTTTGCCTCCTTGGGAAGTCTAGAAACATTCAGTTCCTGGAGTCTTGCCATTTATGTGCTGAACTTAATGGATACCTAATGAAACCAATATGGATACCCAATTGGCATTAGGTCTATTGCAACTCAGAACTACTGAACATAAATAATCCACTGGCCTTAGCCTTTTTGCATCATACTCAAATACGTGTAAATTATTTGGCATGTTTTCTCCCCTATTAGAATATAAGCTCTCATGGACAAGCACCATGTTTTTGCCTTTCTTTGTATTTCCAATGCTTACCGCAGTACCTGGCACATAGTAAACACATAATGAACATGTGTTGATTGACTAATTGACTGAATTGGAAGGAAACTGCAAAAGCAGGAGTTTAAAATACATGGCTGTGTAGGTCACAGGCCAGACTAGAAGTGGGCAAGCTAGGTAGTTGCCCAAGGAGACTTAAATTGGATATCCTAAACTGTTCAAATGAGAGAGAACTGAACCTGTAATTTGACTGGTATAGGGACTTCCTTCTACTTTTGCAGCAAACTTGTGACCTTAGACTTCTCTAGAGTATCAAAGGTCAAGGGACATGTCTAAGGTCATACAGTCAATATGTATCTGGGACAGGTCTTAATTCCAGATCTTTCTGATTCTCAGATTGCCTCCTTATTCCCACTGCCATGTTGCCTATTGTTTTTTAAAATTACCTTTCCAAAAGTTCATATTTAGAATGGCCCCACATTCTATGCTCTATGGCAGGTAAATATCTATTTTGTGCTCAGAAAAGTCTTATGTATTAAAGCAAAGGCCCAAAGGCTCCAGCATGCAATTGTACCCATGATTTCAAAACCTTGCTTAAGGAACTCAAATATGTCACTATGGCCCTGAAAAAGACATAGTAGCAAGTCATATTTGGAGCCCATAATCTGAAATTCATAGAACAGCAAGTGCGTCTTTTAGGAAAAGATTGTTTGTGAAACCTCTGAGCATAAATAAACCTTTGACTCTAAGGAACCACGGCAGTGTCTTATAAGCAGACATCTAGTGATCCAGGCTAATTATATATAGAGAGGGCCTCTATGCAAGCAATATTTATAGGAAAGCTTTGTCATCAGGCTGGGTCCATAGACTTCATTATCCACTGCAGAAACGATCAGGTTGAGTCCCTGATGAGAGATGATGTAACTCGAACTATTTTGAGAGATGAAATCATATCTGTCAGACCACATTCCAAAGACAGAACCAATGATGTAACCCAGAAGTGTTTTGATACCGGAATGTGGAAAATTTACAAATTACTCCTGTGTAAAATATAAGAAAGAGCTAGATCTAAACTGTCAACATGACACTGACAATCTTGATCTTCAATGGAAAAGAGATGGTTCCCAAAACTGGTTTGGGACCTGCAATTTTTTCTCCTGCTCGCTCCCTGAACTCCAGAAACCCCTGATTAGGAAAGGACAAAAACTGAGGATCTCAGGAAACTGTGATACCAATGGTTATAGCTAGTCTTTAGTTCTACATAAAGCAAATGTATTTACTCAACTTGATGTTTCCAGAGGTTTGCAGTTAGAATGTTTAGATCATTCATTCAATCAACAAGTATTTGTTTGCAGGTACTTAACAAATGCCTTTTTGATTTAATGTTTTTTACCTATCTGTACTGGGTATGAGGAATGCAAAGATAAAAATATTAGTTCCTAAGATTTATCTATCTATCTATCTATCTATCTATCTACACACACACACACACACACACACACACACGTATACATACACATATATCCATATATATTCTATATACACATATATATGTGTGTTGTGTATGTGTATACATAGAAATGCTCACATACATACTACAAGCTCCACTTAATGGCTATATTGGGGGCCCTCCTGCCTCAAAGCAAATGTCAATAGTAAAGTGTTTCTCTTTTGACCAACAACCCTGAGGGTCTTCCCCTCCCACTTTGATTTTCTTTTCTTTTCTTTTCTTTACTTTTTTTCTAATTAAAGGGGTCATCCCTTGACTCACTTCTTAAAGAAGCCTATTCAACGAAAGGGTGTTATCTCACTCAAAGTGAAAACCTGAAAAGGCCTTAGCCTAAAAGGGCCAGGGTCTCCCATTGCATCCTGGGTCATCTCCAGTCATCCTGATGAATATCACGTCACTTGATGCAGATGGCTCTGGAGGAGCAAGTGAGGCTGGTGACCCTGCACAGCCCTCTTTCACTCAAAGCAAAGTCAACTGCAAGTCCCGGCATCATTTCCCTGATGTCATGGTCCTCTTTGAAAAGAAAAGACAAATACAACAATATATACTATATAGGTAAATATTTGTATAAATAGATGATCAACATAACAGATGTATAGTTGTATAGGTAAGCAGATGTTGAAGATGATAGATAGATAGATAGATAGATAGATAGATAGATAGATAGATGAAAGAGAGATGGAACATTTCTTTTAAGCACTTCTATGTTCCAGGAATTGTTTTAAGTGCAGGAATTAAAAAAAAAAACACAGAAAATAAAGCATTGCCTATTTTCCAAAAGCTAATATTCCGGTAGAGGAAGAGTAAAGAGAAGGGGAGAGCAAGGAAAGGTGAAACAAACCAAGGAGTGAATTGGAAGTGTTGTGAACAAAGTCACTATAGGGGCTACAAAGTCACTGCAGTAGATCTGAGCAAAGATTCACCAATCAGCAAATAGACCTCACAGGAGTCATCCTCAGAAAAGAAAGGCAGCAGGTATGAAGGTGAAGTGGCCTGTTCAGTGAGCCAGAAGTGAAGTAAGGAAATTTATAACCCTCTTGAAGCAGCCTCAAAGTGAACTGGTGATTCCAAGAAGAGGAGAAGAAGAGCATTTCAGGCAAGGAGATAAAGTCCATACAAAAGAATAGAGACAGATGGGATTTCATGTACAAGGATCTTCTGGAAGGTTAGTTTGGCTGGAATATAAAGCATGTGGAAGATAGTAATTGTGTAATCACACTGGACATATAAACTGGAACCAGATTGTGAAGACTTCAAATGCCAAACATGGGAGTTTAGCTTTCATCCTAGAGGCAATATGAAATCATCAAAACTTCTTCAGCAGGGGACAGACATGTGAGAGACAAACTTGATGAATATCAATTTGGCAGCTACATGGAGGATCTCCTGGAGAAGTTAAATGGTTGAAGAAGAGAGACTAATTAGAAGGACTCTTTGATGGTACAGAAGGGAGATTTTTAGGGTCTGAATGCGGGCAGTTGTGGAGTGAGCAGGAAGGGGAAGACTTCTAAAGATACGAGAGAAATAGAATGGACAAAACTTGGCAAATGATTGGATATGTAGAATGAAGACGAGGGAAGAACATGAGATAATTTCTACTTTCTATCTTGTAGGATTGTTAAAAGGAAATTAATTTGTAAATCTTGGAAAGCTACAGAAATGCTAGCAAGTAAATGTGCTTGAGAAAGGGCAATGATATAAAGAGATCAAAAGAATGTTTGGGGAAAATGAGTATTACAGCAATATGTGTGATGAATTGTAGAAGCTAAACATTATGCGACCTACAGACCTCATGCATATTAAACACAGTTTATAGAAAGATTGCTATATTTTGGAATATCTATTTCATGAAGTCAAGTCTCCTGCACCGTTATATTACTACTATTTGATATTGTTGTGTACATATATGTATGTGTGTATCTAGGTATGTAATATGTGTGTATATATGTGTGTGTGTGTGTATTCATTTAGGAGCAATCTAATATGACCCATTTCATGCTTTAGCTCACTGTGAAAGTTACCTTTGAGCATTTGAGCATTATCCAGGATTAAAGAGTTGGTGATAATAGTAATAGGAGTAGTAATAGTAGTGAAAATAATAATTTTATATAGTGCTTTAAGGTTAACAAAATGCTTCATACACATTATTTCTTTGTATTTAAATTGCTGTTGTTTGCTGCTGTGTCCTTCGTTCTCAAAGAGGACCGTGACATCAGGAAGATAAATTACATAAGGAAGATCTTGAAATAGCTCTCCAATATAGGTGCTACCATTTATCCCCATTTCATGGATAAGGAAACTCAGGTTGAGAAGTTAAGTGACTTGCCAAAGTAGAAAGGGTCTGAAGGATGGTTTGAACTAGTTTCCTGATTCCAAATTCAGCATGAGTTCCACTATGTCATCTAGCTTCCTAAATATTTGAAACTGTTATTTAATAAACAATTCAGTTCATGAGGTATCCAAGTCATCAAAGGCAGACTAAAAATCTTTAATAAAATAAACCAAGCTTTTAGGATTCTAGCAACATCATGTGTGCATGAGGTATCAGCAGAATCACAAATGAGCTCTGTTTTTGTGACTACATCCCACGAACTGATATGTTAGCATAAGGGTTGAAAACATGAGCTCAGAAAAGCCAAACAACCTTCCTGGAATGATGCTGTCGGCTCAATGTTACACTGTCCTTGGGGCCCTGGCCACAGGACCAGATGGTAAGTAAAGCAGTGTTACAGCAATAACCTTCTGATACTTCCAATAATAAATCCCGTTGGTTCAGGCCCAAGGTGCTTTGGCAGGTCATGATATTGTCAGGCTCCAATATGTTGATCAAAAGCAAAGGGAAAAAAAGGTAATAAAATTCACAGTCATGGAGCACTTTTAAATTACACAGTATGAGTGTGGGCCCATAGATTTCACCAGGCCGCCAAAATGATCCACAATACCACACACACAGATACACGTTCGGCATTCCTGGTCCAAAGTCTGTCAGTCAGTCAGTCAGTCAGTGAGCATTTATTACATAACAGGCATTCTTCTAAACACTGAGGTTACAAACAAAAGCAAAGGATCCTCCTTGCCTTTGAGGACGTCATAATCTACAGGAGAGGGAGCACGCAACAAGAAACGCATGAGAAAAATACATCCAGCTGCCCTGTCATGTGGAAGAGGGAGGAGAGTCATTCTGCTTGGCTCGAAAGGGAGCAACTAGGAATAAAGAAATGGAAGTTGCAGAAAGAGACTTCGACTTATTCTTATACACAAACCTTGCTTCTCCCCACAAATTAGATAGTCACAAAGTTGAATGTAGGGTCATTGACAGTATTAAATCTGCCATCATAGGAAGTCTAAACTCCTTAAGGGCAAATCTTCCCCTTCACAACTTCCTCATTTCTTTTGATGGCTATGAGCTGTTTTTTCAGTAACTCTATAATCCCACTAGTCAGTCCTATATTTGCTTTTGGGGCTCAGACAGGCCACTGTTCTTAGCATATCCCCGTATCTACTCTTCAGTCATCTTAAATTCTTCTCACACCTTCACCCTCTTGTTTCAACCATTTACTAAGTCTTATCAATGTTGTACCCAAAATATCTCTCCCTTCTATTCCATTTTCAGCATTGTTACTTTATTTTAGACCTTCTTTACTTCCCATCTTAATTATTATTATAGCTTACCAAGCTGACCCACTTTAGTATCTTCCCATCTAATGCAAGCTGCCAAAGAAATCCACCAATGCAGTCTCATAAGCATGCCACTCCCTGACTTCAATTTCCCTATGCCATCTTGCATCAACTTACTTTTTTAGTTTTATTCCACTCACTACTCCCCTTCATATACTGTATTCTGGACAAAATGAACTGTTCTCTGATCTTATCCTGTCCTTTTCTATCTCCATGCTTTTACATCCTCAATGCCTAAAACATTATTCAGTAATGACAACCACTTGCTGAAGCCTTTCTCTTCCTTCAAGGTCCTGCACAAGTGCCACTTTCAACATGAAGCCTTCTCTTATCTCTCCTCATCCCCTATCAAACCAGAAGTCATTCCTCCTTTCTCAGACTTTTCCTACCACATTTCAAGAACTCTCCTCAGTATATGATAGGTATTATTGTGTGTGTGTATGTTTGTGTGTGCACATGGGTGCATACATATGCATGCAGACATTTATTTTCCTACACCTGTTAGATTATCATGTTCTTGAGGTCAGAGACTATATCCTTTTTTGTTTCACTAATATAATATTTATTGAATTGAATAGTGAAAATATATATATATTTTAATGCCTTGAAAACACACGAGACATTGTCAAAGTTGTGAGGAAGCTGAATCAGTAGGATTAGTATTGAAATTTTCTCTGAGTTTTTGGATTTCTCAGAAACTTATTCATCTCTGTTTTCAAAACTATGAGCTAAACTCCTTAAACCAAGTGGTAAATTATAGCAAATTTATAAAATACAGCGATATTTAAATTTAACAAAATCTAGGCTGTCAAATGTATAAATATGTTGAGAACCAATTTATTAGATTTTTTTATTTCCTTCTTTTACTCACACAAGCAAAATAACTTGTAGCTAAGATTTATTATGTTTATTTCTGGGCTTGAAGAACCAAAAAGTGGTAGTTTTAAAAAATTGCTTCAGAAACAAATCTGAATTGAATTCATACTTCATTCAATGAAATCACTGAAATATTCACAATATTTTCAAACTCTCATACACATATACATGTATGTATATGTGTATGTATGTGTATACATACACACACATACAAATCCTTATCTTAATTTCTAGGATAATTTCTCCAGTTATCCCCCACTTAGCTGGGTACAAAAACATTAGAAACTATCTCTGTGTAATCAGATAGACAAAATAACAGTGTGATTTTTTAGTAACTGCTTCAAGTTCTGATTGCATTTGTCTGAAAAGGAACTGAAACAGCTGCAGATATCTACTGAATTTCAAAACCATTTGGGCTCAATCTTAATAATTCAAGAAAAGTTTTTCAAATTCTGATTTATTTGCTTAGACAATCATCATTGTGGTATAATGAAAAGAGGACTGGACTTTTGTTCAATCAAGATCTAGTTTGAGAAGGAACAAAGACCGTGGAGCAGCAGGAAGCAGTACAATGTGTTCCTCCCCCAAACTCTTTATAGCAGAGAAAATGCAACAGACTGAGTCCTGAAAAGGAAATCTAAGAGAAAATCACAGTGACTCCTTTTTTTTTCCATCCCAGGTTATCATAGAGAGGTAGACCTATTCTTAGCGGAAGTGTAATGTCCACAGGTGTTACATATTGCATATATTTTCAGACTTTTTGAATGTGTCAATCAATTATCGTGATATTTTTTCCTTTCCAAAAAATATTATTTGGGGATGGTTCTCTGTCAGAGGGAGGGAGAGGGATACATAAGATACTGTGGTGATGTAAGAAACACAAATAAATAAATAAAACTTATTTTTAAATAAACATAACTATTAAGAAGAGTATAAGCTCTTTGAGGGCAGAAACTGTTTTTCAGCTTGTAGTTGCATTCTCAGCAATTAGCATAGTGCTTGGCACATCACAAAGTACTTAATAAATGCTTGCAGACTGTTGACCAACTGAGATGTTAGCTGAAACTAGAAGGAAAGAAAGATGAAGAAGGAGGTGGAGACGAGGCTTGCAATCTAGTCATAGAGCACAGCCAACAACAATGGCTAACTTCTCAACTTAATTTCTTCTGTTGAACTTTTCTCAAATTATTTAATTTCTTTAAGTCTCAGTGTCCCAAAGGGGACACACTTTTTTCTCATAGTTGTTCCATTTACACTTCTCAGGTCGTCATTCCAAGAGTTCTGTCACTGTGGCACCCCTTTCCCAGCACCTTCTTTCCTCCATGTTTTCACAACCCTGATTTATCCTCCATAATCATTAATTCCTGTTCCTTGGAAACATAGCATGGGCTCTGTAAGATGAAAATGATCACAATTCTAGTGCAGCTGTGCTTGGATCAGACTGTCCTCTGTTTTCTTCTCCATTAAATTTTTCCTAATCACAAGAATTCTTAGTTATTACTGTGGGCCCCAGTTTTCTCATATGTAAAAAGAGTAGAGAAAAATAAACAAAATGAATGAATTGTAATAAATCATCTCTAAAGTCTATTGTGACTCACATTTGATGCTATAAGGAGCATTTACTATTGGCTTTTACATGGCAGTAATAGGGAACATAAAAAAAAAAGAAGAGATTAATTTTACTCCCAAATAATCTGCCATTTAGGTGGAAAGATCAGATATATAAATGAAGCAATTTACCAACATTTAAGAAGTAATATATTGCAGGGGCATGCACATAAGTAGTCCTCTAGACTAGAGCTACTAAATTGCCACGGGAACCAGATTAAAATGTCTTTGGAAGGGGCAGCTAGAAGGCATTGTGAATAGAGCAATGACCCTAGAGTCAGGAGGATCTGAGTTCAAATCAGACCTCGGGCACTTGACACACTTAGTAGCTATGTGACCTTGGGCAAGTCACAACCCCAATCGCCCTGTCTTTCCCCTCCAAAAAGGAAAAAAAAAAATATCATTGGGAAATGTTTAACAAAATAAATAAAAATACAATACAACATAGATAACATTAAAATTAGTGGTTTTCTAAGTCAATACAAAGCCTAAAGTAACCACTTCTATTTGAGTTTAACAGCACTCATACAGACTGTTCTAAACTGAATGGCTACAGATGGTCATAGATCACTCATAAAATTGTCTTCATGGAGTAGTGAAAGAGGTTTGGATTTGATGTCAGGAGACCAGGGCTGGAATTCTGGTTCTTGCTGGTGACTTAGCCTTGCTGAGACCCAGTTTCTAATCTAAAAATTTAACAAACAAAAGTCAACTGAGAATAATAATATTTGCTCATTAGGCTGTTTCAAGGAAAGTACTTTAGAGATAGAAAATTGTTGAGTTAAACCCAGTACCTTTATGAACACAACTACAAAACACTTTTCACACAAATAGAATCAGATCTAACCAATTGGAAAGACATCAATTGCTCGTGGCTGGGTCGAGCTAATATAATAAAAATGACAATTTTACCTAGATTAAATTACATATTTGGTGCCATATCAATCAATCTACCCAAAAATTACTTTACTGAGCTAGAAAAAATAGTGACAAAATTCATTTAGAAGAACAAACAGTCCAGAATATCAAGGCAATTAATGAAAAGAAATGCTAGAGAAGGTGGCGTAGCCGTATCAGATTTTAATCTCTATTATAAAGCCGCAGTCATCAAAACTACTTGGTACTGGCTGAGGAATAGAGTAAGTGGATCAATGGAACAGATTGGGTACAAATAACTCAGTAGTCAACGATTATAGTAATATACTGTTTGATAAGCCCAAAGACCCCAGTTTTTGGAATAAGAACTCACTATTTCACAAAAACTGCTGGGAAAACTGGAATATTGTATGGCAGAAACTGGGCATAGACCATCTTCTAATGCCGTACACCAAAATCAAGTCCAAATGGGTACATGACCTAGGTATAAAGGCTGATACTGTAAGCAATCTGGGGAAGGAAGGGATAGTTTACCTGTCAGATTTATGGAGTAGGGAAGACTTTATGACCAAAGAAGAATTAGAGAGCATTATAAAATGTAAAATGAATAATCTTGATTACATTAAATTGAAAAGTTTCTGTACAAACAAAGCCAACGTAACCAAGATTAAGAGGGAAGTGGGAAACTGGGAAAAAATTTTTACAACCAGTGTCTCTGATAAAGGCCTCATTTCTAAAATATACAAGGAATTATGTACAATCTATAAGAATACAAGTCATTCCCCAATTGATAAATGGTCAAAGGATATGA
>CM053591.1:69725028-69740817 GCA_028646515.1 Pseudochirops corinnae
ATCAACAGGGGCTCAGCCAATCCCCTTCTTCCACATCAACACGGGAGTTCATGCCTTCTTAACAGTGGGACAGCGTTTGCACCTTCCACACTTAGCACTTAGTACTAAGTGCTAAGTATCCTGCTAAACTAATTACTATTACAGGACCATCTGCCCAATGATTGCTTCCAAGGTCCTTGGAGTCTTGCCATATGCCCTGCTTCTTTACCTGCTAAATCCCAAACACCAAATTACTTTTATGTTGGTCATGAAACTGAACCTGTCTATGTGTTGTCTCATCCAATTAGAATGTGAGTTCCTTGAGAACAGAGACTATCTTGTTTTTCTGTTTGTATCCCCATTGCCTAGCACAATGCATGGCCCATAGTAAACTTTTAATAAGTAAGTGCTTTTCCATTCCATGAAGTCTTTGTAGAAGATTTAGTCAGGAAAAGCAATAGACTGAGTTCTCAGGGTTTCCAAGATATTAATTTCATGTACATAGTACAGAAGGGAGGAAAGTGAGGCCTTGCTTATGATAATGTTGGGTAAGACTGGAAAATTTTCCTGCAAGATTTGCCAAAAACAACTTGGTTAGAAGTCATGCCAAGTAACAGACTTAATCATATGCAGAATGAGAACTGAGGGGGTTGCTTCTTGGCCTCATTTGTAATCCAAAGACCCATTCATATAGAATGAGATTTTCCTAGCACCTAAGGTGGGTTTAATAGAGAGACCCCTGAGGAAGCTACAACTATTTCTCCTGCCAAAGTATTATTTGATAAAGATAATATAATTTGTTAAATGATATTCTGCTTGATACATTTATGTAAATTAGTTTGCTTTTTAAAGAAACCATATCTCCCAAAAGGTGTGAAGGTTTCCCCAATGAAGGCTAGTCAAATTCCTCTGATGGTAGGCATTAGAAAGAATTCCCAGGATACTTTATCATTGCTCTCAATGTCTGAAAGAAGAGTGTAAAAAGTACAATTCACATCACATACTAGTGGACACATGTGCTATTACTCTCTTCTAGGAAGGAATAAACTGATTCTAGGGATTGGAAAAACTTAATGCACTTTACAAAGGTGCCAAATTTGTAACTAAGAAATAGATCAGATAAGAACAGTCTGGCCAAGCATGTAGATCAGCAGTTCTCAACCTGGGGGTTATGTTCAATTTGTAGCAATTTAAATACATTCTACACATCAGATATTTACATTATAATTCATAACTAGCAAAATTACAGTTATGAAGTAGCAACGAAAATAATTTTATGGTTGGGGGTCACCGCAACATGAGGAACTGTATTAAAGGGTCATGACATTAGGAAGGTTGAGAACCGCTGATGTAGATTATAAGAGTCCTGTGTTGCTACTGATAACCCTCTCTCTACCCACAGACTGCCTGTTAGGGAAATTAAGAAAAATTGCTTTTATTAATTATATTTCCTGAAATTACATTCCTTTCCTAGCCAAAATGTCTTAGTTAACGATTACAGTACAAAGTTGTCTTTGGTTATTATTCAGTTTATTTTATTGAAGAGGAAGATAAAGCAAACAGTGGAAAGATCATAGAACTTAGAGTCAGAGGGTATTATGGGTTCATATACCATCCTTGCCCCTTTTATCCATGTGACTATGCACAAGTCACTTAACCTCTTAACCTCAGTGTCAGTTTCCTCATTTATCAAATGAAGGGATTAGATGAAGTGTCCTGAAGAGTCTTATCTATCTCTAGATCCTATGTTCAAATACTGTAACAGTGGCTGACATTTACATAACACTTTATGGTTTATAAAATGCTTTACAAACTTCATCTCATTTGAGCCTCACTTCATTCATATTTATTTATAGGGATTATATATAATGCATATATATGTATATGTGGATTATATTATTATTTATTTATATAGAGAGATTATTTATCTGTATTTTACAGATAGACTGAGATTTTAAAAGGTTAAATGATTTGCCCAGGATCACACAGTATTTAAATACTGGAGGTGGGATTCAAACTGAGGTCTCTAATGTCAAGTTCAGCACTCTCAATTACAACATAATTCCTCCACAATCTAGTCATTTGCATAGTTGGATGACAAGCTGAAATATCTGGCTTAATTACCTACCCTAAATTAATCAGATAATTGCAAAGTCATTCTTGGCTTTGCAAAATACAGCGTTTTCCAAAAGTCTTAAGGCAGTTTTAAGCTAATAAGACTTTTGGAACACTGAATAAATTGATCCTTAGTATGTGTCTATGAATAGAACTGTTGACTTCCATCCTCTCCTCTGAGTCCTGAGTGTTTGTGTCATAAACCTTTAGAGCAAGAGTGAACCTTAGAATTCATTTTACCAAACAGATATGGCAACTAATAAACAGTGATGGAAATATTTTATTTCTTCTGTGGGTATATCAGATCATTAGGGCAGCTGAAAGAGACCTTAGAGATCATGTAATTCCAGCGTGGCTGGAATTTTGCAGATAAAGATAGTGAAGTCCAAACAGGTTAAATGATTTTTCTAAGGTCCCATAACTTGTAAGTAGCAGAGATAGGATTCAAACTCCAGGTCTTCTTATTCTAAATGTAATGCTCTGAGAAGTTTGGGTCTCTTGCTAATGTAGGACCAAGCCAATGAAAACATCAGTCCTTAAGTGACTGAATGATCCATTTGTTTCAGAAAATTCCATAATAAATACCAAGAGTGAGGACTGATATTAACCCATGGCACTTCACCATCCAATGTTCAGAAGGGAAATTTTAAGAAATTTTAAATGGTTATCTGATCTATCTAGCTATTTGGATATGCTGGCTGAATAAGTATCTAATAAGGTAACTTTCCCCTCCAGGCTCTTAGTCCTGTCTTCATCCTGAGAAAAACACTGTATGAGAAAAGAATCATATAGGATTGACAACCTTGTTTCACTTTTTAAATTAAGCATAGAAGAAGCTTCTCTTACAGTAGGAAATCAAACTATCAACAGCCCAATGTTGACCTGACTTGCTTAGAGATATAGAAATATTGATAGCAGTGGTACAAGGGTAGGTGGCAGCATGGTGTAGAAAAATGAGCTTGGCAGCAAAACGTTTAGAATCAAGTCCTCACTCTTCTCCTTAGAGGCAGGTGATCTTGGGCAAGTTATAATATCTCTTTGAGTCTCAGTTTCCATGTATGGAAAAGAGGATAATACTGTAAGCTCTATGAATCTTGCACTTGTTGTAAGGATCAAATAAGACTGACATGTAATAGGCACCCAATAAATGCTTGCTGACTGACTGACCCTCTACAACAGCGGTTCTCAACCTGTGGGTCTCAATCCCTTTCACAGGGGTAACAGGGGTCACCTAAGACCATTGGAAAACATATATTTCTGATGGTCTTAGGAACTGAGACACCGCTCTTCTATCCGTCTCCAGGCAGGTCTGCCCACATGCAGATACACCCACATACAAGTATTAAAGGGTGGTGGCATTAAGAAGGTTGAGAACCACTGCTCTACAAGGAACCTCTTAGTGTAGAAACTGCACTGAAACTTTTAAAGCCCCATAAATTCCAGTTGATTAAAAAAAAATGCTTGTTTCTGTCAAGTAGAAGATACTCAGTAACTGTAGTACTGAATTAGCTTTTTACTAAAGACCTGGAACCAGCTCTCTTTCTGCTAAAATTTCCTTTCCTCATTTCATCTATTCAGGAAACAATCCTCAAGTCCTAAATAGTAGTCATCTGGAAAAGCAATATCTTTTTATCTTCCCTTTCCTTTTCAATTTAAAGCCATTTCGTACCTAATGAGAAATACTCCATGCTAGGACTTGTTGCTGTTTCTGATGGGGAAAGTGCCAAGTTAAGCCAAGCAAAACCCAAGAGAGTTCAAAGGGATTTCACTAGTCTGTCAGAAGGGCTGGAAGAGACAGTTTGAGCATGAGAAGTTATTTCAATTTGGTGGGCAACGTATTCTGAACTGTTACCCAATAGGTAGAATTGTCAGTCTGAGGACTGACAGATTAGAAACACAGGCCAGCCACTTAGTGACCTTGGACACATCTATCCTCTTCCTAGGATTCAGTTTTCTCATTTATAAACTGAGTTTGGTGAGATGACCTTTAAATTCCATTTCAACTCCACATCTACTATATTAAGGGAAAAATTTTTGAGGAGTATATGTTCCAAAATATCCAATTAACTTAGGGAAACTTGGTTCTTTTTTTTTTTTAAGTTCTGTGGAAGCTTCAAGTAAATAGATAATAAAATGAAAAAAAAATACACTAAAACTCCAATTCAAGTATGGAGAAATCTTTTGACTTTTTTCTTTCTCCCTTCCACTTTATCTTCCTATTTTTCTTTCTTCTTCACTGATTTTAAATTCCCAATGGATTTTGTGACTTTTTTGTACAAATAGCCTCTGGGTCTCACCCAAGGCTTTTCGTAAGAATAAACCCACTTGGGGCAGCTAGGTGTTGCAGTGAGTAGAGCAGCAGCCCTGGAGTCAGGAGGACCTGAGTTCAAAATGGAACTCAGACACTTACTTACTATACTTACTAGCTGTGTGGCCTCAGGCAAGTCACTTAACCCCAATTGCCTTGCCTTCCCCACTCCAAAAAAAAAAAGAAGAAGAAACCTTCTTAGATGAGATAGAATTCTTTGGCCATAGTGCTTCTTGAAAGATTATAATCTTGTCTTGGAGAGAGAGTCTCTTTTATTCAGATGTTTCTTAGAGGTTAAAAATTAATGTTTTGGGCAACGTAAGGGTTGATCAATTGATGGGATTATAGATTTTTGAGCTGGGAGAGACCTACAGGGCATCTAGATCAAAGTCCTCCTTTTATATAGTGGATGACAAAACTAATTCCTGGAGAGGGGAAATAATTTGTCCAACGTCACATAGGTAGCAGGTTATGAAGAGTACCTGTCACAGGTAAGAGGCAGAACTAGGAATCCAACCCATGACCTATGATGCCAAAGGCCATTCCTCAGAATCCAAATCAAATCCAGACTTAAGCCATCTTGGACTTGAGAATACGTTCTGAATACTTTTTAAAGTACTTGTTCAATGGTGCTAGAATTCACATCATTACCACTACTTTTAAAGTCAGTACATCATTAAGCCTTTTGAGGAATTTCACACCCCTGCTTTCACTCTCTAACCAGATACATAAACACTTTGTCACTTGGAAGTGAATGGATGTAAGGCTTTTTGGGGGGTATATTTAGCCTTTAGAAATTCAGTACATCACAATCCAAAGAGCAAGATACATTTTACCTTTTCCAAAAATGAATAGAACAGATTTTGGATAATTTAAAACTCCCTGGGAAATATAAGGTACTAAAATGATATGCTTGCTGATGGAATTTCCTTTTTGTTTCTAGTTTTCTCTTTGTTATCCCTTCTCTTTGCTCTCATTACCTTTTTGTCCAAGGTGATATATAGCTAAAAATATGAATGAAATACAACCAAAGGAAGGATTTCAGCCATTTTAGTAAAATATATTGGTTGCCACCCAATGTTTTTTTTTTGGTTTGTTTTTTGAGGCTTACTCTCAAACCTTCCTTTTTGGAGGAAGGGACTTCCAGGCCCTATGCCTGTACCTCCCCAAAGTTCGCCTTTGGGTTGTCTTTTACAACACTGGGAAAAGTTTAGTTTCTCTGGAGAACTTAAAAAGGAAAAATTGGTGTTTTTTTGCCACACTGTTTGGCCTTGGTATTACTTAGAGGACCATGAATCGTGGCCTGTTTTTGGGACTTTAAAAGACAATACCTTCTTGCAGTTAGAATTATACTGTCACAGAGAAGGAAGATGGATAGAAGCTGCCTACTTAATGGCCTTCCTTGAACTTTCTTGGACCACAGTTCTCAGGAAAGATTGTGAGAAGCTTGAAGCTAGCCTCTCCACAAAGGGGCAAAGGGAACCAATTAAATGACCCCTTTCCTATGGCTTTGGCCTCAGCCCCCTCCCCCCCCCCCCAGTGACTCCTGCTCAGGTCCCAGTCACTGGTCTCACTGAGGCAGCTTCCCCACCCCTTCTGCTGCACCCCAACCCTTTTCCCCTTGGTTCTCCGTCCCTTTTCCTCTAACCCAACACCCCTCATTTCCTGGCTCCTACACCATCCATATCTCCTACCCTGCATTTCCCAGCATAGCTCCTCTCTCCTCAGGGACCCTCGCTCAGGTCGCAGCCACTGGTCTTGTTGAGGTGCCTCTCTCTGTGGCTGTCTCCCGAGGCAACACACACTCAGGCCTCAGGCCCTACCCGTGAGGGGGTCATAGAGGTATCTTCTCTTTTGACCCCTTCCCCTCCTCAGGTGCCAGCTGACCTTCCCCCTTGCCATCCAGATTCCCCAGTCTTGCAGTCTGATCCAGTTCAGCCAGCACCCTCCCCTCCCCCCCCCCCACTCCCTCACAAGAAGTGGAACTTCCAATCTCCCTTCCCAAGTCCCTGTCATCACACCACCTTCAGGGCTTTTTCCTTTAAGGGATGCAGCTCTCTTGTCTGATGGGACAACTATAGCGCATGTCCCATTTTCCATTTTGGATCTCAATCAAATTGAAGAAAAGTGGGGGAAGTTTGCTGAAAATCCAACAAAGTTTACTGAGAGCTTTTGGGACATAACCCTGCAATTTGAGCTTTCTTGGGGTGATTTGCATAACCTCTTCTCTACCTGTCGTTCCCCTGAGGAGAAGAGGAGAATCTGGGTACAAGGCTCAAAATTTGGGGATCGTTTGGCTAGCAATGACCCCAAAAATACCCTCCAGGAGCAGCTGCTGTTCCCAGGATGGGATTATCATATCTGGGAGGATAAAGAGAAGATAGACCATAACGTACTTTGCCAGTTAGAAGGCCTAAGAACTGCATTTCAAAAGCAAGTAAATTATCAGAAATTTAGGGAAGTTACTTGAACAGATAAAGAAAACCCTTCCCTTTTCCTAGATAGACTGGTGGAAGCTATTAAAATGTATACAAATTTAGATCCTGACTCTGTAGAACAGGCAGCAATTTTTAACATGTATTTCATTAATCAGTCAATATTAAGAGGAAAGTGCAGAAATTGTTAATGAGACCCCAAACACCTCAGGCCCAATTACTGGGGATGGCCTTTGGAGTCTTTAATAACAGCGACCTTGTCACAGCAGAGGAGGAAGAATGCAGAGAAGGAACCAGAGGCAGAGAACATGCTCGATTCTTGGCTGCTGCCGCCATGGCCAGGAAAAGCCCCTCCAGGGAACTCCCTTGGAAAAAACCCACTCACTTGTGCAGGAAGAAAACCTGCTTTTGATGCCACAAGGAGGGTCACTGATCCAAGGAATGCTCCTCGAGGGTACCCCCCAGAGGGAGCCCCAGGAACCAATGCCTCTAGAATCATGCCCATCTGATCAGGAGGGACATTGGAGGAAGGATGGTCATCGAGGTAAAAGTGGTAGAGCCACCTCCCAGTACCCTGTCCTTCAGTCTTCTCAAGACTCGGAATGACGGGAAAGCCTGGGGCTTGGCAATGCTCCCACCTTCTCCGTTTCCCTTGCTGAGCCCTAGTCAAGTATTGAGATTGCAGGTAAGGTTACCTGATTTCTGATTGATAGAGGAGCTACATTCTTTATTTTAGTTAATTACTCTGGCCCTACTGTCCTTGACCTGTTGGGTCATGGGCATAGAAGGGAAAACTATGGGATTTTGCAAGACATATCCTCTCCTCTGCCTATTTGAGGATCTGTTGCTTGAACACTCCTTTCTTATTACCTCCTCTTCCTCTGCCCCCTTGTTGGGAAGGGACCTGATGGTGAAATTGGGGAGTCAATTTTCTCTCAATTTTCTCTAGTTAAACCTCCCATCTCCCTTTGCCCTCTGTTCATCAGACCCCCCCACCCCCACATTCCCCCAGAAGCATGGGAGGCAGTTGAGCCAATTGTCTGGGATCAGGGAATTCCTGGGAGAGTCACCTCAATTACTGTTCACCTCCAAGATCCTAATGTGTTCCCCCATCACCATCCATATCCAATCAAGCCTGAGGCCTGGGAAGGACTACAACCATTAACTGAAAAATTCCTAAAATATAAAATCCTTGTCCCTTGCCAGTCTCCATGTAACAACTCAATTCTTCCTGTAAAAAAGCCTAATGGAGAATAATGCATGGTTCAAGATCTCAGGGCTGTTAACAAAGCTGTCATTCCTATACACCCCATAGTCCCCAATCCATATACAATACTTATTCAGATCTCTGGGGGCATCCAATGTTTTTCTACCCCAGATCTCAAAGATGCCTTTTTCTGTATATTTCTGCACACAGACTTGCAATTTATTTTTGCATTTGAATGAATACTTCCTGGGGAAACAAGTCCATGTCAGCTAACATGGATAGTCTTGCCCCAAGAGTTTCAGGATAGCCCACATTTATTTGACCAAGCTTTGAGAAGGGATTTAAGGGATCTGAAATTAAATGATAGCAGCTTAATCCAGTATGTGGAAGATATCCTTATTTGTAGCCTCACCCAGGAGGCATCTTTTGTTTAAATTCTGCCCTCGAAGATGTACATATATACAAAAATATTTATAGCAGCTCTCTTTGTGGTAGCAAAGAAATCAAGGTGGAAATCAAGGGGATTCTCGTCAATTGGGGAATGG
Organism: Pseudochirops corinnae; assembly: GCA_028646515.1. Classification (NCBI taxonomy): domain Eukaryota; kingdom Metazoa; phylum Chordata; class Mammalia; order Diprotodontia; family Pseudocheiridae; genus Pseudochirops; species Pseudochirops corinnae. The sequence continues at coordinate 69,733,618 of CM053591.1, forward strand.
CTAACCAAGTTGTGTAATGGAATGTGAATATAATGGAATACTATTGTGATATAAGAAATGAAGAGCAGATGGACTTCATGATAACCTGGAGAGACTTATATAAACTGATGCTGAGTGAGGGGAGTAGAATCAGGAGAACTTTGTTCACAATTACAGACACATCATATCTGTGATGACTGACTTTGATAGACTGGGCTCCTCTCAGCAATGCAAGGCTATAAGATAACTCCAAAAGACTCATGATAGAAAGGGCTATCTGCATCCAGAGAAAGAATTACAGAGTCTGAATGCAGATTGAAGCAAACTACTTGGGCTCTCTCTTTTTTGTTTTGTTTCATTCCTTCTTTCTTATTGTTCATTCCATTGGTTATAATCCTTCTTTACACCTTAACTAATGTTCAATGTGAAGGTGTTTGTAGAACCTATATTGTGCCATGGGGATGGGGAGAGGGGAAGAGAGGTAGGGGGAGAAAATTTGGAACTCAAAAGCTTGTGGATAGGGGCGGCTAGGTAGTGCAGTGAATAGAGCACCAGCCCTGGAGTCAAGAGGACCTGAGTTCAAGTCTGGCCTCAGACACTTGACACACTTACTATCCATATGACTTTGGGCAAGTCATTTAACCCCAGTTGCCCTCCAAAAAGCAAAAAAAGAAGAAAGCTTGTGGAACTGAATGTTGTAAACTAAAAATAAATAAATAAATACATGAAAAATTCTGTCCTTGCTTTCTTGGCTTCCCTTCTCCTCTCTTGTTTCTTTTTCTTATTCTCCCAATTCTCTCAATAGACTTAGAAAATAAAAAAGAGAGCATATAGCAACATTTAAAATATTGTTGGATATTGGATTAATACTATTACATACAAATAGGCAATTGTATGTAGTCACTTGATCATTATGAAGAGTCATTCAAGACTATTTTCTAAAACTAAAAAAACAGGACACTGAAATATTTATTGAGTGGTTAATTATTGCTTAGTCATTTCAGTTGTGTCCAAATTTTCATGAACCCCTTTGGGGGTTTTCTTGGTAAAGGTATTAGAATGGTTTGCCATTTCCTTCACCAACTTATTTTAGAGATGAGGAAACTGAGGCAAATAGGGTTAAGTGACTTTCTCAAGGTCAAATAATTAGTGTCTGACGCTAGATTCTAATTCAGGTCTTCCTACTCCAGGTGTGGTGCTCTACCTTCTGTACCAACTAGCTGTCCCATTTCTATTTTGTCTTATTTGTATGGTATATCTCTTCCCTTTCCCTTTCTCCCCTTCTATCTCTGCCTCTATTCCTATTTCTTCCCATTTCAAGCAAAAAAGGAGGAGTGAGGGAATGAAAGAGAAAAATAAAGTAGGATTAGAATGACAATATTGGGAACATAACAGGCGCACAAAGAAATGAGAGTGGGATAAGGTAGAAAAGATAGAGGGAGGGAGGAAAGACATTTAACGTCTGGAATAAACCTTTGATGTTATTTAGTATGACCCTAACTTATCCTACCCTGTTACATATTGTATTTTATCCTATTCTCATCCTATTCCATCCAATCCAGTCTCTCTTATCCATCCTGTTCTATCCTATCCTATCCTATCCTATCCTATCCTATCCTATCCTATCCAATCCTGTCCCTGCCCTGCCTTAACCTGTCCTGTCCTTACTTCATTCCTGTTTTCTATTATATTCCTGTTCTATTCCATTCTTAACAGTAGAACACACAAATTCACCAAATGCCAAAGTTGATTATATTAAGCTAATTGTTTTTACTCATGTTGGAACTATGAGACCATTGATTTATTTCACCAAGTTCTGCCTTTCTTTCTTTCTTTCCTTCTTTCCTTCTTTCTTTCCTTCCTTCCTTCTTTCTTTCCTTCCTTCTTTCTTTCCTTCCTTCCTTCTTTCCTTCCTTCCTTCCTTCCTTCTTTCTTTCTTTCTTTCTTTCTTTCTTTCTTTCTTTCTTTCTTTCTTTCTTTTTTCCTTTCTTTCTTTCTTTCCCATTTGTGATCCCACAGGATATAGTGTAGAAGTCATATGGCTCATCTGATGTTTATCATCTCTGTTATACAACTAGAAAAATCTCTGTGTAATAAATTGCCTCTAGTACTTCTGCAACCTCTGACCTTGTATGGCAGTTCATTTGTTTTGAGATTATGCAGGAGGAACCTGCTCATCACTATTTCTCTTGCAGATTGGATGAACACAAACTTTAGCTCTCCACTTCATTCTGAACTAACAGGTCAGCATGGAGATCACTGGGGGCAGCATTGTGGAGCTAAATGCCTCAACTTTGACCTTTATGTCCACAACATTATTGACTAGCATTTGGATGCCCCTGAAAATTGTCTGAGGCTACTTTGCATCATTTTGGCCTAGTGTCTGTCTAAGCTGTTATGCTGCCAAAGTTGAAGATTGAAATAAAAACATTCTTAAACATGTTCTCTGTGACACATGTTGTAGGCAGTATTCATTGCACATACTCTTATTAAGGTATATTTTTAAGCCCTTCAACTTAGAAACCTTCCATGTGGACAATAGATTCTGTGGGAGCTTCGCATTGAAATTTACCAATAAAACCTCGTTTGAGCAATACCTCCTAGGGTACAAAAAAAGTTACAAATACTTTTGAGAAAAGTATATCCCCTTGCCAAAATCTGTCTGGGGATATTAATAATTTTACAGATATAAAAATTGAAGTCCAAAGTGGTTAGATGATTTGACCAAAACAGCATAGCTTAGTAGAGCTGGATATGGATATGGCTTCTGACTGTAGAATATTCTAATAGTGTAATATTCTTTCCTCTATAATGCCCTGCTTTTCATAGAAGTATATAAAAGACACGTATTTAAGGCACTGATGCACAATTAATAACTGAGCATATGCCTCTATGATATAACAATATTGAGAATAAGCTCTTATAAAATCCTTATTTAAAAAAGTAAAAGATGAAGAAGGGAAAGAAAGTGAAAGCAGGGGATCACTTCAAGTGGTGTGAGGGTGAACGGGACTTAAAGATTAAGCAGAGTAAAACAAAAATAATTTTTTCCTGACCATATCATGTTCAAGTTGGGCTAAAAATTCTTAAATGATTCTATGTTGCCTCTAGGATAAAATTTTTTGTTTTTGTTTTTTTTTGCTTTTTGGAGGGTGGAAGGTAGGGCAATTGGTGTTAGGTGACTTGCCCAAGTGACTAGCCCACTTGTGGCTAGTAAGTGTTAAGTATCTGAGGCTGGATTTGAACTCAGGTCCTCCCGAATCCAGGGCTGGTGCTGTATTCACTGAGCCACCTAGCAGCCCCATTTAGAGCCCTAATACTAATATTTAAAGTCCACCACACTCTATGTTCAAGATACTTTTCCAGACTTCTTTCAAACTACTTCCTTTCTCACACATCCACATTTTATCCAAACTAATAAAAACCTCCCTGAACTTGACATTCTATCTTTCAAGACAATAATAGCTGAGAATATGAACTTGTTTGTAAGATTTTATGGTGGACGATGACCATTATTGCTTCATAAAAAAGAATTGGTGGATGGAAATAAAAACACATTTGTAGAAAACTTAGTGAGAAATTCAATTAGGTCAGATCATCTTGAGGGCATTAAAGGATGAATCTGGAAGAAAGCAACAAACATATGGAAAACGCAACAGATTTATGAAAGCTATCATAACCATTTATTTCCTCTATCAACATCAGTGGAGTCACCATAACTGGACTCCAACATCACAGACTACAATGAGCTCTATGAATGTATGGAAACTTTCTAAAACTAAAGAAAACAGATGATAAGAACAGTTAGGATACACAGAAGAATTATTTCTTGGAAATGACGTAATTTTGAGAGAATTGAATGTCAATTCAAAGAAGGTTGGATACAAAATATTTGCACAAGTATTATTTAAAACATTACTTCCATAAAAGGTAACCAAGAGGGTAGTAAAAACTATTGAATCATATACTTTTTTCCTCATGTCTTCAAAGTCAATATGGGAATAATGTAAACTCATATTGAAGATACACTTGAGGAAAGTATGAGAAAGGAATTGGTAGGGTTTTGCAAATTTTATTCTACAGTAGATCGATTTTTATACTCACACTATTGTCTAAAAGGTAAAGGAAAGAGAAGATCCTGTTGTACTTGTTATTGGTTATATTTATCTATCCACACAAAACACTTGTACATAGAGCAAAAGCCTCATCTCTTAAAGGCTCTTCCACAATGAAATACCACCCATGCGTATGTTAAAAACTTATAGAATTCCTAGGAAGATAAGTCAATAGAAATAACTTTGACAGTCCTCTAATTATTAACATCAAGAAAGTCAAAAGATAAATGGAAATGTAGTCACCAAAAGGTTTTTGTCATGATCATGGAGGAAGTCCAGCATAGAATCCAAATGTAACAGGCCTTTCATAAATAGTGTAAGGACCTCAACATCTTTTTGTGTGCTAAGGGCACTTTGCTGATTGCATCTAGCCCCAGAGCATTGCAGAACCTCCTAATTAATGTCTCTTACCATTTTAAAGAGTTCACCCTAATTATTCATAAAGGGAAAACAAGTGGATGAAGAATGCCTATTGTCTAAACTAAAATATGCATTTGGATAGACAACACATAGGGCTCATCCATCAATACACATATCTTGGACAGATACCACAAATGGACAATGATCTAGGAACAGAATTGAACAGAAAGAGAAAAGTAGCCTTGATTATACTTTGTGAACTTGTGCAGTGCTATTACTGACCCAAGATTTACCCTGAAACAATGTAAACACATTTTAAACAATATTCTTCAATTTTTGCTATGAGACTTCAAATTCTAGAATATCATATTCTCCAAAGAATGAGAATTTCAGGTCACTCAAAGGATAACGCATCATGGGTGTGAGTAGATCATAACATTGCCAACAAAGACTTGCATAGGGGCAATGATCTAAAACATATTGGCAGAGTGATCAGAAAAAAATAAGGCATATCTTTATCTCTTGCCCTTTTTGCTCTCCTCTCTAGGAGAATGGGGGAAATTGTTTTTCTTCATTCAGTAAGAAGAATTTACTTTTAACATGGCTCCTATTTAGAGAGAATATGTAACATGGAAATGCCAGATGACAACTATGATAACCAATCTATTTTCCAAAGGGCAAGCATGATGAAAAGGTCAAGTCCTTAGGCTGAAAACAAAAATACCAAAGCAGCAACAAATAAACAAACAAAACAAAACAAAAAATAACCTGTCCCTGGAGGGATTGTACAGTAACCTTAAAAAAAGAAACTTCCTCTTTGGGTGGTTCAGTACTCTAACATGCATATTTTTAGCTGAAAAAGAGAAATCACTAGCTAGAGAAGAAGATGAGCAGGTTTCCTCATTAATATCCAAAGTGTCTGAATAGAGAGATCTGGGTTGTGGCTGGCTGGTTTAGTGAACACACAGAGCCAATAGACCAAATGGACACTCAAAGGCATAACTAAGAATGATTTTGTCCGTGTAAGGAATGAAATAGTCCCACACCACTTAACCTGATACCTTTATCAAATGTAAACCCATTTTTTACTGAATCCATCAGCCAGAGGTGTGAACTACATGTGGATGATACCTGTATATCAATCAATCAGTACTAGTCCTCAAGGTACTAAAATGCCAATAGGAGGGTTTATGATATGTGACCAAAAAAAAGCAGTTGAATTCAAATAAGCTAACATTTATGAAGTCCTTTCTCTGTATAATGCCCTGCAATAAAGGGATATTAAAAGAAATAATTTCTTCCCTCAAAGAAGAGGGAAGGACAGTCTAATAGGAAGGACATAGCATGTACATGAATACATCGTATATAAGACAGACTATGATAGTGGCAAAGGAGGGATCCAGATAGAGTGATATTAGAAAACGTGAGGCAGAAGAAATAATTTTCAATGAGGAAAGTCAGGTAGGTTAAAACCAGATTGTGGCAGGCCTTAAAATGTCAGTTGAGTTGTTGCATTTAACCCTACAGATGAAGTTCATAAGTAGAGGAGTGACATGATCAGTCCTGTGTTTTAGGAAGATTATTTTAGAAGCTAAGGGAAGGATAGATTATAAAGGGGAGAAACTAGAAGCAGGGAGGCCAGTGATGGTCTGTTATGAAAATGCAAGGTAATATGGCGGTGTCCATGAATGGTACAAAACAGATGCTCTAGGAGGATTGATTGGTCAATAAATATGTATTAAGTGCCTGTTCTGACCAGAAACTCTAAGGGTCTTCCTCTCCCAGAATGATTCTTTTGTGAAGGCAAACTAGGCCATCTTTTGTCTCAGTTCTTACATAGCCTTTAATCACTGAGTGGACTCTGTCTCAGACAGACTGACACCTGGGAAAGATCTTAGCTTAAAAATGCCAAGGCCTCCCACTGTATACAGGACCATGTCCAGTCAACCTGACCTATGTCTTGCCTCTGGACTCCATCGACTCTGCAGGAAAGAGTGAGGCTGACAACTCTCCATACTGATTCTCACTAATGGGTCAAAAATAGGTCCCAACCCAAGTCCTACTTGGTCTTTGTTTGAGTTTTGTTGACTCACTGTGAGTGTAAACAGCATTTTTTCTGTTCTGCCCAGAATCCCTGAGGGTCTTCCCCTCCCAGTTTGATTTGTTTTTTCTTTAAGTAACTAGGCCATCTTGCCTTTACCCTTAGGGGCCCGTCTCCTGTCAACTTGATCTATATCTTGCCACTGGAACCACATGACTGTGGTAAAAGGGGTCATTCCTTGGCTCATTTCTTACCTAGCCTTAATCATCGAATGGGCATTGCCTCAATCAAAGTGAGAACTTGGGGCCTTCTCCAGTCATCCTGATCTACGTCTTGCCATTAGACCCCTATGACTCAGGAGGAGAAAGTGAGGCTGGTGACTTTTCACAGTTCTTCCTCACTTAAATCCAATTCATTTGCAGGTCATGGCATCACCTTCCTGATGTCATGTCTTCTTCAAGAATGAAGGAGAAACAACAACAACCTAGCTTTAAATAACTGAATGGTTGTTGCCTCAGACAAACTGAGACCTAGGAAAGATCTTAGGCTAATGTCTCCCACTGTATCTTGTCATCTCCAGTTGTCTTGACCTATGACTTTTTTTTTAAATTTTTTAAAATTTACTCATTTACTTTTAATTTACAAGATTCAGTTTCACAATCACTTGAGTTTCAGATTTTCTCCCCTCCCTTCCCCCCCCCCCCC
>CM053591.1:69741317-69777779 GCA_028646515.1 Pseudochirops corinnae
GGTTATCCTAATTGTGTTTCCACAATATTCAAATTGTTTCTTCCTGGCAGCTTGCAATACCTTCTCCTTGATCTGGGGATTCTGGAACCTGGCTATAACATTTCCAGGAGTTTTCTTTTGGGGATCTTTTTCAGGAGGTGATCGGTGAATTTTTTCAAGTTCTATTTTGGTCTCTGGTTCTAGAATATCTGGGCAATTTGCCTTGAGAATTTCTTGAAAGATGCTTTCTAAGTTCTGTTTTTGATCATGGCTTTCTGATAGTCCAATAATTTTTAAGTTGTCTCTCCTGGATCTGTTTTCCAGGTCAGTGGTTTTTTCAAGGAGATATTTCACATTGCCCTCTATTTTTTCATTTGTTTGGATCAGTTTGATAGTATCTTGATTTCTCATGAAGTCATTTGCTTCCATTTGCTCCACTCTAATTTTGACAGAATTATTCTCTTCAGAGTGCTGCAAAGATATTTATAATGACATTTTTGACTGCTATAAATATAAATATTGGAAATTGAAGGGATGCTCATGGGAATGGCTGAACAAGTTGTGGTATGTGAATGTAATGGAATACTATTGTGCTATAAGAAATGATGAGAAGGCAGATTTCAGAAAAACCTGGAAAGGCTTGTATGAACTGATACAAAGTGAAATGGGCAGAATCACAAAAACATTGTACACAGTAACAGCAATATTTTGTGATGATCAACTACCTCTTTTCAACAACACAATGATCCAAGACAATTACAACGGATTCATCGTGAAAAATGCTATCCCCATCCAGATAAAGAACTGATGAACTCTGAATGCAGATTGAAGCATCTTTTTAAAATTTACTTTGTTGTTGGTTTTGTGTGTGTGTGTGTGTGTGTGTGTGTGCATATGTGCTTTTTTTTTTCCTTTTGGCTTATTTTCTCTTTCACAACTATGACTAATAGAAATGTTTTACATAATTGCACATATATAACTTATCAAATTGCTTACCATTTTTGGAAAAGAGGAAGAGTGGAAAGGAAAATTTTTTGGAATCCAAAATCTTGTAAAAATGAACGCTAAAAATTGTCTTTACTTATAATTGATAAAAAAATAAAATTCTATTAAAAATAAAATTGCATAGATAATATATGTCGTGTTAGAGGTGGGATTTGATCCCATGTCCTTTGTCTTCAGAGCTAGTGTTCTTTCTACTGTACCACACTGCCTCCTATTGGCTTGGATCAGAATTGTGATTGGTTGGTTGTTCAATCATTTCAGTCTTTTCCAATACTTTGTGACCCCATTTAAAGTTTTCTTTCTTTTTTTTTTTTTTTTTGGAGGGCAGTTGGTGTTAAGTGACCTGCCCAAGTTCACATGGCTAATTCTGGCTAGTTCTTGTGTTAAGTGTCTGAGGCCGGATTTGAACTCAGGTACTCCTGACTCCAGGGCTGGTGCTCTATTCACTGTGCCACCTAGCCATCCCTTCACTGTGCCACCCAGCCACCCCTACCATTTAGAGTTTTCTTGACCAAGATACAGGAGTAGCTTTCCATTTCCTTCTCCAGCTCATTTTACAGATGAGGAGATTGAGGCAAATAGTGTTTAAATGACTTGCCCAGGGCCACATGGCTAGCAAATATCTGAGGCTGGATTTGAACTCAGTTATTCCTAACTCTAGACCTAGCACTATCCACTGAACTACCTAGCTGCTACAGATCTCAGCTGAATTATTCCATTAATAAATAGTTTCTGGTAGTAGAATAAAATACAAAAACATAAGCCTAATCTCATTAACACCATATTCTAACCAACTCAATTAATGTAGTCTATATTTTACATTTACTGAAGTGATAAAACATACATAAAATAGGATTTTTTCCAGATAAAATTTTGACAGCTATAAAGTTTTTGCTTGTCTGTTTATTATAGTTTGAGGTAGAAAAGATTGAAAATTTCATAGAATCTCAGATTTGGAAAGGACCTCAGAGGTCATTTAGCCTATAACTTATAAGAATATCTGTACAGCATATTCAACATATCATTCTCTAGTCTTTGTTTGAAGATCTTCAGTAAGGGGAGCTCATTGCTATACATATTTACAAATACCAATAAATACTAATGCTAAGCATTTTGAAATTACCATGTCATTTGATCTTCACTTCAACTCCAGGAAGTAGATGATATTATTACTCCCATTTTACAGTCAAGGATGTTGAGACAGAAGTTAAGTCACTTGCTTGAGGTCATATAGCTAATAAGTATCTGAGGCTGGATATGAGCTTGGTTCTTTCTAATTCCAGGTCCATCACTGGACATCACCCACACACATATATGAACATATATGCACACAAAATACACATATGTGTGAATATATTTGCATCCATATATAAACACTTATGTTTTAATTCTTTAAGGATTTATTACTTTATCAGTGTAGGTTCTTTCTTTACTAATACATTTCACAATGTATATCTGACTTCATTTATTGTCTTTGAGCTAATTTTTCCCCTCAAGGAACTTACATTCTATTGGGGGGGGGGGAACAACATATATTTGGGAGCTATACACACATACAGACACTACTATATTCCTTTACTTTTGTTGTTGTAGTTCTTTACTAGTAAGATACTTTTTTGCTGATTTTTGTTGATTCTTCATTGCTTATCTATTAGTTTATTTCTCAAAATTTCATTCTTAGTTTCAGTTATTTGGGGACCTTTTATCTTGTACAAGGCATTTGAAATAAAATGTTGAAAGCCTAGCTAGCTCTCTGTTGATGAGTAGGATCTGCCTTACAATTAATCAGAAGTCTGTCTTCAGTTTTATAGCCAACTGCAGTCAATCATGTCTATTCCACTGTTAGGGAGAATAGACATAATAGCTCTAGCTGCTCAGAAGAGTCTCCATTTATCTCCCTTTGGGGTGCTCGTCTCCTCTGAACACTGAACCCAAGTACCATCTCGACTTCTTCACATTAGCTTGCTGCTATTCATTTCAATATCTTGTCTTCTGAAGTGCTCACCATCTGCAATAGCAAGCTCTTTCCTTTGCCATGTCATTTATGATTTAGCGATGCAGATGCCTGCAGTCTTGCAAATGGCTTCTTAATGAATTAAGTAGCAAAAGGGCCTGAAGTAGCTCTTTTGTGCCTACAGTGCCAGGCACTCTAGAGAGAAATAAAAGATACAGAAAACCTATACTTGTCCTCAAGCAGCTTCTAATTTAGTTGGAGAGATGAGATTAGCAAGGTATTGACCCTAAATGCTGTAGGAAATCAGAGGAGAGAGGAGACAGTGGGTGGAGTAGTTAGGCAAGACTTCATAAAGATGGGGGGACTTCATGGGAATGGAGCCCACCTTAGCAGGATGGATTAGATTTGGATAAATAGAGATGAGTGGATGAGTATTCAAGGCCCCTCACTTAGGATTAATCAAACTAACATAGAAATGAACAAATAAAGAATATTTCACTTATTTTATTGGTTGTGTATTGGGCTTAAAACCTGTATGTGGAAATCTTCATTAAATTCCTTTGATGTCACAGCAGGATGGGAATGTTAACCAGTGTTCTCAAAGGCTATGCCAGCCAGCATGGGTCCTACCAAATGAAAAGACTTTGAGTACAGGGCTAGTGATAAACTGGATAAACTGCATAGATAACACATAATATGTGTTACATGGACACACACACACACGTGCTTTTTTCTACTCTTTATTTTAGTGCTACACTTGCTGATTATTGGGTGCTTTGCTGTGTAAGTTCCCACCAAATATCCCAGCTGGCTTGGAAGACATCACAGTTGGCCCCAAATGGATGAATTTTTCAGCCAAAACACTCAAAGAACATTTACGTGAGTTGAGACTGTAGCAACAGAGGTGAAATCATAGATACTTTAAGGATTGATGTGTTATATGGAAAAGGTACATTGGGGGAAAATCTTTGTAGGCTTGTAAATTTTTTTACAAAGCTACTCTAATGGACAAAGTGAGTGAAACAGTGAATTTAGTCCAATTTAACCAGTATTTATTATACATCTACTATGTGTAAGAGAGTGTGCTAGGCTCTGGGGTTTCAAAGACAAGAATGAAATAGTTTCTGTCCTCAAGGAGAAGGAATCACTTTCATAAAATGAATTTTATAGGAGAGATTCAGCAAATCCTCAGGATATGGTGAAAAAGATAGTTTTCTTCTCATCTCTTCTGCCTCCCTTCATATACACTTTATAAAGTTGTATGAAGAACATAGATGCAAAATGTTATGAGTAAAAAGGATCTCAGAGATTATTTAGTTCTTCATTTTTACTGATGAGGAAGGAAATGAGAGGTAAAGTGATTTATTCAAAGATTTATAGCTAGCCTATGGCAGACTCAGGACTAGAATCCAGCTTTACTGAAACCTAGTGTGATTCATCACCCAGTTTAAAAAAAAAAAAAAGTCACTCTGCCTCATTGGAAATCTACTTTCTTTAACCCTTTAATGTTTTGGTTTTGAAATTTGCTTCATTTCAAAAGATATACAATATATGTGTATGTTTAAATTATGCATCTTAAATTTAATAATTTATTATAAATTTGTGGATTTTTTCCTGTGTTGGAATTTTGATGATACAATACTGCGTCACGTAGTATCCTATTGTAAATATAAGGCATTACAAGCACATATTCTTGCTCATGTATGTTGGATTTCTTGACAATGTGCTACACGCTTGACTGTCAATACTTTCTAGTTAAGACCTGTTGGTGGACTTGACCACTGATCAGTTATAACTTGTATTTTGAGTGTTTATTTGGAAAATATTGCAATCACTATGACTGTGTTATACAATAGGTGACATATGTATGAATGGTTTTTCAAAATTTTCTTCTTTTCTCTTCTTTCCTTATGCTTCCACCTCCCCCTTATTTTCATTCAATGCTCAGAAATTGTACCTAAGGCTACTACCACCCTACCCCCCAGGCATCATTCCAGTGCCCCCTAGCCCACAATATTTCCTACTTAATAGCCAAGTTTGGTCAAGAGGAGGCTGTTTTCTTATTTTGATTAATGAAGTTTCCCCACTCCTAAATGCCAGTGAATATAGGCAATACTGCTTACTTAGTCAAGGTGCTCATCTGATTCTATTGGTATTTAATGCGGTGGTTGGTTTGATTTGTAAGGCTATGTTTTTTATTCCTTCCCTGCCGCAGGACATAAGCACAAAGGCTTTAAGCATTAATTAAAATACACAAAATCTAAACTGGCAGCAGTTAATAAGACTCTGAGAAGCTGCCTTGGGGCAGGCCAATTTAAGAAGATAGGTCTTTCATTGTGGCCTGAAGCTCACAAAGTCTGTCATTCCCCTGGAAGTGAGGAACATCAGGGAACCCAGCCCTTTACAGAAACTCTCTGCTTTCTGCTTCCTGCAGTGAAACTTTGGGATCAAGGAAGAGAAGCATACTCCCTGAGCTTAATTGTCATCAATGGTTCTAGAGAAATAGATGGTCCCTCCAGCAGCCCTAAAAGCAGTTAGCTAAGAATCTCAATAAATTCCAGTAAGGTAGAGAAACACATACTGAAAAGATAGGTATTTCACCAAGAGCAACTTCTCTCATCACTGGTGCAATCTGTGGGAACATGAGAACAACGGAAAATCAAAACCAATACTAAAAGCGAGCTAAGCAAGCATGGTGGAGCAGAGAGAGTCAGACAATGGATCTTGAATCATGGTTCTGTTACTTTTCAAGAATGGGACCTTGGGAAGGACACAATTTCTCAGGGCCTCAGTTTCTTTAACTGTAAAAAGAGGAGGTTCACTAGGTAAAAGACAAAAGGTGTTCTGTTCAGTCCCAAACCTATGTTCTATCAACAAGGTTGTTAGGGAAAAACTGGTTATTCTCAAAGCAGTAACAACTTAGAATCTTTGCTGATTAAACACTTTTTCGAGGTCAGAATGGCTAAAATAATGTCCCTATTGGCAGAGGAAGATGTACTACTGACCCATCCTTATCAAAACATTTATATAAAACTTGCATTATTTTTTTGAATATGGATGATTGATTTGTGTTGAGGCACTCCTCTAAGCCTTGATTCATTATTTAGCTGTTCTTGTGAAAATGGTCCATAGTTGCAAAGTGACTGGCAGATGCAGGATGGTATTTATGGCTTGGGCAGCTAGATAGTACAGTGGATAGAGTGCTGGGTCTGGAGTAAGAAAGATCTGTGTTCAAATCCAACCTCAGATGAGTACTAGCTGTGTGGCCCTGGGGAATTCATTTAACCCTGTTTGCCTCAGTTTCTTCACCTATAAAATGAGCCAGAGAAGGAAATGGCCAACCACTCCATTTTCTTTCCCAAAAAAATTCCACATGAAGTCATGAATAGTTTGAGTTGGCTGAAAGAGCTGAATTAACAAGAAAATTCTATGACTTTGGAAGAGCTTTCTTTTGTGTTGAGTTAACTGGTCTGTATTGTTATTTCACATAGGATCTTGCTTTAGGAGCATAACATTTGGAGCTGAAAGGGATTTTTGGAAATCTTTTAGTCCAGGTATTTCTAACAGTTTTTTGTATGTGTGTGAAATCATTGTGTCAGCCAACTGAAGCCTATGGACTCCAGAATAATGGTTTGTTATCTGTATTTATCATTGAAGAATTTACTCAATTTCAATTAGAAATCAGTAAAAATAAAGATTTATTTTTTTTCCCTCTATCCAAGATAATAGCCTCTGTGAAATCTGTATGCAGACCAGAAGGGGTTTGTGGACTCTAGATTAAGAACCCCTTATCTGATCCACCTGCCCTAAGGTTGATGGATGTGAGAGGCCTGGAGAGGGGAAATATCCAGCTTAAGGAGAAACAGGTGGCCCTGACTAAGCAGATCCTCCAATCAATCACTCTATCAATAATCATTTATTAAATATCTATTCTTCACCAAGTACTGGAACAAAGGAAAAAAAAGGAAATAGTTCTTGATCTCAATGAATTTAAAACTTTCAATCAAATCTAACTCCAAATTCATTGATCTTTTTAATACGTTGCGTGATTAAAAATAGTTTGCCTAATTTCAACAAACTAGTAAGTAATGCAACCTATAACATCATCGACTAACACCATCTTAATAGTTAGCATTTAGAAAATTATTCAACCAAAAAATAGCTAAGAGCACACCCAAAATAGGATTTGGTTTTTTTTTTCATGTTAAGTTGTGCAATCTGTGACCCAGATCCAAAGTTCTGCATCGACAGGGATCACTTTCAATCTTGGAGACTTCCAAGTAGTTAACTCTTTTTTTTTTCGGTTGGTACCTTGACCCAGAGTCTTCCCTGGGGACATTAGAATTTAGTAATACACGTGTATCTGGATTTCTACAAAAGGAAGGGAGGGGAGAAGGGAGAAGAAAAGGAAAGGTTCACAGTTTCTGTTCTGAATTGAAAATGGAATGTCATGCTAGAAATCATCTAAGCAAGGAATCATGCTAAAATAACACTGAATGTTGGACAGGTTTGTTTTTAAATCCGATAAAAATTCAAAGGAGAACAGTTAGGCACAACGGATGAAGCACCAGGTCTAGAGTGGGGAGTTCAAATCCAGCTCAGACACTTACTATGTGGCCCTGGGCAAGTCACTTAACTCTGTTTGCCTCAGTTCCTTATCTGCAAAATGAGCTGGAGAAGGAAATGACAGACCCAGAAAACCCCAAAGGGAGTCATAAGAGTCAGATGCCATTGAACTGCCAACCATCACACACCTATTTTTATACTGCAAAAATTCACAGGATTCATACCCAGGCTCGTAAAGAGCTCATTTGACTTTCCTTATCTCAAGGAAGTCTATAGTCCTTCAAATTTATAGGATTACCTTGGGTGACCTCTCTTCCCCCTCCAAATGAGGAAAACCCTAAGGTTGCTAGGGAGTCAAGCAATCTTCCCTTCTATTGAACCCCACTATATATTTGGGGGACTCATGTGGTATCACTGATTTTTGTTTGGAGACAGCTTTTTGAATAACAGTGGTCAAATTGAGCCAAACTCTTGAAAACACCAAATTATAAATTTAGAGAAACATTGTACAATTGCCAGACTTTTTAGGGGGGAAAACTGTAGCAATGTCTCCTTTTGATCTTTTGTAAAAATATAGATCTAGATATCATGGCGCCTTCTCCTCTTCCCCATACAACTAACCTTCACTAGTAACAAAAAACAAACAGAAAGAAAGGAGTTAAACACAACCAACTAAAACATGAGTATCACCCAACAATATGCAAAATCTTAAACAAATAAGCTCAAATAAATCACGTCCATGGAAAGGAGGGTAATACATTTCCTCCTTTCTTTTTCAGGGTGAAAAGGGGAAATTACAATAATATAGCATTCTGTTTTGTTTTATATTTTCACTCTTTGACATTATTATAGTCATTTGTGCTTTCCTGGTTCTGCTTACTTTACTCTTTATCAGTTTATACAAAAATACCATATTTAAAATTTTTAAAAAAATTTCTGTTCTTCTTGTTCAGTCATTTTTTCAGTTGTGTCTGACTCTTTATAACCCCATTTGGGGTTTTCTTTTCAAATATACTGGAGTGGTTTGCCATTTCTTTCTCCAACTTATTTTACAGATGAGGAAAGGAGACAAATAGGGTGTAATGACTTGCCCAGGGTCACATAGGTAGTAAGTTTCCGAGGTCAGATTTAAACTCAGGAAGATAAGTCTTCCTTACTCTAGGCATGACATTCTATCCACTTAGCAACTTAATTGTCCCACTGGTTTTATAGTGCAAAATATTCTATTAAATTTGTATACTACTCTTGGTTTAGTCATTCCCCAATTGATAGCCACTTTTTTTTTTTATCAACATAAATTTCTGCAGAAAGGGGATCTTTCTGTCTTTGATCTTCTGGGGGATATATTTCTAGTAATTATATCTATGAGTCAAAGGTTATCAATAGTTAAATCATTCTTTTCACATAAATCTATTTTTGCCCCAGAACAGTTGGAATAATTCACAACTCCATTCATAGTGTGTATGAAAGAAGCTGTCTTTCTATAGCCCTTCCAACACTTACTATTTCCATCTTTTGTCATCTTTGCCAATTTCCTGAGTGTTAGGTGAAACTCTCAAGTTTTAATTTGCATGTCTCACCAGTGTTTTGTAGTAATCTTTCACATGAATGTTAATAATTCACAACTCTTCTTTTGAGAATTGTCAGTAGATATCCTTTAACCACTTATCTAGGAAACAAGCATTTAATCTCCTGATATTGTGCTAATAGCTTTACAAATTTTATCACACTTGATCTTGATAACAACCTTGGAAGGCAGGTGCTATTAATATCCCCATTTTATAGCTAAGGAAACCAAGGCAGACAGAGGTAAGGGGACTTGCCCAAGGTCATGCAACTACTAAGTATCAGAAGCTGGATTTTAAATCAGATATTCCAGATGCCAGGCCCGGGGCTCTATCCACTGCATAACCTAGCTATTTCCTATCTTTTGATTAGATAATGTCTATTGGCGAATGGCTTTTGGTCATATATATTTAAATTAATTTTTTATAGAGGCAGTTTAGAATGGTGAATAGAGTGTTGGACTCCAAATTAGAAAGTCTTGTCTTATACACACACTGGCTTTGTGATTATGCCACAAAACCTCTCAATGGTCTAGGTAATTCTCAGAGGCTACAAGTTGCCAAGAAGGTACTGACCTGTAATTAGCAGAGGTAGTATCCTCACTAGGGAGTTTTTGTACCAATAAAATCACACATCCAATTCCTGCCTGGTCCTTATGTAATTTGTTTGGTAGACCTGTATGAATGATATAGGATAAAAAAAAAATCCCCAGTTGACAGTTTTACTTATACTAGCTTTATTGATTTTTTTCGTGCAAAAGCTTTTCAATTTGTGTGGTCAAAATTATCTGTTTTTATTGTTGATGATCATTTTTATCCCTTGCTCAAGTTTTCTCTCATGTGCAGTTGTGAAAGGAATCTGCTTATATTTCTTCCATTTTTTCCTGATGTAATGTTTAATAATTAGTCTGTGTTTCCATTTATAAACAATTTTAAGCAATTGTGTGATGGAGGCATGAACCACAAAGGGATTTTTGAGAGAAGTTCCCAGGACGGAACATTTTCAACCCAGAACTATACCAGTTCTGAGTCACCTGTTACGGTTTTTAAAAGGCAAGCTTGTGAATCCTATAATTATCTTCATTTTATATATGAGCAAATTGAGCCAGAGAGAGATTTTGTCTTGAACATGTGGAATTGTAATAAGGGACTGACCTAGCCTAGGGCTTGGGAATATACACACAGTACTTGGTTTCTGTGTTCCCAACATGGACTTTATGAATAAGTTGGTGTTTCCCATCTGCTTACCCTGGAGAAGCCAGTTGATTGGCTGCTAAACTGTTGCTGAGAGTGCTTTTAGGAGGTATTAGTTTGATGATTCAGCTTTTTTTTCTTCCTCTAGTGATGACTGGGGAAAATAAGCTGCTATGGGCCTTGTCCAGGTGGGAAGAAACCTCCAGCCTTCTCTTATCATAAGCCACTGTGAAACTGAGGGTGGATAGTTCCACTATTTTGGGGAGAGATGCTGGCAGTGGTTGCATCAGGTTCCTCCATTCAGGCCAACACATGCCCCATAAATACTACCTCTATGTTTTTGGTCTCTTTTTATTGGTGATTAAATGTTGGACTAAACTTTAATTTTATGAACCTTGAAAGGTTAAGAGAAGAAGTTGCCAGGGGTCCGAGAGCTAGAATCCATATGAGATTTTGTGAATAATTGATTCCAGTGAGGAACAAAGATGTCAGCAATCTTCATGAAGACCCAGTATTGAAGCAGAAGAAAAGAATCAAATGATTATGAATCATTGACTATGCTGCATCTGGAAGTGAAGTAGGTGAGATGAAATATCTTTGAGTTTGAACCCACTCCTCCTAGGGACTGAGGCAGTATAATAAAGAATGTGGCCTTGGATGTTGAAGGAAATGCTTGTACTTCTATTTTTATAAAATATTCAGTAAATATTCCTTTGATAGTGATGTCAATGAAATTGATAAAAATATAAATTGATATTGTTAACAATGAAAGCTCATTAATATTTGTATTATCAAGGCAATATTCACAGCACCAATGGCAACTATGAATATGCTGGAGTACTTCTGAATAGCAAAATATAACAGACTCTCCATATAGAAGACAGAAACAAAATATTTATTCAGATACCAGAAAGTCAAATCCCAACACCAGAAAACCAAATCCATCATAGCAACAGAGAAGTTAATATATATTATTGCTGCAGGGAAGAATATCATCCCAAAGCCTTCCCCCTCCTCTGACCTTCCCACAAACAAATACTAACAATCCCAGCTGTCTGCTTGATTGTGTCTTTTCTCTCCCTCTGCTCTAATTGCTTTGACTCATTTCCTGCTCCACCCATTCAGTAAACTCCTCCCACCATAGGCTCCATGTGATTATATTTGGCTTATTAAGGGGCAGGGAAAATCTTCAAATTTGCATTCCTATTACAATATTAAACAGCTAAATTATACTAGGACACTAACCTGTTGACTAATATTGGGGACAATGTACCAGAATGGATACTCAAGATAATAGTATTAGAGAAAGACACTCCTTTTCTTAAAAGGGCGCTACACTGAAGGTTTTCCTGAGTAATTTATAATAAGTTGGAACCCAACTCATCTGTGAGGATGTGAGTTGGGATAAGAACCCTCCAGTTTCTATAAAGACTGCAGAATTAATCTAATTTTTATTCCCCAAGGCCCTCACCATTGCCTTAACAATGCGCATATCTTTTGCTGCTACTTCTGTGTTCCCAAACTCCAAACCTTATACCACCCCATTTTTGGCTCAAGGCAACAACAGAGATAGCAATAGAATCTCCAGTCTTTTTTACCCTTTGTAATGTAACATTATCTATTTAGGAAAACGTGTCCTGGTGCCCTCAGGAAGTTCTCAAAGGAGCTTAATTTACTTTCAGGGACTAGTTGATGGCCTGAGGGTAATCTGTCTGAATTTGCAGAGACCCACACACAGATCTTTGTCAATTAAGTGTCTAAAGGCATAGTTCTGGGGAATATGCTATACCATATAGCTGCCTAAGCTGCGTTTCTGTCAGTCCCTATCTCTATATTCTTTTTCTATTTCAACATAGCTCGCAATCTTGCTGAATAGGAAGTCAAACAAGAAACGAGCTTTTGCTGAACTGGCAGAAACTGAGAAGCCTATATCCATGCATCAGATCAGAATGAGAATTCCTCAAGTATAACTCAGCAGTGATGAACTGTAGGATGGGTGCCAGAATCCAATCCAATTTCTGACCCAATCTACGGTTCTGAAATCTACTTCTATGATGATACAACAGTAGGTTTCACTATGTATCAATTTAATTTGCTAGATGTCAAATATTCTTGCCAAGTGGGTGTATCTGGCATTAGATTTTGGGGGTGGGCAGCTTATTAACATTTGTCAATTGATTTGGTCCTTAACAAGATGAACTTTTGTGGAGGAGCAAATATCCTCTAATTGTCATTTGTCTCTATGAAGGCGGGTAAGATTAACTTGTTATTGATTAAGTCAGCTGAAACCCTCTTCTTCCTCCTCCTATTTTCTCTTCTAAGGATGGAATAAATCTATTCCATGTCAGGATCACATTCTACAAAAGGTCTGGTTCCTAGATTACCTGTGGGTAGTCAATGATTCTCTGATTTTATGTCTAATTCTCACAAGTATATTTCATTTTTATTTTGTCTACCTCAGCTAAGGCTTTCCCTTACTAGGGTGGACTGAGGAGGGAATGGAGGGAAAACAAAAGAAAAAAACAGAAAGTTACGTGATAACTTTATTACTTATTTGAAAGGCATAGCAAGTTGTATACAATAGATTTGCAGTTTCATGCACAATCATCTTTTTATTCTACTATGTTAATGAAATGCTTGTGTTATTTCATAAATTAAAAATAAAAATTAACAGATAGCTTCTTTCAAAGATCCAAGAACAGTATTTCATCATATTGAGCAAATGTTTTGTTAATGAAACATCCTAGGGTTCATTTTAGAGGCTACTGACCAGGGCAGATGGATGGAAGTCTGAGCTGGGGCCCATATCTTGCCTTTGAGTACATACAGTTTTGACTGATTTATGGAACACAAAAAGATAGAGGGCAAAGTTCTGTTTTGATTCTCCCGTTCCCAAATAATAAGGTTCTTTGGAGATCATTGGTTTGCCATTAGAGACTTTCAAAGTGAGCATTCAAAGTAAAAGGTCTTTCTAGCTGTGCGGTTTGGCTTTTCCCTTGGTCTTGGGCACCTCCTGCCTTGGCCATCCTTATGTGGCTTCTTTTGTAGTGCATTAACTCAGGTAATACAGAGAAAGGAAACAACAACAAAACCTGAGCTCTTTCCTTGTGGTCCATTCCCTGTGAGTAAATGGAAATATGATAATCCTGTTATTTTGTTGGCCATGCCAGGTTTAAGGGGATTCAATCAAGTCAGGTTAAAAAGCAGAGTAGCCTGGATACGAATGAAGAGTTGACTGGCCGGGAAGATGGGAAGACTTCCTCAAAATGGCGTGTTTTGGTAAGAACCAATCAATCAAAGGGAGAGTTCAGAATATCGGGGAGTACTTCTAATGTCAGAAGTCTAGGGATAGAATAACCTTCCAGGGGGAAGAGGTTTCTGAAGCATAGAAGAGAGAGAAATGCAACCTGGAGAGTCCAATGTTTCCAGAATACCAATGACTCACCACTGGCTAACTGAAATGAATGCATAATTACTTCCTGTTTGGTGCACCATCTACCATAAGAGTAAATAGCTATAAATCCCTCAGTAGCCTCAGGTTATCACTAGATTCCTGCTCAGACCAATAAAATAATAATGACCTCTAGTCATCAAGAAGAGTTTAAATTATTTTCAATGCTGTGAAAAATGACCTAGTAACTCTTTAAAGAGAGGCAGCTAGGTGACTCAGTGGATAGAGCTATGGACCTGGAGTCAGAGACATCTGAATTCAAATGTGACCTCAGACGCTTACTATCTGTGTGATCCTGCACAAGTTATTTAACCTTAGTTTGCTTTAATTCAGTGGAAAAGCAGATGGCAAACTACTCCAGTATCTTCACCAAGAAAGCTCCATGGACAGTATTAATATGCTATGGTCTACAGCACAGTTCTCAACCTGTGGGTTAGGTTCAATTTGTAACAATGAAAATACATCCTCTGTATCAGATAGATTCATAACAGTAGCAAAATTACAGTTATGAAGTAACAATGAAAAAAATTTTATGGTTGGGGGTCACCACAACATGAGGAACTGTATTAAAGGGTTGTGGCATTAGGAAGGTTGAGAACCACTGGTCTACAGGGTCATGAAGAGATGGGAATGACTGAATAACAGCAACAAATAAAGTCCAGTGTCTGACTTGTAATCAGGATTTATGAAATGCTTAATAATTGATTGATTGTTCCACCTTATTCAAACAGGTTTCAAATGTTCAGAAAAAAACATTCCTTTAAGTGGTCTCTGTTGGAGAAATATATTTGGTGAAAAAACAACACAACAAACCATTCCTGAAAGGTTTCAGAGTTTATCAAGGAACCTGTTAAATGCTTTTCAGTGCTAATGGGAAAGAAAGTAGTTGTGAGTGAATTAGTAAATAACTTGCTTGCCAAGGAAACACTTGAGGTCTGTCCATAGCTTATACATGCCCTCTAGTCCACCTACAGACCTTAGGCAAATCCCTAGAAGGGACATCTTCCCCAGAAGGATGAGTGTAATAAGCTATTGACTGGTAGAAGATTTTTACTCCAAATCAAGTTCTTGACAGGCTTTAGAAATGTCCTTATATTTCTCTTGCCCAGGGCTTCCTGGTTTCTGTGGGACTCCTAATTCCTGCCTACCTTCTTTCTGACCATCAGTTCTACCCTTGACCTTTTGTCTCTATTGTAGGAGGTAGTGTGATGCAGTGGAGTGATGATGGTTGGTAGAGCTGGGATCCTATTCCAGCTCAACCATTTACTAGTTGAATTACCTTGGGCAAAATCTACATGACTTTCAGCCTCAATTTCCTTACTTTTTCATTCTTGTCGTCCGCTACCCTCACACCCACCTAGACTGACTATATGCTTCTAGGCAAGTCTTAACCTTTCAGGGTCCCAGGCAACTCCCTATGACTGTAAGTTGAAGATCAATTACAGATCTACATTGGTAGGAGTTCACCTAAGTTGGTGCTTTCAAAGCTAGAGAAATCACAGAGTTGGACTCAGTGATCTCTATGAATTTTTTTGGTTTAACTTTCTAGAATCTGTATCTTCCTGGTTCCTGAGTGCTGGTCTGAAGTGAAACCATTATTTTGGTGACCTGGATATATATTATATATGTTAAATACATCTGATATGCATGTAAATATATCACATATATAATAAACATATATAATATGTATGTAGATATATACATACATATGTACACACATACACATGCATGTTTGCATACACTTATGTGTGTATGTAGAGACATACATATCTTACTTATGTTAGTCAGGAGACAGCCAGTAAAAGCAACATGGAGGGAAAATTCCTTTCTTCTAGCATGGACAGGGAAGGTTCTTCAGCTTCCTGAAAATAGAAGAATGACATTTCCAAGGCTTTACTTCTTTTCTGTGGCAGAAAAAAAAATGATGACAGAATCAGGTGAATATTAAATAAAGCTGTTTAATACCAAAGTTTCAGTGCAAAAACTGGAGTCTGACTAAACTGAATAAAAGTCCTAGATAACTTCAGAAGTGAACAGAAAGTACAAAGGTTAGAGAAAAGTATTTCATTCATAACCCTGGGAGGGGAAAAAAAATCAGAGTTAAATTAAAGAGTGATCAATTGTGCCTGAAGATTAGTGAGTTATTCATCTTGTACCTCAATATTAGTTTTTCTTCTGGTCTTAGTCTATATCATACTTTGCCTTCTTATATACAAAGATTAGTAACTAGTGAGAGGGATAAATAGTGTGGTGTAGGCTAGCAGAAAGAGCACTGAATCTGGAGTAAGGAAAGTTGAGTGGAAATCTTCACTTTGACACTTTATTACCTGAGAGAACAGGGCAGGTAGGTAGTGAAGTACAGAGAATGTCAGACCTGGAGTCAGGAGGATCTGAATCCAAATCTTGCCTCAGGCACTTACTAGCTCTATAACCCTGGACAAGTCACTTAACTCTGTTTGCCTCCATTTCTTCATCTGTAAACTGAGCTGGAGAAAGAAATGGCAAGACACTCCAGTATATTTGCCAAGAAAACCCCCAATGGGGTTATGAAATATCAGACATAACTGAAAATGATCGAACAACAACAAAACCTGAGAGACAATAGGCAAACCATGAGATCAAAGGATTTAGCTGTGGAAAGAACCTTGGATATCACCTAGTCTGATTGTTCCATTTTACAAATGAGGGAACTGAGCCTCAGAGAAGTGGTTTTCCCAAAGTCACAGAGTAGTGAGTAGCAACAGCTGGAATTCAGATTCTGGACCTCTGGCTACAGATCAAATCTTCTCCCTACTGTACTATGCTTTTGACCTGCTATAGAAAACTGGAAAGCTTTCCTGTAGTTAAATTGTCAAAGGATAGGAACAAAAAAGTTTTCAAAAGAAAAATTGCAAACAACAATTACACAAAAGGCTAAAAACATAAAAGAGTTTTGGAGTTTCACCTTGAAACCAACTAATTTGAAAAGATGATAAAAGATGGGAACAGATAATGTTGGAGGGCTTGTGGAAAGATGGGTATATTTAATAGACTAGAGTTGTGATTGGTTCAAAAAGTCTGCAAAACAATTTTGAGTCATTTTTTAAAGCTAAAATGATCATAGTTAAAGACAGAAACAAAGGTCCCATATACAACAAAATATTCATCATAATATTTCTGGTGGTAATTAAAAACTGAAAAAAGATTAGGTACCTAGATCCTGGGGAATGATTGTTACATGATTATAATAGAATACTATTGTGCTTTAAAAAATAACAAACCTTCCCGCAAAGGTGGCACATCCCTTTAATCCCTTCTTCTGGAGAGGCTGTGGCTGATAGATCATTTTATCTCAGGAGGTCTGAGCTACAGCAAGGTTAACATCAACTGGGCGAGAAAAGTGGGAAGATACCTGATTGCCTAAAAAGGAGAAAAGTGGTCCAGGTTGGAACCTGAGCAGGTCATAGCTTCCTTGATGAAAACACTAGGATAGGGTATATGAGTGGCCACTGAACTACCAGCCTACCTAGGTTAGATAGGGAAACTAAGGTTAAAAAAAAAGAGACTTATCTGAAGAATCCACTGAAGTATGCAAAGACATATGAACTAATGCAGAGTGAAGTAAGCAGAACCAGAAAGACAATACACATAGTGACAACAACAAAGTAAAAGAAAGAGCAAAAGTAGGATAAAATTAAACATTGAATAATTGTAATGACCAAACTTGACCTAAGAGAAGAATTGAGAAAATGTACCCTTCAATGCAGGAATTGTAGCCTTTGGGTATGCAATATTTTATATATTATCAAATGTGAATGATACATTGCTTAAATGAGAAATAGGTGGCCATGCCAGAAACAGAAAGGGCTTCCAAATGGACAACAGCCTAAGGAGCTGAATTTGCTCTATCTAGGAATTTTTCCTATCTCTCTGCCCCTTCTCCATGTGTATTCTCTAGGCACACATATTTATTTATGTGTACCCCTTTCCCACCTATGGCATATAAATATGTGAGAGAATAAATGTCTATTTATTTTTAGGGAAATACTTTGAAGAATCACTTATTTTACTATGCTATTTAATTAAATATCTTTTGACTTGAATTAGTTCTGTCTGGTGGATATGGTTTATGTGAACGCGTGAAAAATCTATAATTTTTTCAGCATAAGAAACTCCACCAATAGAGAATGTAACCCATTTATGATTTAGAAGGTATGTCCTAGGGAGCTGCCATAGATATATTTCTATGTTAAATGACTAACTCAGAATCACACTACTAATAAAAGTATCAGAGATTGGAGGGATTTGACCTTTTGTTCCCCAAATAATAGAGGTAGACAAGCTCTGGTTTTGAGTGGATTTTGATACCAAAATGTGTCCTGAACCTGGGGTAACTTTTGGGAAGCATTTGGAAAGGGTCTGAAGGCTTTATGTTCCAACTCATACCTGAATTGGATTTACCTTATACACCTCACAAGTTGATACTGAGTCATTATTGAAAGATTTCTCAGACATGATAGGGAGAGAACAATCACACCCCAGGACTTTTTCTTCTACTTTTGGGAAGATCTCTCTTTTAACTCTAGCCAAAGTCTGCCCCTCCATGACTTCTTCCCATTACTCCTAGTTTTGCCTTATGGAGGCAAACACAAAGTAAATCTACACCCCTTTTCCCTAAGAGAGACCTTCAAATCCTTGAAAATAGATATCACCTCTCCTCTCTTTTCTTTAAGCGAAACAGTTCTAGTTTCTTCAACTGAGCCTCATATGAAGAGATTTTTGAGTCCACTCACCATTCAGTTTGTCCTCCCTTGACCAAGCAACACCATATGCTTCCTTCATAAAATGTGACACCAAGAACTGAACAGTATACTTCGGATACAATCTGAACGAGACTTACTGTTCCTTGGCAAATTTGCAGAGTCAAGAACTTGTTGTTGTTTGTTGTTGTTCAGTCATTTCAGTCCTGTCTGACACCTCATGACCCCATTAGCAGTTCTCTTGGTTGGCACAGATACTGGAGTAGCAGGGAAGATGGCTGCCCACCTCTTGCCAGAAGTGTGATGAACTCTATGTGCAAAAACATCTATTTCACATAGTCAATACAGGAATTCGTTGGATTATGAAAATGTATCAAAGAAACCTCTTTATTTCTTTTCTAATAGGAGAAAGGAAAGAAAATTTGTTGTTCAGGCATTTTTGATTTTTCATTACCCTATTTGGCATTTTCTCGGCAAAGATACTGGAGTGGTTTGTCATTTCCTTCTCTAACTTATTTTACAGATGATGAAACTAAGACAAACAGGGTTAAGTGACTTGCCCAGGGTCACACGGCTAGTAAGTGTCTGAGGTCAGATTTGAACTCAGGTCTTTTCTGACTCCAGGGCCAGTACTCTATTTATTGTACCACCTAGCTGCCCCTCACTTCATTTCTTTAAACCTCAGATTTCCTCATAGCATCTACCTCACAGGGTCACAGGTATGGATCAAATGAAATAATATGTGTAAAGCATTTTGTAAAATTTAAGGATGTTATATTAAGTGATAACTATTTAGAAATAAGTAAGGAAATAATTTTGCATGGCAGTAGTCTGTTAAAAGTAATGTTAGGCTAATTTTTATTTTAAAATGTGCCACATTTCACATTTATAACCAAAATACCTTAAAATGAAAAGCAAAATTCTTGTTTAGTTAAAATAGAATCATTGTAGATGACCCAAAAGAAAAATTTCTGCAATGCCTCCATTTGTTACTTTCGTTAAATAAAACATTTTCTGTGTTCGCAAGCTTTGGTTGATGAGAGTTATTTTCCTCAGGCAACATGGCAAAAATATGTTCCGGATACCTGTGATTAATCAGCTCACCTCTCAGATTCTCTAGCAACTAGCTTTAGGAAACAAATAACCAATTTATTCCAATAGAAACTAATCTCTAGTGCGCCATATTTAATCTGAAAGAAGAATCAAGATAAATCATAGCACTAAAATGTTGAGAATGTTCACCCTCTTCCTCCTACCCAACAGTACCTGCCTCTGCCTCTGGGGGTAGTGACAGAGACCGTATGGACGTATATCATCCTTCCCTACCCTTTTCCAGATTTTCAGAGTCGGAATGGATCCCAGCAGTTATCTAGTACAGTCTCTACTTGAAAGGAATTTCTCTTCTACCAAATCGATGGCCATCCACCCTCTTCTCGGAGACCTGGAAAGGACCCCCTATCTCTCAGGGTGGCCCCTCACTTCTGGGCAGGAAGTTCCTTTAAGGGGTTTTTCCTTTGATCAAAGCCTACATTTGCCTCTTGGAAACCCATCCATCGCTCCTCTGTATTTCTTCCCACTGGGTACAAGAACACATTTAATAAATCTTCCAGATGGCAACGTCTCAAAATCTTGAAGACAACTATCGCATTTCCTCTGACTTATTATAGTTTGGTTCTAATATTGTTAGAATTGTACTGGGAGAAGCTTGTTGGTTGTGGTCTATGTGTCTTTTTCATAAAATTGCAAGTTCAATGAGAATTGGATGTACCCTTTTGTTTTGGGGGTCTTTGGCATTACCATTACATAAGCAACATGCAATTTTATATTTTTGTTGATTGAAGTTGAGATTAGTTGGGGTTCTCGTTCAGGAAGAGGTTGGTCTAGAATGGTCTCTGAGGTCCTTTCCAACTTTGAGTTTCTACAAGGTTCTCTAGAGCAGAAGCAGGAGAGCTAGTAAAAGAAGCACTAACATAATGATTCAGGGAAGCTAGGTGGCACAGTGGTTGGAGTGCCAGGCCTGGAGTCAGGAGGATCTGAGTCCAAATCTGACCTCAGACACTTATGAGATGTGTGACGCTGGGCAAGTCATTTGTCCCTGTGCTGGAGAAGGAAATGGCAGACCACTCCAGGATCTTTGCCAAGAAAAGCCCAAGTCGGGTTACGAGGAATCAAACACGACAGAAAGACTAAACAAAAACAAATATGATTCACCGTCTTCTCTTTCTTATCTTTTGCTGAAGAATCATCAAAGAAATATAACTTATGTCGTGTTAGACAATAATAGTAGAAGTAGCAATAGCAGCAGCAATAGTATTAATAGTAACCAATTTTTATATCAAAAAGCATTTTAAATATGTTATTTCATTTGAATATATTTCATTTAAATTTCATTTTCATTCAAATTTCATTTCATTTAAATATATTATTTCATCCTCATAACACCCCTGGGACACAGTTATTGTTACTGTTCCCATTTTGCAGATGAAGAGACTGATGCTGAGAGATCGACTTGCTTGTCTAGGATTATACATTATTAAGTGTCTGAGGCAGAATTTGAACACGTCTTCTTCAGTTCATGTCCGATGTTGTATCTATTATGCCAAATTAGAGAATATTGGGCAAGTTCTTATCATGACAAGCCCCCAGGGAGAGCTTTGAGGAACAGTAGTAAATCTCTGATTTCCCTTTGTAGGAGTGTGACTTCCCTGATATATTATTCATCAAACTTCAAAATAGTCTGTGAGTATGTGCGTGTGTTGCATGACTCCATGTGTGTGTGTGTGTGTGTGTGTGTGTGTGTGCATGTGTGTGTATGTGTATTTTAGTTTTGCATTTTTTTGTCCATCACTGCCCCTGGAATCCACTTTCAACCTCTGCTAAAAATCTCTTGGAAAACAGTTTGCACATTATTATAAAAGAGTCCTTTTGTTTTTCATTGTTGCTGAAGGCTCAATTATTCTTATAAATCTTGTTACCTTGTTAGCAGAAGTGATGGCTAGAGACAGATTGATAGCCCTGTAGTAATTAAATCAACTCACTCAGGTAATATAAATCATCTCCTTGTGCTTCAGCAGCCCCAGCAGAGCTCTGCTGGAAAGATAAGCTAAGAAACCTTAAACCATCTAATAAAGCATCATTATTAAAAACTTCTAAACATTTATCTTTTCCGTGCCACCATCTACCTTGTATGTAAGGATACTGACCCAGGAAAGGGTCAATGTATTTGAGAAAATGAAAGTTTTCTACATTTTACTACCATCTCCTTTTCCCCTTGCAATCTAGGGCAACTAATGGAAAAAAAGAACAGTGCATGTCTATATGTATGCTTCGTTTTGGATGACTATTTGCTCATTCAACCATACTGAGTGGGTGGAGAAGGATTTCTCTTTTATGATCTAATGTTGATTATAAAAACATGACATGGAAGTGCCTTAAAATGGGAAAATTTGCCATCTTCATTATTTCTTAATGTCAGAAGGAATTTGATATCTTTTTTTCAAACTTAGATGCATTTTACCAGAGTAAAAAAAAAGTCAATATAGACATGTGTCCATGTACACACAATGCATATACACACATGTATGTGTATACACATGCATATATATGTATATACACACAGACTCACATATGTATATGTGTGTAGGCATACACATATATACACAGACATATATGTATATATACACACATGCATATATATGTGTGTTTGTTTGACTCAAGAAAAAGCCAGTGGTAGTTTTAGATAATTGTATATATGAGTTTTAAGAATAATTAATATTTCATTATCTTACTATTTATGTTTTCCCTAACATATATGCATGAACACACTGGGTTTTTCCTCTAAAATTTCTCTGAATATTTTTAAAAGGAAAGCACTAGAAAGAGCAAAAACTTAAAAAAAAACAACAAAAATGAAATAGATTATATCAACAGGAAATGATTAATTTCTGACATGGAAGTCATTATCGAATTAACTCCCTATGAAGAGTCAGAGGTCAACTTGTTAGGACAAAGTCAAAATTAATACAAAATTAGAAGAAAGTATAATGATAGATTGTGTGTGTGTGTGTGTGTGTGTGTGTGATTAAAAGAACTCCAATCACATAGAATCATTGATTTAGATCCAGAAAGGTCCTTAGAGACCATCCTCCAGCCCAAACTCCTGACTTATACAATGAGGATACTGAGGCAGAATTTTAACTCTTGTCTTCCTGATTTTTACTTCAATTCTTCATCTATTGTATCACCTAGATGACTCAATCTGATCTCTCTAAACAAATTTTTAATGACCCCCCCCAATGGGAAATGAATGAAGGAAAGGATATTGATAACAATCATAACAATTTAAATCAGAAGTTTAATTGATGTAAATTAATAATTACAGTGAAGATGTGGAAGCATATTTAAAGCCTCCTTCTAAGTTTCTATAGAAATATTAAGAAATATGGGTTCTTCAGTTTAAAACCCTTTCCAGATTTTTTCCTTGGGAAAGTGGGAAGGACAAAGGCTGGGCTTTCCTTTGAAATGGAATATAGGTGATAAACAGACTTAACATATATCTAGATGAGATCATTGCCTTCCCACTCATTTGTAATAATTGGCACCATGACTCATCTAGAGACAGTTTCTACTCTTTTGAAATTCAAGGTTAAGATATTGATCAGAGGAAGAAACTTTTCAGTTTCTTGAGGGGAAGTGGTCTAGGAAGGAACCAAGTGGTGACTATTCAGGAATGGTAACCCCATATTTTAACACATTATGATAAATCTTTGATCAAACTTGTTTAAGATTCCTAGAAATATTATTCCAAATTGTCTTAGGGCAGAAAGTCATGTCAGAAGGCATGCCAGTTTGGATATTTTTCTCTCTCCAAGTTAGAAATGGCTTGAATATTGTTATTCAACACTAAATTCATTTTTTTTTTCTGGCAGACAAGACAAAAAAAGTGATATCAAAGTGCGTTATTAGTATTAATTTTTTCTTCAAAAAGGAAAATAAAAACCTTAAAAACCAATTCGATTAGCAAAACTTGATCTACCTGCCAAATAGCAACCAGTTTAGAATACAAATTTGTTTGTAAATTTGTGCAGAGTAGGATGATAGAAAATTATAAGTAGCATCAACTCATTAAAAAGTGAAAAGTAATGGAAAGAAAAAAAAAAGTTTTAAGAGAGTGGTGATAGACCTAAGCAAAGTCATGCTGAAGTCATTTAAGTATGGAACTGGAAGGAGGTTAACAAATCAAAAAAAGATGGAAAATATCTGCAATTTTTTTTTTGTAATAAACTTTTCACTTCAGATGCAGAACCAGCATATTTATGTTTCAATGTGACGGCCCTGGATGGGTTTCAAGAGGAAATGGAAGTGGTGCTAGAGAAAAGAAAGCTAGAAAAAAGCAGTTAGAGTACAGCAAGAATATACAGAGAAGGTGTAAGTTGAAGACTATGCAATTTTAAGAACATTGAGGGATCAGTTCTCAAAGTATCTGAAGGAGAGGGAGATTACAGAGGTACTGAAAAAAAAGTCAGGGCTTATTACAGAAAATAGGTGACAGAGAATGTCAGTGACTGACCTAGTTTTCTACTTTCCCATCTATATATGATTTTATGACAGTAATTATGCATATCAAGGGAATTTTTGATGAGGGTATTTGAAATGAACAGGCAGGCTTTCTGGAGCAATACTCCATAGTACACAACATTTTTACCATCACACAACTGACTGAAAGATATAAAGGATATATGATGCCACTTTGCTTATTGTTCATTGAAAATCACACTCATGTGTCTATGTATGTGTGCATGCATGTATGTGTATACATGCATATACACTTTTAAAAAATTGGTACAGCTATCTTAAAGGTTCTCTTCCAATAAATTGAAAAATTATATATGATTCCTTCAATGATATATTCTTGTTTGACAACCTTCGGGTGATTGATGTCAAATAGGCATAAAATAGGGAAATATATGCTTAACAAAGGTTGATGTCATAAGGCCAAGTCAGAGAGGGAATTTTTATAGATGCTCCTGATTGTGGGTAGCATTGGGCTGATAGCACCAAACCTCAGATCATTAAGGAACTTCATAAATGAGACCCAGAGTTACTTCAAATCAGAGGATTTTAACCTCTTTCATTTCAACCTCTTTAGAAGTCTGGTGAAATCTATAAACTCAGAATAAGGTTTTTAAGTGCATAAAATAAAAATATATATGATGATAAATGAAATTATTTGTATTAAAATAACATTATCAAAATATATTTTTCTTTAAAAAAGTCATAGATAAGAAATGATGAACTGGTTGATTTTAGAATAATATGGAAAGACTTGAATGAAATAATGAAGAGTGAAATGAGTAGAACCAAGAGAATATTGTATATGGTAACAGCAATGTTGTTTGAAGAACTGTGAAGGACTAAGTTATTCTGAGTATCATAAATACTGAAATCAACTATACCGTACTTACGGAGGAAGATGTTATCCACCTCCAGAGAAAGAACTGATAAATAGAGATATGCATAGTATGGTGTGTGTGTATGTGTGTGTGTGTGTGTGTGTGTGTGTGTTTGTGTGTGTTTGTGTGTGTGTGTGAAATGATGGCCTTCTCTGGCATGGGGTAAAGAGGGAGGGAGGGAAACAGGAACTTAAAATGTAACAAAAGTAAAATAAGAAAAAGACTAAAAATATTTCTGTCACTATATTAAAAACTAAAAGTTATAGACTCCTGCTCAAGAACTTCTTTTCTAAAAGATTTCGCTTAATGTTTACATGTACATGCACACACACACACACACGCACATACATACACACATACACACAGAGTGAATGAAGAATACCTATTGCCTAAGACAGAATAAGAATTTGAATAACTTAAAATTTGTTCACCAATATAGCTACCCTAGATAATGGACAGTGAGTTGGACCCACAATTGAACAAGAGGAAGAAATCCTGGTGGATTGTCTTTGGAAGATTGCAGTTATTTAAATTAACCTTAAAATTATCCCTGAAACAAAGGACTCTCTTTAAAATACCATTTTAAATCACCATTAAATCACACACACACACACACACACACACACACACACACACAAAATCACCATTCTGGTGATGATTTTAGTCTGTCATCTTTCTTTTAGATGGTGTTTCTCTCTTGATTTTCTAGAATGAAA
This sequence comes from Pseudochirops corinnae, assembly GCA_028646515.1. Classification (NCBI taxonomy): domain Eukaryota; kingdom Metazoa; phylum Chordata; class Mammalia; order Diprotodontia; family Pseudocheiridae; genus Pseudochirops; species Pseudochirops corinnae. The sequence continues at coordinate 69,766,939 of CM053591.1, forward strand.
TGCAACAAGGTTGTGTTGATGGTATTCACCACCCCTAACTCCCAATAATGGTTATGGGGGGGGGGAGAGAGCAGGGAAAGCACATAGAGAGTCTGAGAAGAGAATTCTTATATCTCTAGTTCCTGACCACTTTTTGCCTTTTTTTTTTTTCTTTTTTAAGCACAGATAAGAGACTACAGTTTCTTAGTATAGACTTTCCACGCCTACATCAGGGCAGTGCGTGGGGTACTGATAACATCTGAAGAAGCACAAGGCAATGGAAATGTGCTTTCATGCAGCTTGAGAGGAATGATCAGGTGAGTAGACTTTTCTGACCTTTGGCTTAACTCCAGGTTCAAGAGTTTGGATATTTAGAGAATATTCACATATTTTCTAATGCTGCAGGTTCTTTGGAGAAAGAAGTTGACAATTCACTTAATTTACATGTAGTTTCCTCCTTGGAGAACCAACCTTCTTGAAGAGCTCAGACAAGCAAAGGTTTTAGTGGAAGAGAAGCAATGCTCATTTAGCATGTCTCTAATAGAAAAGTTTAATGCTTCATGTTTCTTCATGTATTTATTCATGCACTCCTATAAGTCCTTGGCATGTTAAGCACTTTCTGAGATGATGAATTATCTGTTTATAACCATATTACATATCGTATACCTGTGTGAAACTTGAGGACAATGTTACCCACATTTGGGGAAACCTAGATATGACCCGAACCTAACTTTTATTTTGAAGATATCCAGGGGTTAAATTCTGGGGTAGGAGCAATAAGACAAAGAGGCAACTTACTTGCTTTGAATCAGCTCTCCAGAACTGGCTCTAGTTCATGTCATTGTTTGGTGTTAAAGGAGGTGGGTTAAGCCTTGACCCATGTATCACACTTGTTAAGTATGTGACTTGATCAGAACTGGTCAACTTTTAAAAGTTAAAAGATATGGATTTTCTTCTGATGTTGAAAATGTCTCATTTTTTTGTGGCCAAGACTAAGGTTGTGGTTCATAAAGAGGACTCAGTCAATTATGCTAAATATAGTATCAATGGGACCAGAACCCAGGACAACAACTCATCAAGGAGGTATGGACAGATAACCTCCCACCCCCTCAAGAGGGGAATATTCTCATCTTGTATTGGAACAAAAAAACAAAGGTCATACTTTTTAACATTTTAAAGTTGACCACTTTACTCCTGTTCATGTCCTCTACGTGAATTTTAGACATGCCCAGGAACCAAGTTCCCTTCTTCCTATTGTCTCATCTCCACCCTCATAAGAAAATTTTTGAGGTCAGTTTTAAACTAGAAGTCCAAGTAATGATTTGAACATCTTTTGAGCATATTTTATAAAAAGTGCCTCAGAACATTGAGAGAAGTAGGGAAAAATAGAAAGCTAGGAGAAAAGGAGAAGGAGACAGGTTTGTAGTCAGAAAACTGCTCTAAAGGAAATATTCCTGTCAACATTTTCTAATGCCTCTCCAGGTGCCCAACTTGTTTCCAGTATCAGCCTTGTTGCCTTAAGATATGCTCAGCATAAAAGTCATTTGTAGTGAATCTCTTAAAATCATGATTTGCCCTTCAAACTGAAGCTTGATTTTCTAACCTCAAAAAGAAAAGGAACAATCAAAGTGCACTGTGAATATGTGATTTTAAAGCCATAACAAACTTTTGGATACTTGAATAGAAACAAACAAAAGGATCAAAAGAAAATTTTGAGATTCAATCAGTGTTGGGGAGATAGAACGACTAAATCTCTATTACCATAACAGACAATGTTACTGCACGTTCAGTTCTAGAAATGTTTTATTTTTGGCTGACTACCAGTACATCTTGGCAAATAGAAGGCACCTTGATTCTTAAGTCTAGTATTAAAAAATAAAAGCAAAACTAATTTAAAAGGGTATGTCACCATGGATTTCAGGGGGGGAGGAAAGAATAATACTAAAAAATATATAGAATGAGGCATTAATAAAAAGAAACTTGGTAATCTTATCAGATACAAGAAATGAGAAAACTGTCATTTTCTTCCTTGGCTTTAGGCAAGGAGAGGTTGAAAGGAAAAGGCAATAACTTGAGATTCATCCTCTCCATCTTTTCTTCTCATTTTCTTCTTTGTCCTACCTTTAAAAATATTCTCCCTCCTATCTTTGCCTATCTTTTTTCTTTGTTAAAAATAATTTTGTAATTGCAATGTTTCTTCAGGATAACAAATAAGGTGAACTTGTTATTTCCAATGTATTTCTTTCATTCTTTCTGATAGGGATCTGAACCATTTCAACAAGCTGGTTGGGAAATGTGTCCTGTAGGAATGAAAAAGAATGGGAGAAATCAAAGGTCACCATCATGCCACTAAAACTGCACTCAAAACTTCCAATTTTGTGAAATATGATTTCCAATCTCCTGCACAATGTTTTCTATCTTGACTGGCTTGCTGGGTATAAGTGCTTTCGGGGATTTCCTCCTCCACATCTCCAAAAGAGGAAAAAAAAATCAAGAAACGTATTTTTAGTTCAGATGATCCTCTGAAAATAAATCCCTCCCATTTTGTTTCTAGTTTTCAAGCTTGCCTGGAATTTAACCTCAATCTTAAGTGCTTGTTTTGAGGATTTTCTGCTTGAGTGAAAAACTACAGAATAGACTATAATATTCTTTGTTATGTCTAAGGAAGTCTTGTTCAAATCATGATTCTAGAAAAAAGTCACCTGTCCTGTTAAAGTGCTTCCTCTGGTCCTCCAGTCACTTTCACCCCCTTAAAAGAATAAGAATTGACTCTTAGGGGCCTCTGTTGAAATCTGCTATCAGGAATGCAATTTCTTGTCTTGAGGGCAAGTGTGCAGGTCACTACTGCAAGATTTTCATTCTTCTTTTTTTATTTAGATACTCTTGAATCAAAATGTCTAAAATCTTATAAAAACTCTTGAATGTATATACACACAACATTTTGTTTTGGAGGAATGTCATGGTCTTTTCAGCTTGTTCCAGAATTGGGGCATCAGTAGTCATCTTGACCTATATCTTGCCACTGTACTCTGATGACTCTGGAGGAGAGAGTGAGGCTGATGACTTTGCCCAGCTCTGCCTCACTTAAATCCAATTCACCTGCAAGTCAAGAATCACCCTTTTGATATCATTGGTCCTCTTTAAGAATGAAGGACAAACAACAACAATCCAGAATTAATAGACGTTAAAATTAGCATAGCATAAAAAATGAGCAATGTGGTACTGAATGAAAAAGAGAAAAGGAAGGAGATAAGTAGGAGAAAAATAAATGACATCACAAAGAGACTTTTAGAAAGAACAGACTATTCCAATTGCCTCAGCTTTCTGCTCGAAGTATGTTGCTTGCTTCTGTCTTTCCCCCTGAACTGTAAATACTCTCTCAGAGGTCACCAATAACCTCTTAGTCCAATGACCTTGTTTTGGACCTCATATATTTGACATTATATGACCTCTTTCACAAATCCCCTTTTTCACTCCAAGGAACAATATACTACTTTAGTCTTACAGTACAGCCTTAAGAGCCTCAGTTCCCTTATGGAGGGGAAATGAACTTGGGGTTGTTGATGTCCTATTGCCACCAGGAACCCCTATAGGCCATTAGCTTTGTAGTACTACCCCAGGGTCTTAAATTCCCCTTCAGAAGAGAAATAAACGTAGGGTTGCTACACAGGCAACTCCCAACATACCAATGAAGACCATTTTAAAATCAGGGACCTGTAAAGGCTCCCATATTTATGCTACTAATCTAAAGATTTGAACATCACAGAGAAGGGAAATAAACTTGATTATTTCTAGAGTGGAAATCCCCATTTTTCCAGTGGACTTTTACTGGCCCAATAACTCAGAGTTGGGGGGAATATCTAGGGTTTTTTTGCTCCCCCCATAGCATGAGTCCATCCTTTGCTTCTCTAATTGTATAACCATATACATATCCTTTCCTAAAGAAGAGAGAGCTATCCCTCTCTCTTCTCTCCTCCTCCTCCTTCTTCTCCTTGTCCTCTTCCTCTTCTTTTTCTTCTTCTCCTCCTCCTCCTTCTCCTCTTCCCCCCCCCCTCCAAATTCTCTAGAAACTCAATATTTTTAGGAAATCTTCTCTCCTCAAACCAGCATCCTTGGGTTCAGAAACTCCCACCATTCAACAAAATGGCCACCCTGTCTAAGGCTGACAATTCACAGACTGAGAAGCCACATCACTCATCACTTCCTCTCTATGACTGAGGGCAAGAATCTGTGGTCCAGGTGGACACTGTCTCTCTCACTGCCATCTCTTGAGCCATGTTGCAGAATATATAAAACTGAAGAGTGCTTTTGCCTAAGGCTGTTATTAGTGGATTCAGGGCAGGACAAAGAATGAGGTTATGCAGGAGCCCAGGCTGACTCATGTATTACTTGGGACCCATACCCAGTGTTAGATTTCTCATTTTGAGTCTGTGTTCAATTGTCTCTCTGGATGTTGAGAAAAGAAGTCTGTTGATTTTGTCTGGCACTAATGGGAAACTACATTGATTAACTTCCCAAGGTGAACGATCTGTCTCCAGTCTCTGAGAATCATTCATCTTCAATGAGGCATTAATGAGTATATTCCAGTAGATAGCTTCTATTCCTCTCAAGTTGGTTGTCCCAGGACACTGTCGATACTGTGTAAGGGAGATGCAATCAAAGTAATAAACAGTGATTTTTTTCTTCCTTTAGCCAGTCAAGTTGATCATGTTGCCCTGATTTCCTCCTACAGCTTTATTCAGGAGCCTTTCCAACCTACAGCTCTAATAATAAAAGGAAGTGGAAAGACCAGTGGTTTGAGGTCAGAAGATGGGAGCTCAAATCCTGACTATAACACTTATCACTTGTGGAATTTTGAGCAAATTGCCGTTCTGGGCCTTAGTTTCCATAGTTTTTTTAAAAAATGGTTCGCTTAGAAGGCTCTCCCTTCAGGTTCTAAATGTATGCTTTTCCCATAGAGTCTGCACACCAGCATCTCAAAATCGAACTAATACTGAAATGAACATTCTCCTGACCCATACCTACTCTTACTTTCGAATTCACTAATTCTGTGGTGTGTGGGGGTTGGGGGAGGAAGATTTTTAATACTTAATAATAGATGTATTTAATGGTAAAAGACAAAGGAATCAGGAGAGGAAAATGGGAATTTGACATTCTGTTTCAACAGTCAAGTCAGGCTAATTCAGATTAACTGAGGAAGGGTATTTAGGAGCAGTAAAATAATATCTTTTGTAAACATAGGATTATTGACTTAGAGTTGGAAGGGATATCAGGGCCATATAGCTTAAAATTATTATTTTATGCATAAGGAAACTGAGGCCCAGAGAGGCTGGGTGACTTGCTTAGGGTCACATAGCTATTAACTCTCAGAGCAGAGATCTGAACCTATGATTTTCTTGCTCTAAATCTAGCACTAGATTCAATCTACCATATTGCTTCTGGGGATACACAGCTATCCCTCTGCATGACCAGATGTAGAACATCAAAGGAAAGAGGAAGAAAATATTCCAGTTAGGACAATTGCCCAACCATCCTTGATAACATTGCCAATGACTCAATTATCAGAGCCTCCTTACACATTCCTCTTTCTCTTAATGACTCCACCATCCTTCCAGTCCCTCAAACTTGCAACACTAGAGTCTTTTTTTTCACATTACAGTCCCCTCAAGTCCAATCAGTTTACAGATTTTGCTTAATCTATACCCTCCAATTTTTCTTGTCCATCTTGTTCCATTACTGCTGTCACCACCTTCATTATCTCTTGATCGGGACTTTGGGTCTCTGAGTGAGGCCTCCTGAGTGATGGCCCCATTTCTAATCCATTCTATAGCCTGCTGCCAGGTTAATCTTCTACCAAGATGTTTGTATCAATTCCTTACCCAAAAAGGACTCTTTGAATTTCCAATACTTGAAGAGTAAAGACCAAACTCCTTATCTTAACATTTAGACCTTCTAAAATAATAATAATGATACTATAATTGTGATATATGTGTGTGTATGTATATATCAATATCTATACCTATCTCACATAAATAACGCTTTAAAGTTTACAAAGACGTTTACATTTTATTCTCAAAACATCCCTGTGAAGAAGGCATTCAAAATAGGCATTCCAATTCCCATTTTATAAATGATGAAACTCAGACTTAGAGCTAGTAAGTGTTAGAGACAAGCTTCAAATCCAATTCTTTCTTGATTCCAAGTATAGTCCCTTTCCCTCTGTATCATGCTCATTCTGGCCTCAAGCTAGCCTTACTTTCCTACTATTCTACTGTCTAGTTAAATCAGGTTACTTACTCTTCAGGATAGCTACTCTGCTTTCCTATCCTTATGTCTTGACTCATATTAGTCTCTTGCCTGGTATAATGATACTTGGTCACATTTATATAGTGGTTTATGGCTTATAAATCCCTTTATTGGATCTTTACAACAATCCTGTAAAATAGGCAGGCAAAGTATTATCATCTCAATTTTATAGATGAAGAAACTAAGCTTCAGAAAAGTGAAATATTTTACCCCAAATCATGCAGATAATAAAAGGGAGAACTGGGGCTAGAATTCAGGTAGTTTTATTTCATATACATTATTCTTTCCTCCACATCATATTGTCTTCCCTGACAGGTTTTTGTATTTCCAAGGTCAAGTTCACAATCTCTGTGATGCTCTCACTTTCTTCCCCTTTGCTTTTTACAGAAGTGATCTCTTTCTCCTCAGAAACTCACCGAAACTTTATTTCTCTTATGACATTTAATCCATTCTATCTGTGATTTGCTTTATCTTCCTTATTATATTGCAAGGCAGTTATGTAGCCTAATGGATAGAGTGCTGGACCTAGATCTAGGAAGGGCTCCATTCAAATCCAGCATCAAGCATTTACTACCTGCATGACTCTGGGCAAGTTATTTAACTTCTGTCTGCCTCAGTTAAAGTGCTATGTGAATACCATCGTCATCATCATCATCACCATCACCACTATCATTTCCTCTGCATGCTCTTCCTATTCCAAATTTAAGTAAAATGCATGGGAGGGAAACAAAGTTGATTTAAAGAATGGAAATTCTATTTCATGAACCAAGCCTTAAGAAGATAAACCTTTGCAAGAGAATGGGAAAAATCTGGAAAGAAGTTGTAGTTTTTAAGATGTTAAAGGGAACTAATGCTCATAAAATTGTCCAACAAGCTTTGGGAGTGCTAGTCTGAGTAGACATAATTGGAATCTGTAAAGACAGCAAGCTTAGGGTAGCTATTGGGAACAGCTTCTTCCTTCAGACAGCTACTGGAGCCACCTGTCATATGGTATTTTGAATTTCAGGCCCAGGCAGATGTATACTTGGAACAGAAAATATAGTCAAAGAAGGAAGCAATTGCTATGGGGGAGAGAACAGGCTTTCCTTCTGCTGTCTTTAATCTACAGGTTTTCCTATGCTTCTTATTTCAGAAGGGGTCAGAGACTAAAATTCACTTTTTAATAGAAATCTTTTTTAGCAGGAGCCAAAAAGCCATTTTTGTTTCATGATACTCTGGGTTATTTTTTCCTAGACAGAATGATCAGAAGAGTTTCACAAAATTTTGAACCTGCCTGAGCATTGAACTTGAAGAGCATTTCTACACTGTCAAGATAAAGTATATTCTCCAGAATCACCTATAACCAAAACTGTCATTTTTACTTTGTACCCAGGCAGCAGAAAGTGGAGAACTGCAGGGATTTTCTTCTTAATTTTGTAATGCCACTATCTTTACTATTGTACAGTAAAACAGGGCAGAGCCTTTCCTAAAAAACACCAAAGTTTTTCCCAGTTCTATTGCTGTCTTGGATTCTTTTGCACTAAATGCTGCTTGGAATAAATTGGTCATTCATGCACCCCAAAGAGGTCAAGGATAGAAAGAGAGGTCCAATACGTATCAAGATACTTATAGTAGTACTTTTGGTAGTAGCAAAGAAATGGAAACAAAATGCCTGATCAACGACTGAGGACTGCTTAAACAAACTGTGGTAGCTGAATGTGAAAGAATATTATTGTGCCATATGGAAAGACATGGGATGACCTGGATTAACTGATACAAAATGAAGTAAGCAGAACCAGGAAAACAATCTGCATAATGACTATTCCTCTTACTGTTTTTATATACTGTTCTTTAAAAAAATATTTAATTTTTAATTTAAGAAATGAAACAAGCATCTCCATAACAATAGAATTTAAAAAAAAGATGATTGCACATGAAACTGCAAATCTATTATGTACAACTTACTATTGTTCTGTTTGTTTATTATTAACAATTATTATACAAATTAATAGATAATGATTATGATGATGACGCTGATGATGATGATGATATTTTGAGATTGGGTCTTATCCCCTTGCCCAGGCTGGAAGTACAGCAGGAAAGTTTATACTTTTTTTTTCTGTCTTTCTTTCTTTTGACAGTGCAGCTTCATCTCTCCTCAGGTAACCTGGTGGTCCTCCACTCTTGGTTCCTGGACCCTCATCATCTTGATGCCAGACTTAGTGCAGACATTCGATTGGCTTTAGCCCTACTGAAGTTCAGAACTCCTGAACTCAGCCTCAACCTCCTCCAGTAGCAAGAATTACAACGGTACCTTTCCATGCCTGACTTTTATTGTTTTTATAATATAGACATATATCAATTATATATATATATATATACATATATATATACGCATATCTTACCCATTACATATTCATATTATATTTATATCATTTATCATGTCTAATTGCCATTTATTTAGTATTAAATTTCTGATCAGAATTATTTTAATGTGATGACATATTAACAGCTTCAAGGTGAGGTAAGTACAAAAAGGAAAATTATGTACACAGTGGGAAGGATGGCAGCAACAACAAAATAAAAATTGAATGCTATGTAAATACAGTGATCACGGTTGACGTCTAATAAGTGCTATGGTATAGTGGAAGCAACACTAGCTCTGGAGTCAGGGATTTAAACCCAGACTGTCATTTTACTACCTTTTGACCTTGGACAGGTCACTTTACCTCTCAATTTCTTCATCTGTAAAATGATGGTTGACTTCTTATGGTCCTTCCAGTAAATCTATGGTATTATATGAGAATGAACTTCCCTCACTTATTTATGGAGGTGAGGGACTATGGTGGTAAAGCATAGTATTGAATTTGATTAGTTAAATTAGCTAAATTGCTTCTGTCCTCTTCCCTTTCTTATATCTTCATTATAAAAGATGACTGTGTGAAAGGGAAGTGAGGGTGATATAAAAACCAGAGATGTAAGCATTTTTCTAAAGAAAAAATTTGTCTATTACCCAAGGGTTGGAAATCTTCTGTGTTATAAAGAAAATTTTGATATAATGTCATTTCATAAAGTTATGGCTTCTTAGAGTCAGGAAGAAGCTCAGAGCTCATTGACTCCAACCTTCTACCTCATGTAGAAAATACCATCTATAAATTCCCTGGCAAGTTAAGATCTGTACTGATGGAAGGGGAACCCACTCAGATGAATCACAGTTATATTGAAGTATCAAAAAAGAATATTACATTAGCATTTTAGGCAACTACATCCTAAAACTGTCTCATGTGTTTCCTGAACTCTATCTCTTCTAGTTATGTATTATTTGCATAACAGATGAACTGGAGTAGGTATATATCTACTCTGAAAAACAAAAAAGGCTGGTCAGGTGGGACAGACTTCCTGTGTTGTTGTACAAAGCAAAACTATGACCAGTGTACTGAACTTACAGAGAGAGGGTCAATGGATCCCCAGAAATCACCTGGGAGTATTAGTTGAGCTGCATGGAAGTATCAAACCCATGCTTAATGATTCTTCAACTTTATTTTGTTGTTGGATCATTTCAGTTATGTCCAAATCTTCATGACTCCACTTGGGTTTTCTTGGCAAAGATACTGGAGAGGTTTGCTGTTTTCCTTCTCCAGCTCCTTTTATAAATGAGGAACTGAGGCAAACAAGGTTAGATGACTTGCTCAGCATCACATAGCTAGTAAGTATCTGAGGCTGGATTTGAAACCATGACAATGAGTCTTTCTGATTCCAAACCCAATATTCTATCCACTGTACCACCTAGATGCTCCAGCTTCAGCTTTATGGGACCTATGAGAGCTTGTATTCCACAGGCATGGTCTTAAAAAAAGCTAACAGGACTGATAATAAAGTAGAAGTTAGATAATCAAGTAATTATTAAGGACCTAATATTTTCCAGGTGCCACATTGTAACAGAAAGCACCCTACCATACTCACTATGGCTGCTAGCACAGGTTCTTTGATCTGTTTTATTAAAGGAAAGCAACTTTAAAGAGGTCAACAATCTTTAATTAAACATATATATATATATACATATATATGTAAACAAGAATGTGTGTGTGTGTGTATGTATTTATGTAATGCCAAGCAAAGGCAACTTCCAAGGTTTGGATTACCAGTATAGCAAACCCCATTTATTCAGCAAACATTCACAAAACAAAGAAAGTCAAAATACAGTGTAACTTATTCCTTTAGCAAGTAAGTTCTCAATTCAATCCAGGTACTACTCCACCCCTAGACAGTACATTCATTTAGTCAGTCAAAAGTCTCTTCTCAAATGGAGATTAGTCTCCAACCATAAATAAAGTATATTCATTTGGTTAATCACAGAGCACAAAAAAACTCAAAGGCTTCCTACCTCTGAATCTCAAAAGGGGCAGGAGAACACAAAAGACCATCCACCCTTAAGTTACAAGAAGGTTAAACTCAGCATTGAATACCCAAGGAAAGGTCCTTCTTTCATCTTCACTTGAGGCAAGCCCTCAACAATCTCGGTTCCTGGGGAGACAAGGCTCAACAAAGCCATAGCCAGTGTCCTCATCAAGTCACTC
>CM053591.1:69777879-69791639 GCA_028646515.1 Pseudochirops corinnae
GGCTTGGGCCTCTCTCCCAATTCACAGCTCCTCCCAGTTCAGCCCTCTCTTCACGTCAACAAGTCCATCCCACAAGTGGGATTCACAAGCTTTGGGTTTTAACACTCAACCCAAAAACCAAGCCAATACAGGGGCATCTCCAAATTCTATTACCATTACGGAGCCTACTCTACAATGTCCTTAACACATGGTCTATTCAACTGGTACATAAGACCTCTGTGGATGGGGGAAAATATTACTTCCTGAGGTAGTACATTCCATTTTAGATACCTCTAATTGTTGGGGAAAATGCCTGTATATAAAATCCAAATCCAACTCTAAAACTCCTGCCTATATTTCTTCTAGTTCTGCCCTCTAAAGTTAAGGGAAGCAAACTTAGCCTTATATCCAGGTTGCAGTATTGAAATAAGAAAGCTTCCTGTTAATTTCCCTTAAGTCTTTTTTTGTTCTAAGATAAACCTTCATAAGTCCTTTAACCAATACTTATGTGCCGATCTCCAATCATTTCAATATCATGATTGAGCACTTTTGAACCTATTCTTGTTTTTCATTCTTACTTAACTGTTATGTCCATATCCCTCTATTTAATAAACACCAGTTACTCCTCATCAACTGCAGGATCAAATACAAAATCCTGGTTAGTATTCAAAGTCCTTTATTTCTGCTTCCACCTTTCTTCCTACACCTTACTCCTTCCCATGTACTCTTTGATCCAGTGACACTGGCCTCCTGGCTTTTCTACCATTCCATCTTTCTTATCTGGGCATTTTCTCTGGCTGCCTCCCATGCCTGGAATGTTCTCTGTCCTCATCTTCTCCTCTTGTCTTCTTTCAAGCCCTAACTAAAGTCCTATCTCACATAGGAAGCCTTTCCCAGCCTCTCTTAATTCTAGTGCCTTCCCTCTTTTAACTATTTCCCGTTCATCCTGTATATAGCTTGTTTGTATATATTTGTTTGCATGTTGTCTACCCCATTAGATTATAAACTCTTTGAGTGTAAGAACTGGTTTTTTTCCCCTTTTTTTGTATCCTCAGTGCTTAGCACATTGACTGATACACTTAATAATTACTTATTGACTTATGGTACTCTGGTGATCTACTAAATAATGCAGAAAACAATTAAGCTATCAACTCTTTATCTGGTCATAACGTCTCTCTTAATGATACTTAAGTGTGAAATACTTGGGGAGGTAGGCGTGCTATATTATAATATTAAGTGAAGATTATACTAAACTCCACATATCACACATCATCACAAACTTCTTGAGTTGGGACTTCAACAGTCATTTAGTCCAACTTATACCCAAAAAGGACCCCATTAGAACATACCTGATAAGTGATCATTCAATCTCTGCCTGAAAAACTCATTGGAATGAGTGACAAAATACTATTTTCTGAGGCAGCCTACTCCACTTTTGGATAGCTCTATTTTTTTTCTCCTTCCATGAAGCTTAAACTTGTTTCCTTTTTTAACTTCTTCCATTTGTTTTAACTTAGACTATTGTCTATCTGATTCTCTGTTTTCTACTCGTATGTAATTTTCCTGACCTCATTGTAGAATTTTAGATATTTTATCACATTATAATTAGTCTATTGTTCTACCATTTTTTAATTCTGCTGGACAACCAGTGTGCTTGCTATAATTCTTAGTATAACGTCACCCAAAAATTTGTTAAACCTTTCATTTATGCCTTCATCCAAGTGATTGTCAGGATGAGATCATGAGAAGTTCCCTGATATATATATATATATACATACATACATATACATATACATATATATGTATGTATATATATATATATATATATATATATATATATATATATATATATATATATATATATACATACACATACATTTCATCCACAAGTATACCATGCCTTCATGAAATCAAGGTATACTATTGCTATAGCAAAATATAAATAAGTTGACTCAGTCAGGCATAATGACATGTTATGGATGAAATCAGCTTGAGTCTCAGAGATCATCAATTTCTTTCCTAAATGTTCACAGACCATCCCTTTGATAATATATCCAAGAATTTTGCCAGAATTAAAAGTCAAGTCAAAATCAAACTCAATAGCCTATAGTTTGGTCTTCCAGTTTGGACATTACTCAAAATAAGCCCTAAGGACAGGCCCACAGCTTTTGGACAGGATGCAATGGTATATGTAGGAAGGTCCCAAACTCAGGTAAGCCTCAGGTTTATAATTTGGGAAGCCCAGAGATTAGTAGAAACCAAAAATAACCATGTACACTCTAGTTTACAACTCAAGCTTCATATAGCCTGTAACAAGGCAGGGGTTTTTATGCTTACTAACAGAAGCTGCCCCACAAAAGATTTAAGCTTTCTGAGGAGCAGACAGGTACATAAGCAATCTTGGAAAGTGTATGATTATAGAGCTTGAATATAGAATGTCTTTTCTAAGATTCATCCAGATTGATAAAGCCATGATGCCTTCCCCCACACCCTGCCCAATGGTCTAAAGTTGTCTATTACATGAGCAAGTTAATACATGTGAAAAGACTCACTAATATAAAAAGTGGACCTCAACCATGTAACAGAAGATATGTGTTATGCATGTTTTTCTTTTAACCATATTTCAATAAGGCTAATTTTAAAATATATTCAGATTATCTGGAAGGGAAGGAATAAGAGTAGGTGTGGTGTATGTGAATGTGTGTGTGTACATGCATGTGTGTATGCATGCATGCATGTGTTGTGTGTTTGGGATTTAATCTTTCTAATAGACATATTGTTACCCATTAATAGATAAGTGGGTTAGCTGTCACCTTAGGCGCCAGAAGACCCCAGATGGAAGTTCCCAAGAAAGGTTGGGCATATTAGGTATGGCTTGAGGAAGGGAAGCTGAGATGGGCTTCTTAACTGTGGGATACATTATGATGTACTAAAGTATCTTGGATAAATTATACTGTTTGGAACTATGCTTAATGTCAGTCCTGCTTGTCTTATATACACAGGGGCATGTGCATTTCAACCAGCTTCATTGTTTGGGACACACAGGCAAAATCCACAGATATTATGTAAATCCTGAGAACAGACCATTAGACATTGTAGAACACTTCATACTTTATGCCTGGGAAATCCAGTCATTTGCAATGAATATCATCCTCATTAGTATAAATTTAAAAACTAGCTTTATGCCAAGCTTCTCTTGGAAGAGACATACTCATTTTCTTTAAAGAATCATTAGTGCTAAAAAATTTCCCTTCGGAATTTCACGTCAATGGAACTACCAGGAATTTGAAAGTAAAACCAGAAATAATGATGTGGGGGAAATGTCAGATAAGAACCATGCTTACATTACAGACCTGCAACTAGTACAGTTGCTGCCAAAGTTCAGGAATTAAATAATCATCACTGTGCAACCTCCCATGGAAAAGTATCACTCACTGACAACATTCAGTCTGGGGCATGCCAATAATTATCACTTTAACTATAATTGATTGCTTCTACTAATGAGGAGATGATCATCTGAGGGCCAGGAGACTGTCACTGGTTTGCATATGAAGTCCATTGACTTAGTGAGGATAATATGGCTCTGAGATGAGAGGAAATAGTTCTTTTTTTATCTTTACATAAAACCTCCCCATAAAACCTCAATGCCCATTGCTATCAGCTTCACAACAGTGAATGCCATTCATCTTGACTCAAAGACCTTTGTTCTTGGGATGAACTTGACTGCCTCCCTGTCCTTTGAAATGGAAGAGGTAGCTTAAATCCATCAGCAATTAGTTCAATCGAACTAATTTCCAATCAATGTAGTAAATTGCTACTTATGTTCATGCTACTTGAACTTCAGAGACAAAAATGAAATAATCCCTGCCCTCAAACTGCTTACATCAATGGCATCAAAATCAAATAGAAACAGAGGTCACTAAATTTATATATAAGGATCCCTGCGGGGCAAAAATTGACTTAGAAAGCCACCTATTAACAACATATGGCTCATGGGCTAGGTGTTTGACAGTTTGGCTTACTTAGGTGGAGCTGTAGTAGTTAGGGGTCATGGTTGTGAGTTCAGCATGTACACACATAAATAAATATAAGGCAACTTGAGGAAGAAGGGAGCAAAAAGAATTAGGAGGATAAGGGAAAGTTATGAGTTGAAAGTGGCATCTGAACTGAGCCTTAAAGAAAACCAAACCAGAGGAAGAGTTGAAAAAGAAGTAGATTCCAGATAGGAGGAGCAGTCTCAGGAAACATAATTATAGAAGAGATACAACATCCAGTTTGGGGAACCCCAGAACTGGGTCTCCATGTTACTATCTGCTATTTTCTCACTACCACTGGTGCTCTTGTCATCTTTCCCATCCTCCCCCATCACCTTCAAACAGAACCTTGGACCCTGGCCCTAAGATGCTGGGCAGTGACCTTCCACCTTATATTGACCTCCACTGAATTCCTGACCATTTTTAATACCTTGCTGTTATCAATGTAAACATCCTCTGCCACCTCCAATTCCCTTTAGGTGTCACCTGCTTCAATTAGAATGTTAGCCCCTTAAGGACACACATTGTCTCCCTTGTTTGTATTTGTTATCTCTGGTACATGGCCTAGCACATGATAGGTACTTAATAAACAGTTTATAATGCATTATTCATTCAGCAGTAGATCAGGAAGTTTGCCTGGACCATATATTATGTCTGGAGAGTATTATGAAATGACTGGAATTGCAGCTAGGAGCCAGATGGTCAATGGTTTGAAATACTAATCTGAGGAGTTTTTTACTTCATTCAAGGGGCAATAGGGAGCAACTGATATGTCTGAGCACAGGAGTGCTGAGATCAGATCTGTTTTAGTAATATTAATTGTGCAGCTGTGTAAAGGATGGATTAGAATGGTTCAAAGATCAATTTTTTTCCTCACCCCCTTATAACTTTTCTTCCATTGCCAAACCCAAAGTCCTAGTTAACTTCTAGTGTTATTGGGATGGTTTTAGTATTCATTGTACCAGCCTGCTAGCCTTCTCATGAAATAGCACTTCTGCACACTGACGATATAATAATTTGCTTTGACTTTAAACATCTCTTACACATTGCACTCTCTGGCTGCTCACAATCATCCAGTATCTCCCAAATGGCTTGTGATTAACATGAAACCTTTGATTGGTTTTCTACAAAGCTCTCTTCAGTTGGCCTCATCCTATCTGTATACTCTTTTCTCCAGCTGTAGAAACTAAACCTAGTCCTAAAGCTCCTTTTGAAGCTGTTCATTTTAACCCAGGTTAATTTATACTCTGATGTATTTTCAAGTGCCCATTTCAACTAGGTTTTTAGTAGGTTTCCTCTCCCCTACGTCTTCTTCTTAGCTTGACATTTTAAAATCGTCTTCTAGCATTAACATTTCACTTAAGCTCTCTTATGTTCATTGAATAAATTTCTTTCTGTTTTCTGTCTTTTTTGAAACCCAGGTATTGCCTATTTACAACAAATTACATTTGCTTGGCACCTGATGATTTATTTTTAGTTTTTAAAGTTTTGTTGATACATAAAGAGAAAAAAATTCAGATTTTTTTTTTCCCAAAAATTTTCTTCTTCTCTACCCTACCATTGAATAATAAAGCTTTGGATCTTGAGTCAGGCCCTGAGTTCAAATTTGACCTCAGATACTTAGTAGCTGTTTGACCCTGAGAAACTCACTTGAACTTGTCTGTATCAGTTTCATCATCTGTAAAATGTGAATAATACTACTACCTATATCTTAGAATTGTTGTCAGGATCAAATGAAACAATATCTGTAACATGATCTCCGAACCTTAAAGTGGTATATAAATGCTAGCTATTTTTATTTTTATTTTATTTAAATGAGTATATTTAAGTAATGCTAACAATATTTTCCTCATTTCACACTAGTAGTACACTTTCTTTTTATCTAGGGGAGAGAGGTAGTTTCCATCATTAATAACTTGATGGAATCAAACTCTATCACTGCATTGATTTTGATCTGTAATTTATATGTGTTGTTTTCACTTAAATTATTGTGTTCATTGCATATTTTGTTCTCTTGGTTCTGCTCACTTTTCTTTGATTACTATCTGATATATATATGAAAATACCCCCAAAGAGGTCAAGATGCGGAATAAGACATATAGTTTTCACATAGTCAAAGCCAAAAAGCTGTTTTGCTTGGTTATTTCTATTTCTTAACAAAGCTTTGTTGTTTTAAAAAGGATGATGGGAGGGAGGTAAAATAAGTGCTTGTTGGTGGAAAAAAAAGGCAAAATAAAATATACATTAAGATATGTATATGTACGTATTCACATATATTGATATATTCACATATATCAATTTCATATATATGCATATACATGTGTATACTACAGAAATGTAGATATATAATTCATCGCTGGGACAAAAATAGAAAACTAGAATAGTTTGAAAAGAAAACTCTGAGATAACTGGAAAATCTCCATTTCTATGATACAGATTTAAAAAGTGAGGTCCAGAAAAGTAGGTGACTTCTCTATAGTCACTACCCATTAGTCATAGAACCAAGACTGAGCTCTACTACTAGTTCCTCATTAACTTGATGACACTAAACACAATCCTTTCAATCAATCATCCAATCAACAAGTATTTATGATATAACAACTACATACCTATTTTCTCCTCTTTCAGAAATTTTTCCTAGGCTAAGTTCATTAGTCATGATTACATAATCTCCTAGATCAATTGTTTCTAACTCTGTCATCTTTTCAAATCAGTCCTATCAATTCTACACTTATATGTGCACGGATATGTTGAGTACACATTATCCTATTTTGTCCCCTCTAACTTTTAGATTGTAAACTCCTTGCAGTCAAGGTCTCTATCTCTATCTCGCGGTACTCAGTGCCATGAGTATAAATCCATGTTGCTTCAGTAAAGTTAATGTCATTACCAATCTAACTAGCAAAAAATATCAAAAGCAGCTTATATGCTTCCACTTCAAACCTTAAATGAACTCACCCCAGCCTCTGCCCTCAGGGACAAATTGTCTTTATTGACATTTCATGGTCTAACTGGAGACTTCTCAGAATAACTTGAAACATCTACAAATTAGACAATCTAATCAAACGGAGTGAGTTCATTAAGGACTTGTTACTGTTAAGAGAGCATACAAATTAGATATATAAAATAGTGGGTGGAATCTTTTGACAGAATTAGATCCAAATCCTTTTGTTTGTACATATCATTTAAACGTGTCAAGATCCAATATCAAGTCATTTGGAAGAAAAGAAAAGATATTTGTTCTAATACAACTGCACAGCATAAACAGACATATATATCACATCCCCACTTACCTAGGTGTATATCACATCCCCAATCCCATCCCAAACCATTTGTGAAGCACTTAGATTGCATGGCATTGTTACAATAGGGCATGGAACAGCAGGAGCCAACACATACTGCCTGTCCTGTGTGCACGCATAGCTCCTGGTCACATTGAAACCGGAGATAAAACACATGAATGGTTTGAGATAAATAAAATTGGTAAATGTAGACAAAAGCGTAAGTGCATATAAAGAGCTAAAAACTGAAAGCTCAGATAGGAGAATGAGAGGTTAAATGCTAAAATGGATGGGGCCATGTCAATCAGGGATTTCTTTATGGAAGATATAGATAAACTATTAATTCTTTCCAATTTCTCCTGACCAAATATGATATTGGGCCAGTCAAAGTCTACTGACTGAATCCTCTTCCTAGACATACAGAGGAGAGCACAGTCCCATTTGAGAAGTCCCTGCCTAAGTGGGAGTCAATCTCAGCGAAGATAAATCAAGATCAGGAATCAAAAAAATGGGTTTTTATCTGAAGCTACCAGAGGTAGCAACCCAATTATAAATAAGAAGTTGGACCAAAACCAGGAACCAGAACAAGGTTGTAGAGGAGAGACAAATGAACAGCAAAAGCTAAGATTCAAGCACCTTTGTCTCCCTCTCAAGCAAAGGACAGAATGTTAAGCTGAATGAATAGCCGACTTGTTATGCACAGTGGGTCTGCACATATATATAGATAGATAGATAGATAGATATACACGTTGGAGTGTGTATATGGCTGCCCTACACTTAACTTTTTTAAAAAAAATATATCCCTTCAGCATGAGAGCTCCCATCATCTTTTCTTCACTGTCATGCATGATAATGGATGTGTCTGTACAGGAAGGGGAAAATCAGTCAGTTAATAAGCATTTATTAAGCGGCTTCTACATCCAGGCAAAGTGCTAAGCAATAGGAATATAAAGAAAAGCAAAATACAGTCAAAAGACTAAAGGGATAAGAATTTATGGGACCTCACAGTAATATATGAACATGAAAATTCTAATATTCATGTTCAGTGGGCAATAGTATTTGTAAAAGATACATAGATATGTAATTTGTAATAAGTTCATTGTCTGATGGATATAAAGCTTCAAAGCTCCTTTAATCTGGGAAGTTAGCCTGAGAGCTAACTTCATGTTTAACAGGCTAACATATGTTCTTAAATTAATTTAAGCCAATTGAGCAATGGCTTTTAGCAATTATGGGATTACTCACTTAGGAACCAGGAGATTACTTTGAGGTACTAAAAATATCTTGAACAGAGAAAACTTTCCCAATCAATTTTTATAGAGTTTGCATAGTTTTTCCTCATAAAATTCCCTCTCAGATTTCTTGATATTGAATAAATAAAAGCAGCCACTGATGTCTGATGTTTTCTTTGGAAAAAAAAAAAGTCTAAAAAAAATATTTCACTACACATCCCAGGAAACTGGTATTCCGCTGTTACTGACTTTTACAAAATCCCCAGGATAGAACAAGCAGATGTTTGCACTGGAAATGCTTTGGAAAAGAATTGCCCCTTATATATTTAACCAAGTTTTTTTTTTTTATTCAAATTACATTAAGTACTACAGGAATGTATGGCCACATAAATATGCCAAGGCACTGGCAGGAAGAGGAGGGGGAGGAATTTACTCTGAAATCTCAGATTTAATTGTCTCATTCTAGGAAAGATGAAACAGGCACACTGGCTGGAGGTCTGGGCAGGCCAGAAGGTCCCAGGGTTGTACTCCCCTCCAGAGTCAACCAGCTGAATTGTAAAGATTGAGTGGCTTTTAAGGAGCACTAGGTTGTTAGGGAAAAAAAAAAGGAAAAAGAACATTTATTAGGCAGGCAGATCCCTCCTTGGGGGTGGGGTGGGAGGAGCAGGTGGGGTAGGGAAAGTTTTGTTGCAGAGTCATCATTCAGCTGACCTCATGTTGCTCTTACTTCTATGCTTTAGAGTTGTTTTGTGTGTTTGTATTTTGTCTCCCTGACAAAACTAAGTACTTAAGATCAGGGATCATGCTGTCTGTGCCTTGGTGTCTCACACAGCAGAAGCTGGCACAGCTGGTGTTCAATAGCCTCCTGCTGTTCATATGAACCCTTTCAAAGCAATACCTCTCAAGTCTTGCACAATGGAATATCCCAGGGTCTACATTATGACATCCTGGGAAAGATGTTCAGATGCCAAGCATTCCATAAGACATGTAGATATTTCCCAACACTAGAAAAAAAAGGTAGAGGAACACAGAGAAAAAACTGCCCAGAATTCCAATTTCCTTCTGCTTTTTGGGCATAGAAATTTGCAAAACTCTGGCAATAGGAAGAATGAGTACCCTAATTCATTGAGGATGTTATCTGTGTGGCCTACATTGAGAGTCACAGAGTGTCTATAGTTCCTTTGGTGAATAAACCATGATACCATCAGAAAAACCAGCTCTCTCCACTGGGACAAGGGGCAGCTATCTAGTGGCTATGATTTCAAAGTATCTTGGATTCTGAGCTAGATGAAATCATCTGTTAACACCATCATTATTTTTTTTTTAATAGAATATGAATGACTCAGAGAAATTGTGATGTGTCAAAGTCTTACAGGAATTAAGTAGCAGAATTGAGAACTAAGCCAAAGTCCTCTAACTCCAAATTCAATACCCTTACTGCTACACAACAGATGACTCATGACAAATACTCTATTCCCTCAAATACCTTCCCTGTTGGTCTCCTCAATGTGTTATTTCCCACCTCCAGAACAAAAGTATATCTTGTCTCTAGATGCTTCTCATTAACCAGGAAAATAGGTGACCTAGACACAATAGGATATCAATAATTATATGTGGTCACATTGCCGTAACACTTTAAGCCTCAAAAAAGGACTTTTCCTGGAAAAAAAAATATGTGTTGGTGTTGGTAGTAATTGTTATCCCCATTTAACAGGTCAGGAATGTAAGGTCAGAGAAGTTAAATGACTTGCCTAGGGTTATAAAACTAGTGATATAAGACTAAAGTCCTCTAGTGCTTTCCCCACTTAGCCAAACTGCCTCAAGGAAGAATTCTATGTGCTACAATATAGAACAAATGTATTGACCACTTTTTCGCCCCCAATCAGACTTCCTTTGAGGCAGAATTCAACTTCAAATTCTCTAGCTCATTGCCAGCAAATTTCCCATTTTACCACGGAGATTATGTTATCCGTCTGAATTTGGAAATAGTCAATGGCATCTATAAAAATAGCCCCCTAAAACATTAATAATATGAAAATTTTTTATCTGAAGTTTCATCTTACACAAAAGACAAAAAGAATTCATGTTGGGGGAGCTGTGGAAAAATAGGTACATGCATGCACTAATAGTAGGGTCAACAATTGGTTCAGTTATTTCAGAAAGCAAATTGTAATTATACTAAAAAAGGTACAAAAATGTCTTTACCCAGAAATACCACTACTTGGCATATTTCTCAAGGAGATCAATGATGAAAAATAAGGTATGTATCCTTCCTCCCATCCCTATCAGAAACCTAAATAAATAAAGAAAGAAGTTGTTTTGTTTTGTTTTGTTTTAGTAGAAAGGAACTTGAAGCAAAGTAGATGTCCACAAATTGGAAAATCACTATACAAGTTTTGGCATAAAAATGAAAGAGAACAATACAGTGTTATATGATTCTGCCTATGATGAATACAGAGAAGTATAGTAAGATAATATATGAAATGATGCTAAGTGGAGAAAGGAGAAACAGGAGAACAATAAAGACAAGGACTCCAGCAATATAAATGGAAGAATAACAAAATGAAAGGAATAGAAATTGAGTGTTATAAGATTATATTGACCAAGCTTGGTCCCAAGGAACAGATATGAGAAGATCCCTCCTCACATGCTTTGCCAAAGTTGGAGACTATAATGTCAAACTTGGTTAATTTGATGATTAGTTTCACTGAACTTTTTTTTTTCCAGATTTTTTCTTTTAAAAAAGAAATCCAAAAAATTAACACACACACAAATATATCTCCCTCAATGCTTCTTACATTTGTAGCTTTCTCTTTATTTCTCTGAGCTCTAAAATGAACATGTTGGACTATATAACCTCTACGGTCCCTTCTGGGTTTTAAGTCTATGATCCTATAATAAGTCCATCATTCAAGAAATGTCATTATTCCCATCACTCTTAGCATCTTTTCTTGGCAGGGGTGGATGTTTGCTGGGCTAAAGCTGCACAATTCTTGGGAAGAGACCAGCTTTTCCTATTTCACAGTGCTCAGTAGTTCCATAAAGAACTCTATCACTCAGTACTTAGGCAAGCTCACTGAAACAATTCCCTAGGCCAAGGCTTGAGAGTGTCTTGGCACTGGCAAATCCTTTGTATTACATTTCTTTTGATTCTGAAACAAAAACAGTAACATATTTTATCAATCCACAACACGTGTCTTGCATTCAAGAAGAACAGTGTTTTCCTTTTTCCCAACAGTCATCTGTGGTGCTAAATGCATATGATTAAGAACATCAGTGAACTATCTGAAACATATTGCTTCAACAAGCCTAAAATTAATATAAATAAAGCTGTAAAGACCCCAAACTTCAATGAGCATCCTGAAAATATTATTCAAGAAAGTGATATCCTTATATTAAGGAACAGCTGTTCCTTCAGCATGGAAGCTGCTCTTTTGAGACCTGAGAAAAGAAAGGAAACTGGATGAAGTAGAAGTCCGAAACAAATGAGTTCTCTGTTTCATAAATTTGTCACTTTGGTATTTCATCTTGACTTCATTTCATGGAGAGCCTCTGATCATCTCCTGACTCTTAATTAAGTCTCCCTCATCTCCTTTAGAATATTTCTTCTATAAATCCCCTACACAGAGGAAGAGCCACGATGGCAGAGAAAAAGACAGCCACTTGCTGATCTCTCCCCTCCAAATACCTTTAAATAATGCCATAAAACAGTTCCTGGAATGGGAGAACCACAAAAGGATAAGGTGAAATTATTTTCCAGCAAAAGCCAATTTAGAAGGTTCACAGGAAAGGTCTATTGCACCTGGGTGAGAGTGGAGCACAGTTCAGTGCAGACAGCACCAGTGCAGATCAGGCCACAGCAGACAAGGAGCAGGCCTTGGGAGTTACTGAATCAGCAGCAGTTGGGGCTGGTTCTGGAGCTCTCAGTCCACAGATGGTAAGGGAGCTGAACAACTGATCAGAAGGAGATTGAAGGAGTCTCTCTGCTTGCACAGAGGGGATGGGGGGCAGGACTCTGTTGCTTTGCCAGTACTCAGATCTGTGCCACAGTCCTTGGTGGCAGTTCCAGGGCAAAGAGAAGCACCAGCACAACAAAACTTGCAGCTACAGTAGAATGAGGCCATGGTCACAGTTCCAGGGCAGAAAAGAGTGCTTGTAGTCACTTACACATTAGAACACAGGCCAGAAGAGTAGTAAACACAATGATCTTTATATCATACCATCTCAGAAGAACTGAAAACTTAAAGGCCCTAGAAGTATGCTGCACAAAATCCCTCAAGCTTGCGATAGTGTGCCCTCCACCCTGAGCAGGGTCTCACTTTGACAAAGAGTTAGAAATCAAATAATAGGATGAAAAAATAAACAAAGAACAGGAAAAAAAAAAAACCTTGCCATAGAAAGTTACTATGGTGACAAGGAAGATCAAAACATACACCCAGAAGGAGATAACAAAATCAAAGTTCCTGAATCCAAAAACTCCAAGAAAAACATAAATGAGTCTCAGGCCATGGAAGGGCTCAAAAAGGATTTTGAAAATCAAGTGAGAGAAGTAGAGGAAAAATTGGGAAGAGAAATACAAGAAAATCAAGAAAAAATGAGTCAACAGCTTGGTAAAGGAGAAAAAATACTGAAGAAAATAAAACCTTAATAATGAGAATAGACAAAATGGTAAAAGAAATACAAAAAGTCAATGTGAAGAATGCCTTGAAAACTAGAATTAGCCAAATGGAAACAGATATGTAAAAATTCACTGAAAAGAGCACCTTAAAAAGTAGAATTGGCCAAATTGAAAAGGAGGTACAAAAGGTGACTGAAGAAAATAATTCCTTAAAAATTAGAATTAAGCAAATGGCAGATAATGACTTTATAGGAAATGAAGAAACAATAAAATAAAAGCAAAAGAATGGAAAAAATAGAATGCACTGTGAGATATCTCATTGAAAAAACAACTGATCTGGAAAATAGATCCAGGAGAGATAATTTTAAAAATTATTGGATTACCTGAAAGTCACAAAAAAAAAGAGTCTAGACATCATCTTTCAAGAAATTATCAAGAAAAAGAATAGGAAGGCAAAAGGGAAAGAGTCAACCTTACTCTCATTGAATTTGGCTTAGGGAAGGAATGACAGAAACTCTAATTTGGGTAACTTACCACACAGGAGAGTAGGGGGGATGGGGATGAGAGGCAGAATGACAGAGGGGAAGGCGGGGGGGGGGGGGTGTTACTGGAAGTA
>CM053591.1:69792139-69839141 GCA_028646515.1 Pseudochirops corinnae
GAGATCCATCCTGCCCTACCGAGAAGTGACATAGGAGAGAATAGACTGGGGGAGGGGAGGCACACTGGGATGGCTGTTTTGGGGCGGTGGGTGGGGCAAAGAGGGGGAGAAAATATGTAACTCAAAATCTTGTGGAAATGAATGATGCAAACTATAATAAAATAAAAAAAAAAAAAGAAATGGGAAGGAGATGGACTTCATAATTACCTGGAGAGGCTTGTACAAATTGATGCTAAGTGAGAAGAGCAGAACCAGGAAAAACTTGTACACAATCACAGACACATTGTACATATGATGACCAACCTTGATAAAATGGACTATCCTCAACAACACATGGCTAAAGACAACTCTACGAGCCTCAGGATTGAAGGAGATATCTGAACTCAGAGAAAGATTCTAGAAAAACTATAGTTTAAATGGAGACTGAAGCAAAACATGCTGTCGTTTTCTTTCATGTCTGGTTTTACTTTCTTTTTCCCAGTGATCACTCATTGGTTACAACCCTTCTATATAACCAAACTATTGTACAATGTGAAAGTATTTGCAGATCCTATACATGATTGCACACCACCATGGGGGGGGGAGGGAAGGTATGGGAGAGAATCTGAAACTCAAGTGATTGTAGAACTGAATCTTGTAAACTAAAAGTAAATAAACAAATCATTCATTTAAAAAAAAAAAAGAAAATTGAGTATTAGGAGGGAACTTAGATCAGATAGTCCAGTTTCTCAGAGATGTTCTTGAAGTATTTCATGCTGTATGTGGCAATCAACTTTCACTGCCAGGGTGGGTATAGATAGCATCAATCTCAACAGGAGAGAGGTGTGAAGACCTAGTTCCTCAATAGATGTTCTCCTGATCATAGTCTAAAAAGGACACACACACACACACACACACACACACACACCCACACACACCCACACCCACAAAATCTCTTTAACATTTAAAGGATCAATTGTTTCATATATGTGTCTATTTCCAATGTTATAAATTTCAGTTCCAACTCACTTTAACATTCCGTATTTTTGAGATTCTGGAACTGACAATATTTATCATCTGATGACCTGCTGACTGGTGATGAGCTTTCTAACTTACTAGATTGGTCCTTAAATGAATGACATATAGGTTGTTGCTGGACCCATATGAAAGATTTTCCATTTTGGTAGGATTTACTACAGTTTATACTGATATAGTCTTCAAGAACTCAGCATCATCTCCATATCATGATGAGATGTCAGAGAACTTTAGTGGAGTCCTC
Source organism: Pseudochirops corinnae (assembly GCA_028646515.1). Taxonomy (NCBI): domain Eukaryota; kingdom Metazoa; phylum Chordata; class Mammalia; order Diprotodontia; family Pseudocheiridae; genus Pseudochirops; species Pseudochirops corinnae. Next base: position 69,793,398 of record CM053591.1, read on the forward strand.
TTCTTTCCATCTAAATGATCCCTCATTAAATTATTTTCTCCCTAATATGTGTAAAAGCAATTGTTAACATTTGTTGGGTTTTTCTTAAGTTTTGAGTACTAAGTTCTATTCCGTCCCAGCCCTGCCTTTTCTCTCCCTGACGTGGTAAGCAATCTGATATAGGTTATACATATGCAATCAGGTAAAACATTTCCACATAAGTCATTTTGTGCAAGAAAACTCCAATGAAAGAGAAAATAGTATGTTTCAATCTGTTTTCAGAAAAAAATCAGTTTTTTTTCTGGAGTAGGATAGCATTTTTCATCATGAATCTTTTGGGATTGTCTTTCATCATTGTATTGCTGAGAATAGTTAAATCATTCACAGTTCTTGATACAGTATTTCTACTATTGTGTACACTGTTCTGGTTCTACAAATTTTACTTTGTATCAGTTCATATAAGTCTTTCCAGGTTTTTCTGAAATTATCCCTCTTGTCATTTCTTATAGCACAATAATATTCCATTACAATCATATACCACAACTTTTTTGGTCATTCCCCAACTGATGGGCATCCCTTAATTTCCAACTTTTAAAGGACCTGCTATAGATATGGACTGTCTTTTGCCAGTACTTACCGTAGTGCCTGGAACAAAGTAGGCGCTTAATACATGTTTATTGACTGACTATATAAAGAAGGTCTACACATACAAGATTTCAGGATACTTTAGGAAAATCACCTTATTAGACAAAATGTTGTATCATATCATACAGTCAATCAACGACAATTCACTAATTATCATAAGAAGAGTAATTGGCCTCAATCAATGAAAGAATAGCTGCTTACAAGAAGATGGCCTCCCTTTTATTGAAGAAAAGGGAGAGTCTGTGGCAGGTGACAGTGATGCAAAAGTAAGTATCAATACAATTTTTTAAAGGCAAGTCAACATTGACGTTGATGTCTAAAACATCAGTTTTTAGGTTGAAAATTCCAGTTAGAGACAATAAGTGCACAATAAGTACATTTCTTGAGTTTCTTGAGGTAGATGGATTTCACACAGAATGATCTGTTCATGAAAACAGTATCTTGGACCTGAGTTGATAAAGCTTCCATCCTCTGGCTTACTTGCCCTGTTCTCTTCATTAAGTCACTTAACTTTTCTATGTTTCAGCTTTTACATTAAGAATTCTGTGTTTTAAGGTCAGAAGAATTATATCTATCACAAATTTATGCTAGAAGGCTGTTCCATTCTCAGGGCAAGTTTTGTATAAATAAAAATAAAACAAATTTCAGGTAAAAGTCTCTCTCTCTCTCTCTCTCTCTCTCTCTCTCTCTCTCTCTCTTTCTCTTTCTCTCCCTCTTAATTAAAATGTATCATCATCCATTTTGAAAATCAAATTTAGGAAAATCTGAATGTATATGACAGTTCAATTGGAGAATGATTTCTGGCAGTATAAAAGGATTTCTTTAAATGATGGTCTTCTTTATTTCAATGCTTGTTTAGAATCCATTAAAGACGTGGCAAAAAAGATAGGACAGAAAAACCTAAAGCTTAGGAGTCAAGGGTCAAGCAGAAATGAAGACAAAGCAAATCTGAGATCATACTATAAGTCAATGGGAAACTGATCCATCACTTAATCTACAAATGTTAAGCTTCTGTCATTTTCCTAAATGTGCTAGAAGATAGGAAGCATATGGTTCAGTGAATAAAGTGCTGGTCTGGAGTCAGGAAATCTTGAGTTCAAATCTGGCCTCAGACATTTATTAGCTATGTGACCCTGGGCAAGTCACTTAAATTCTTATTGCTTTAATCCATTGGAGATGGAAATGAGAAATCACTCCAGTATCATTGCTAAGAAAACCCTATGGGCAGTATTGGCATGCCAGGGGTCCATGGGGTCATGAAGAGTTGGACACTACTGAACACCAACTACAACAGCAACAGCAACAACTGGGAGATGGGTGAGGATTATAAGACCCAGTGCCTTCCCTCAGGAAGCTTAGAATCTAGTTAGGGAAACAAACAACAAATAAATAACAAAAATACAAGAATAAATGCAATGCCTCAAAGAGTATGTTATTAATTGTTAGGTGAATAGAATAGACAAGAAGGTAAAAGAAGGGAATAATCAGTAGAAGCCAGAATAGTCTGGCAAGGTTTCAAGCATGAGAATGGGTATTTGAGCTATGTCTTCCAAGATAGATTTAGAAAAAGGGGAGGAACTGAGAGAGGATTTCGGGAGTTGTAGAATGCTATGAGTAGTAGAAGAGAGATGACAGTATCAGATAGTAAGTAGAGGGGCAGCTGGGTGGTGCAGTAAATAGAGCAGCACCCCTGGACTCAGGAGGACCTGAGTTCAAATCTGGCCTCAGACATTTAACACTTACTAGCCGTGTGACCTTGGGCAAGTCACTTAACCCCAATTGCCCTCCAAAAAGGTGGGGAGAGGGGATAGTAAGTAGAGAAGCTTGGCTAGAATAGAGGGTTAAGTGAGGTAAATAGCTGGAGGAAAAATTGGTGAGGTAGGTTGTATAGCTGTATAGAACTTTTATTACCAGACTACAGAAATTTGACTTTATATTATAGGTTATATGCCTTAGACACATCAAATGTAAGGAGACTATGGGAAGTATAAATAAAATTATAAAGTAGTCAGGTAGAGATCCAGTACTAGAACTCATGGGAGAGGTCAGATTTGGAGATGGGTGTAATGTGTGACATAATAGCCCATACTCTGGGTTTGTACAGATTGGGTCCAATCTTGTGGAGTTGGTTCAAAATATCAGATGTCTTTGGATCATTTTGTTCCAATCCAAAGTTTATTCTTGGAAAAATATTCATATATAGCCCATGTCTAATCATTTGCAGATACGTAAAAGTGAAAGAGGATTTTGTTTCCAATGAAAACAATGCATATATACTGTGTACAAGATAGCCTTTGTTCCAATGAAAAGAAAATTCAGAAAATACGTAAAGAACTCACAATAGCTTATAAAAAGTCAACACAAAAAAAGGTGCTTTAATACTCTAGACCCATGGTTTGGACTTCCTTGGAATGAAAGAATGAATAAATGCATAAAAAAAAAGTTAGAGGGAGTTCCTGGGGTGGGCAGAGATTACACATATATCTGGGATCATCTTCAGGGCTGATGGAAAGGTCCAATGTCCTTTAAGTTCAATAGCAAGGCAGTTGGAAATGCATCTACTTTAATGTCATTTCCATTGATAAAACCATATATTTTTGTGACTTTGAACTATTTAACAATGTCAAGGACTTTCACTGGATGTATATGTGTTCTGGGTCTTCAGTGTCTATGGCAGCTGAGGACCTAGAGGTTACAGTACTGCAGAGAGAGTCGTCTCTACAGGGACTGCTCTCCTGGAAGATGGTTGTGAGAATTCAAGATGCAAGGAGGGCCAGTGGCCTAGGGAATAGAAAGGAACTACTATTCTCAGCCTCTTGGGCACAGGGACCTGTGCTGCTTCCGCTGGAGCTTGAGGGGAAGTGGTAGTCAAAGTGGAAGCAGGAATTTTGGCCCTCTGTAGCACCAATGCCATATTCAATGAATTTTCTGTGACTATGAATATGCCAATGTCTAATTCTGAATCGCAAAATATAATAGACTCTCCATACAGAAGACAGAAGCGAAACATTTATTCAGATATCAGAAAGCTGAATCCCAACACCAGAAAGCCCAATCCATCATAGCAACAAAGAAGTTAACAGACATTTTCAATTCAGAGGGCAATACCATTCCAAAGCCTTCCTACAAACACTCACAAGCCTAGCTTTCTCCTTGCCTGTGTCCTGTCTCTCCCCCGACTCTAACTACTCTGATTCCCATCTTCCTGCTCCACCAGTTCAGCAAACTTCTCCTACCACAGGCTCCGTGTGATTACATTCAGTCTATTAAGGGGCAGGGAAGTGTTCAAGTCAATCAATGTATCAGCAGTCACTTAGACATCCTCCAAATGGCACCAAAGAGAAGCGGGGAAAGGGAAGGAATAAGTACGTATATGGTGATTATCATCATTTTACAGTCCAGGAAACAGACAAAATGGTTAAAGACAAACAAATTCTCATTTCCATTATACCCACCTGGCTCTCTTTCTCAAGCATTGCTTTGACTAGGTAGGATTGTTTGGGTAAATGAATTTGGTATTACTAAAATGGCAACTCTGATTTTTTTGGTGAGTCTGATTTTCCATAGAAGTATACGCAATTTTCCACTTGAAGTGCCACCCTATGTGTTTAACACCTCTTGGGAAGGGAAATGAACTTGGGACTGCTGGATAATCCAGCCCCTTCACATTAAAACTTCATCCAAATAACTCATGGTAACAGTGTATAGAAAAGTCCAAAATGTACTTCTAGCTTTGGGAGCTATGTAGATGGTGCTCTTCTTCCCAGCTTGATAATTCTCAGGAGTTCCTATTTCTTTGATAGAAGATGTGAATTTGGAACTCTCAAACTTAGGGTTACAAAGGCTAGCACTGCCCAGGAAATTTTATTCTCTGCTAGAAGGAGAGATTGCAGTATCATACTGCCCAAGAAATTTCTCCATCTCCGTTGAGGATGTTGGATTTCAGGAATTCCCACTACTTGGATCAAATGCTTTCTTCTCCAAGCCTACTACAAAGTTGAAAGATCATTGTATTACCTCTTGAAAACTAAAGCTAAGAATTCTCCTTTGGGTCATATAGGTAAAAACAAGTTTACCTCTTTCTGAAGTTCCAGGAACCCTCCTTTTGGGCCACATCAATGAATACACATAGCTTCCACACGTTTTGCTGCTAGCAGCCATTAATTGCTTCAGGAGCAAGGCATGGGAGCCAGGAGCCAGCAGCCAGGTCTACTCTTCACTGTGTTTTACTCTCAGGATATTACAGATAAGGTAAAAGGGGCAAAAAAAAAAAAAAAGTGACAATGAGGCCTTTTGGCTTCTGGGTATAGGCCAGCCCAAGGATAGTTCCTCTCACAATAGGCTGTCCCAACAGTGTTCAAGTCAACCAATGTATCAGCAGTTACTTAGACATCCTCCCAAAGTCACCAAAGACAAGGGGGGAAAGGGAAGGAAATAAGTATTTATATAGTGATTATCTTCATTTTGCAATCCAGGAAACGGACAAAATAGTTAAAGACAAACAAAACACCCTACGATGTGTCTTGCCCAGGGTTACACAACCAGTGAGGATCTGAGGCCAGGTTTGAACTCAGGTTTTCTAGGCTCCAGGACCAGCACTAGGTCCACTGGACCACCAGCTTCTCAAAAGAGATATTATACCCTCCAGGGCTTCTTAAACTGTGAGTTGGGACAGGGTTCTGATTCACAGTTTAAGAAAGATATAATCAAAAGTCCGAAATAAAAGTATACCCAACATCTAAGAACATCGAGCAAGAAACTCTCCTCGTCAGCCCCCTACGTAGAAATTTGAGATACCATTATAGACACAATAGTTAAGCGAATAAGATTGCTGAAGAACAGAGCATAGCGAAAAAAGTATAAACCAAAAACCTGAATGTGTCCTTCTTGCTCTCTCTATCACCTGTCTTATCAGCATCATCGTCATCTAAAGTTTTATTGATACTTTCATTTTAAACATCAGTCATTGACCTTTTTCTATATACCCATAAATTCTGACCCTACAGTGAAGCCTTTCTTAGGAAAACAAATAAGCAAAACTGAGTCTGTCAGTATACGCAACTGAATTTACACACTAAGAACAGAGAAGAGTATAAAGTCAATTTAAAAACAAAACAAAACTGCTGAACAAAAATTTTTATGTATCTACTATATGCAAGGCATTGAATGCTAGGTTATATAAGACACCAAGATGTATAAGACGCAGTCCTTATTCTCAAGGAGTTTTAATCTAACTGAACAGATACGAATATATAGTATATTTATATTTATTATTTCTTATATTTATATTAAATATTTATTGTATAATATATAAAATATATTTTTTCCTCTACTTGAAAGGCAGCTACCATATATGTCCACAAAAACACAATGCAGTTTAGTAGTTGAAAACTGAACAAAAAGCCTTTTATTACACCCTGTACACCCTGTATTCTAGGGGCCAAGACAATTAGATAATTATCAAATGTTTAGCACCTAATTATCTGAATGATGTCTAAAAGCTAGCTAATAGTGAGATGAGTTAACTAATCTCACTGTTAAGAAATAACAAAAGAGCTAAGACATAAAACACTATATTAGGACCTAGTTGCTATGGGGAGAAGAGTGTGTCCTGGAAGAGATACCCAAAATACAGCCCAAAGTTCAGCTTATTCTTCTTCAGACAGTCTTTTCTCTACCTTGGTGTATATATATCTCATCTTTGAATATTATATGGCTCTAATAATAAGCCTCAAGATATCAATTTTCCTGCAAATTCTTTGACATTAATTATAAGAACCATATTTATTTATTTATAGAGGTGATTGGGGCTAAGTGACTTGCCCAGGGTCACATAGTTAGTAAATGTCTGAGGTCACATTTGAACTCAGGTCCTCTTGATGCCAGGGCTGGTGCTCTATCCACTCTGCCACCTAGTCCTCCTAAGAATCTTTGTAATGCCAGTTCTATTACACCTACCTGAATCATAAGGTATGCCAAGTTCCAACCTCAATTCATATTTCACCCAATAACAAATCTTTCCCGCACACACCTGTAGACCTCTAGCTACTGATAGCCAGCAGGAAGACTAAACTATGCCAGAGAGGAAATAGATTCTCCACCAGAATGTGGCTCACTTTGGTGTTCCTACTGCCCATGTCACACATGGAATTCCTGGATATTGAACTGCTGCTTAACTTGGGCCCAGTAGCTATTATTCCTGGCTACTTTTCTGGTCCCTGAGTTCCCTGGCTTTTAGCTTTTTCCTGACTACAGTTTGATTTCCTAGATTTTAAGTCTTCGGTTTGTCCCTGACATCTGGTCCTGCTCTAGTTTGGCTCTCCTCCTGATCCTATTTCCTGATATTCACCTGGCTCTCTCTGTACTGTCCCTTGCTTGTCTCTTATTGCCATTCATTCACATCCTGAGATGACACTCAGCAAATGTGACTAATGCAGAAAATAACTGATGCATCTTGACTTTAGCCAGAGTTTGGATTATAGATAAAATATATACAGGGATGCACACACACACACACACACACACACACACAATAATAAAGATATCTCTATCCTTTTTGAAGAGTTTGATTCTGAATTGAAGTAAGTTTTCATTACATTTTTATAACCTCCTATTTTTTAAGCTAAGGAAACAGAAAAAGAAAAATAGAGACAAGAAGGAACGAGGATACTCTTTTCTACAAACAATCCAAATCTGGTTTTGTTGCATTTTCTTAGCTTCCTTTAGGGTCAATGATCATGCATATTTCAAGAAAAAAAGTAGTTCTATCTACATTTTATTAGTTTGTAGAATTAGCTTTGTAAAAGCTAATGTCCCAATTCACCTTAAGCTCCTTTCTATATTTAAAAAATTGAGGTCATGTTTTACCTGAGGGAAAGGAACTTGAGAATTCAGCAGTTCATTTTGCAGTGATCCCTCTTTCGTTTCATCTCCTCTCTTTGAGCCATATAATATTCAAAAATGAGATATATACACCAAGGTATAGAAAAGACTGTCTAAAGAAGAATAAGCTGAACTTTGGGCTGTATTTTTGGTATCTCTTCCTGGATACACTCTCCTCTCTAAATTTCCATGACAGACATCTATCTTGGTTCTCCTCTTACCTGTCTATACCCATCTAGTGAATTCATAGTTTTATTTTCTGAATCTATATCCCACCCCCTAACTGATCCTTGGCCCACCCTTCTGTCTCTTATTCTGTCTCTCTGTTTCTGTCTCTCTGTCTCTCCCTCTCCTGTCTCTCTCTCCCTCTCCCCCCTCCCTCCCTCTCTCTCCTTCTCTGTCTCTGTCTCTGTCTCTGTCTCTGTCTCTCTCTCTCTCTCTCTCTCTCTGTGTCTATCTCTCTGTCTCTCTGTCTCTGTCTTTCTGTCTCTCTCCTCTATCTACTTCCATTGGTTAAGTTTTCATCTGTAGAGATTCTCCTTGCCTCTAGACTACGTCTTGACCTTTAGTCCCACTTCACCAACTCTCTTTTGCACATTTCCAGCCAAAGTCCCCAACGCCTCTCAAAGTCTACATCTGGAATAGAAATCACTATCTCCCACTCCACTGAACCACCCATTTTCTTGCTTCTCTATTTCTATGGAAAGGCATCTACTTTCAGTCATCTACATTTGCATACTCAGAGTTATCCTTGGACCCTTAACTCCTCCATAGTCAACGAATTACTCGATTTTGTTTATTCTACCTTTAGAACATCATTTCCATCTCTCCCCTTTTCTCCACCCACATAGCCATCACCTTATATCAGACCCTTATGTCCTTTCACCTGGACTATTGCAATAGCTTTCTAATTGGTCTTCCTGCCTCAAGTTTCAGATCTCCGATTCATCCTCCCCAAAGTAAGCTTCCTAAAACATGGGCCTGATCGTGCCATTCCCGCCGTAATTCTATTATCTCTAGAATAAAATGCAAACTCCTTTCACTGGCACTTACAACCCTTCATAATCTAGTCCTGACCTACCTCTCTAGGATTATTATTATTGTTTAGGAGGAAGATATCTTTTATTATTTATAGGATTATTAAACTGATCTACTTGCTGTATTTCATTTCTGCCTCTGAGAATCCTTAATTTGCCTCAAAATTCAACTCCCACTCCACTCCCTATATGAGGTCTTTACTGATCTGGACAGATGTTTGTGCCTCCCTCTTTCAAAAGAATATATTTACTTTTATGCACACACATCACTCCCTCTTAGAATGCAAACTCCTTGAAGCTATGAACATTTTTATTTTTTGCCTTTATAAATAGCCTCAACTGCAGGGTCTGGAATAGTAAATACTTAACAAATGCTTTTTGATTTGATTATTGATTGATAGTGATATCAATAAATTAACTGTGGACAGATATTTTTTTCTCCCAGAGAGTTTAAAAGTAGTATATTGTTCTTCAGAGAAAAACCTTTGGTAAGGTGACCCATTCTTACCTCTTTCAACTCTTCATCTATTTGAAGGAATCCATCTACAACATTATAGCATCTGTATATTTTTCCTTACAAAATTGCTTTAAAAAAAAATCAGTCATAACCCAGAGAAAACAACTCAACAAAATCCCAGCGTGTGTTCAGGAAGGGCAGAGGGAAATGTTTTTGGATGGGAACATTGTTATATACAGAAAGTTAGATGATTTTAAAAACATGACAAATTCTCTGACAGCCCTGACTGCACCTTTCAATGCTCAGTCTATCACAGCTGCTGCTTACTATAATTCCTAACAAATGCAATAAACTGGAGTATGACCACTATAATTTCAAGGAGAAACACATTTATAGCTCTCCAGACACTTCACTATCCATTTAGATTTTTGGCATTTAGAAAAATTGTAAAAACCTTCCAAATAAGTGTTTGCCAAAATTGAAAATTTAAAAATAAACCTGACTCATCTTTGGACTGAGCCATAGGTTAAAAGTAGAGTCAGGAAGTCTGTGTATTGTCCTTGTATTTAATTTTGATTCCTCAGTGGAACCAAACATTTTTGTTGTTGTTGTTAATTGTAATCAATGCTGTTTTTTAAAAAATCATCTATATCTTTCTTTATATCACTTTCATTTCTAAATATAGCCCTCTCCCACTCCTCTATATAATGAACCATCACTTATAACAAAAGAAAGGGAGAAAGAGGGGGGGAGAGAGACAGAGACAGAGAGAGAGTAGAGAGAGACAAAGACAGAGAGAGAGAGAGAGAGAGAAAGAGAGAGAGAGAGAGAGAGAGAGAGAGAGAGAGAGAGAGAGAGAGGCAGAGAGAGATTCAGCAAAACTAACCAAGTGTAGCCATGTATGCAATATTACAAATCCATAGTCATCCACTTATGTAAAGAATGGAGGAAGGTATCAGTAAACGAGCAAACAAATATATTTAACAAACAAGGATTAATAGTGCTAGGCCCTATAGTAAGTGCTGGAGCTTTAAATAAAAAATAAATATATAAAAAGCAAATGAAGTCCATGACCTCAAAGAACTTAAAATCTAAAGGAGGAGACAACATGTATATACATGGGCAAGTACACAATACACATAGGATTAGGTAACATTAGAAGAGAAGGCACAAATCACAGAGTATACAGAACATCTTGAACAAGACAAATTTTGAGTTGACTCTTGAAGGAAACCAAGAATTCTAGGAGGTAGAGGTGAAGAGGGATAGTATTCCAGGCACGGAGAATGACTAGTACTAAGGCTCAAAGTTAGGAGATGGAGTGGAATAAGTCAGTCTGGCTGGGTGGTCATATATGTGGAGACAGTAAGAAGGCTGGGAAGGGAGAAAGGAGACAATATGAAAAATCCTATAAATTCCAAAGGAGCTTATATTTGATCCTGGAGATTTTAGGGGACTACTAAATTTTATTGAGTGAGGGGAGGAAGGGTGACATAGTCAAGTTTACAATTTAGGAAAATTGCATATATTTATATATATATTTTATACATATATACATATACATATACATACATGTTTATGTACACCTATACACATATATGTTTATATATAAACACGTGTTATTATTTATTATTGTTATTATTGCTGTTGTTGTAATTTAGGAGGAGAAGGACAGTGGCCTCTTCAACACTAATGAGGATTTGGAATAGGTGTGGGTAACAGTGGGTAGAGCATGGGACCTGGAATCAGGGAGATCTGAGTTCAAATTTGGCCTCAGATACTTACTAACTGTATGACTCTGGGCAAGTCACAACTCCTATTTGTCTCTGTTCCTCTTCTATAAAATGGGGATATACTGGAGAAGGAAATGGCGAACCACTCCAGTATCTTTGCCAAGAAGACCTCATGGACAAGTCCATGGGGACATGAAGAGTTGGACTCAATTGAAGGACTAAACAACAAATTTTCAGGGGGAAGGAGATGACAAGTTCTGTTTTGGAGATGTTGAGCTTGAGATGCCTAAGGGGCATCTAGTTTGAATAATCAAAGAGAATAGACAGTTGGTGATGTATCTCATATGCCTGGAATTTCCTCCTTATCTGTTTTTTCTTGGATACCTTCTTTCAGGTCAACACTAAAGTCAACCTTTGACAAGAAGTCTTTTTTAATTCCCTTTAATGCTAATTCCTTCCCTCCATGATTATCTATAATTAATCTTGTCTAAACTTGTTAATACATATGTAGTTATTTGCTGTGTTTTCTCCTCCATTAGATGGTGAGCTCCTTCAGAACAGAGGTTGGTTTTTTTTTAATTTTCTTTGTATCATACTTAATTGATGCTTGTTGACTTCACCTTTGTTATTTCATGTAGGACTGAGGCTCTGGAGAAAAACTAGGAATCTTGGGATTATCTAGAGCAGCAGTTCTCAATCTGTGGGTCACAACCCCTTTGGGAATTGAATGACCCTTTCACAGGGGTCACCTAAGACCATTGGAAAACACATATTTCTGATGGTCTTAGGAACCAAGACACTGCTCCTCTATCCGTCTCCAGGCAGGTCCACCCACGTGCAGATATGTCCACATATGAGTATTAAAGGGTCGCAGCATTAGGAAGGTTGAGAACCACTGATCTAGAGAGATGACAACTGATTCCATGGGAGTTCATGACAACACTGCATCAGATAGTATACTGAGAAGAAAGGAGAACAGGGCACAGAACCTTGGGGAAAACTCACAGTTAGTGGGTGTGGCATGGAGGAAGGTCCAGAAGAGGAGAATGAGAAAGACCATTTAGAGAGGTAGCAGGAGAACTAGAAAAAATACAGTATCATAGAAATCCAGAAAGGAGAGAGAATCTAGGAGGAGAGGATACTTAGCAGTGCAAAAAGTTGTAGAGAGGTGAAGAAAGATGAGGCTTGAAAAAAAGTCATTAGATTTGGTGATTGAGATAGGTTTTTAAAAAAATCTCTTCCTAGGGGCCAAGTTTAGTTATTATAATTACATAGTGTAGTGAAGCCCATCCATTAATAAGTCAAGATAAGATTGCAAAATTATAATTTCCCAAATTCATTTAAATTATACTAGACTTTTAGAGCTGAACACTCCAGACTAGGGCAGCCAATTTCCTATTTGACAAAGACCAGAGGCTCCAGTTGCCTTCAAAATGTCAGTATTTCATGCTATTTTTTCCTCCTAATGTTGGGTATCAAAAGAATTTTTAGGAGATTAGAGTGAGAGGAATTTTGGAGTATACCTCAATTGCAATAAAAAGTCTTCATGTCCTAGAAACTGCTCAGGTATTTACAGTTATTATTCATTCCTGTGTTCAACCAGAATGAAAAGGCTATATGAATTCAATGCATTCTTAAGAGTATGGTTTCTATAGGCCTCAAAAGGAGGCACAGAAAATTCTAAAACTCCTACAGAATTTTCATCATATTAATTGCTCAATCCTTCCAGAATCATAGGGGAAAGTGACCTTGGGAATGACTTAAAATTAGCTGAAGAATGCTACACTTTTTCCAGCAATTCTATGCAACCTTCTTTACAATAAATAGGAACTGTTGGGTGTGGAATGTGGGCCTTCTAGAGGAATATTCCTGAAATAAACTTATATAAGTGCTAATGGTTATTGAAAGCTATAAATAGTTTAACTTTTTCATTTTAAGATTTTAAAAGGAGGCACTTAAACAGTTGCTCTGTAAACATGGCATTCAGTATCATCCCAGTTTGGAGATCTTAGCAGGTCTGAAAACACTTTGTAGAAATCTTGGAAGCTCTGTTATCACTAGTAGACCACTGCACATTCAAAAATCTGTCTATCATTTGGATGTTGTCATGGCAACAACCTAGTTCCAACTGGAAAGAACTGGCTCACTTGAGCTTGCATATCCTGAACTATAAGCTTGCTTTCATCCATTATAGAGCCATAAACTGTCATTTATGATTTGGGGTCACAAGGCAATGCCTGAAAAGTATAACTCAGGTGGATGAATGCCAGAAGAACTTTCATTCCATTGCCCCTTGTTTGTTTGTTTATAACTTATGTAATGACAACTTACTGAAGAGACGGCTTGTCATTATTTTCCATTGCCTGCATTTCTGATCAAGAGTCTATATTAAGGAAAGCAATTTGATATATTTTAAGCATAATTTTAGCTCTTACTTCATGCTGCTGGAAATCAAGTTAGCTTTTCTTCTTGCCTTTTTATCAGGCCCCCTTCTGTCTGTAGGAGGATATTCAAGGAGACCAGTAGAACTCCATACTAATACTCTCCAGATGGTGCAAATGAATGACCACATTGCTGATGGGTTTCCAGGTCGAAATGCAAATCTGAATGGTTTAGGAGGAAGGTATCTTTTAAATGTGCTTGTGTCTTGCCAAGAGTTTTTCTATTTTCAAACATATGGATTTAAGAATAGGAGAAGGAGCGCTAATGGCAAAGTTCCTTATGTAAACAAGATCAGGAAGCTGTCTCTTAGAAAAAAAAAGTTCAACAGTGGAAAGAGTACTGGCCTTAGAGCAAGAAGACCAAGGTTTAAATTCTGTTTTCACCTTTTACCTTTTCTATGACTTTGGACAGTTCACTTCATTTTCAAACCCCAACTTCCTCATTTGGTATAAGATTGAGTTGGACCAGATGATTTCTTAGGTTCCTCCCAGCGATTTTAATTGTTCTTTGATTTTATCTTTCTGGTTACTTGTTTCAGGCATTTATAAACAAGTTTCAAAAACTCACCCTAAATGTTACCAACTCACCATATTTTTCCTCTTCTCACATTTCCAAGTGTCACAGAAATGACAGCGAACATTAGCAGTCTGAAGAAGTATGCTTCAAATATTACATCTCATATATTTAAAAATTAAAATTCTTATTTTCACATGACCTGATTTATTTGAGCATTAGCCTATCAGTGCTTTTTAGAATGACTAGTTTCTCAGAGTCCAGGCAGTAATTCTTTCTTTTTCTTTTTAACCTGTTCTATCTAGGGCCTAGCAATGTGCTAACAATAAGTGGATATTTGACAAATGCTTAGTAATTATAGCTATATATGCAGTCAAAATATTAGTACAGTGTCAGACATCATAACCTTTCTGAGAGGAGTTACATAGAATTCATAAGCAAGAATCAAAATCCCAAGACTTCTGTTAAATATATTGGTAAAAGAGTATTTGAGCATCCAGAAACCAGCAGCTAAGAAAACTTTATTTATCTACTTTCTTCACTGGGTGCCAGGACATAGGCTAGAAACACTTCTACCAAAATGTTGACTACACCTGGGAAACACAGGGCCCTGGATGCAGAGCAATCAAAGTATTTTGGTGAGTTGGATCTTCTGGTGAGAAGGGATGTGATCATGCCATCCCTGCACAAGGTAACCACATCTACCCAGGGGACAGCCCTTTACTTCCCAATTCTCACTGGAACCAGATATGGGTGGAAGAATGGGGTTGGATATTACCTCCAACATGTGGCAATCAGATGTGTTTGTTCTGTTACTGTGTTTCTCTTTGTCTCTCTATATGTGTGTCTCTGTCTCCCTAGGCTTAGCTCTGATTGTCTCTGTCTCTGGTTCACACCCTCTATCCTCTGTTTTCCTAGTTCTCTTTCTGGTTCTCTCTCTCTCTCTCTCTCTCTCTCTCTCTCTCTCTCTCTCTGTCTCTATACACACACACACACACACACACACGCATACAGAGAGAGAGAAAGAGAGAGGGAGAGCTTGGATAGTGACCTTGGAAACAAAACATGAGAAAACTAGTTCAACTATTGCTTCGGCCACTTAACAGCTGGGATCCTGGGTAAGTCACTTAGATTCTCTCAGCATCAATTTTCTCATTTGTAAAATGAATTTAATAGTAGTATCTCCCTCATAGGGTTGTGATCATCAAATGATATGACATATGTAAGATAATTTTGAAACTTTAATTGCTACATAAATTTTAGTTATTAATATTGTTATTATTAACCACTCTAAGCCTTGGTTTCTTCATCTGTAAAATCAAGGGGTTGACCTAGATAGACTCTGAGGACTCTCCAAGCTCTAAATCAATGGTGAAGTTTATCAGGCCAAAATATATCACTGAAGAGAGAGCATATCATATTCTGGAGACACGGGATGGGTCTAGAGAAAAAAAAAGGTGCATTAATTTTCCGTGTTTCATTCTGAAATATGGTAGTTAGGAACTGAGGGATTTATAAAAGGTGAAAGTCATACCAGAACTGAATATAAATTGCCAAGCATATTACAACAGGGTGGCCTTTTTAAAGTACGTAACTATGAAATCTTGATGGTTCAAGAGAGAAAAGCGGGTTTTCCATTCCATATCACCTGTCCTTTCATGTGAACCACTAAGTTATAATTATGTAGGACACAGCTACAAGATATTTATTTTAGCAATCTTTGTGCTATTAGTTTATATTTAGGACTTTTCCTAGCTTGTTTTTCTTTCATAGATTAGCAGGTGAATAAATATCTATAATTAAAACTCTTTATAATGTCATATTCAGGATTGCATGCAAATTATTTTGAGTTGATAATCACCATTCACAATGGGCCTATAGAACATACTGAATTTTAACCTCAATGTATTTACAACCAATTACTTCTACAATTTTTTCGGAAATAGAAATAGATATGAACACAGAATTTCACAGGATTGAAAATCTAGGAATAGAAGAGACTTCAGAAGCCATCTAGTCCAACCCCTTTGTTTTACAGAGGAGGAAGATCACATAGAGAATGACTGTGGAAGGCAGAATTTGAACACAGGTCCCTTGACTGCAGAGTCAGTGTTCTTTCCATTGTAATATTCAGTACTTTCACCCAAAACACAAAATGTGTTCTCCATGATGTAGTCGTGGTGTCATCCATCAAGACCTAGGAATATGTAAACTGAGGTTAGCTCATCAGTCATTTAATGTTTATTTAGTACCTACTCTGTGAGGAGCATTGTGGGGAAATATAAAAGAAACTGAAAAGACAATTTATGTCCTCAAGCAGTAATAATTGACCATTACTAAAGTTCTGACCCTAGGGAGATGGTTAAATCCAGAAGTGAAGGGCTGCCATGACTCTACAATTACAACATTCATCCTTGATATTCTGTGAAATTCCTGTTTTAAAATATTATGACATTGCTTTTCTCAAACCATGGGAATTTCTTGAGTATTTTAGTGTCTTGAAAAATTATAGCTAAATGAATCAATGTAGTAATCTTTACAATGAAGATATACATGTCAAAAAGACCAAAAGTCACTAAAGGAGAACTAAAAAGTTCACAGATTTCTCAGGAGAATATTGTCCTATCTACTACATCTTCAGAGTGGAAGAAAGGTACAATATTCCAGGTATTAATGGGTGCTGAACAAGTAAAAACCCTAGAAAATAGAGTGAATGCTGTCTAAACACACTCTTCCATTCCATGGGTCAATAAAACAAAAAAGAAGACATAACCAGAAATCCATGGGATTTAAAGTTGAGAGGTTGGGTAGGCAGTCAAATGTATTCAGAGTTTTGGGTAAAGGACCCAGAAACAAGATGGGGTACACACAGAACATTGGAAGAACAATAAAGAGGGGGAAGCTTTGTAATAAAGGATTGCAATCTGTTGCAATCCATACTGTGCAAATAATTGTTCTGAGGAAAGCTATAGGTTGACCACATCTTGTATTTTTTTCCCTAAAACTCTACAAAGTTTTTCAGTAAAATACACAGAAATGCAAAAGATATCACCATCAACATCCATTTTTGATAAACAAAGGTTATGAAAGCCTGATGAAATGCAAATTAACTTGACATTTGTCAATTTATTCTACTAATATCCACCAATATGAATGTGAAGTTCTTTAATAGATACCACATATAAGTAATGAGTTGGCCCTACAGCTGACGAGTAGGACAAATTTGTACTACATTGTATTCGGGAAAAAAACAAACAAACAAATGAACTTCACAGAGCTTTTAGGAATCCTAAGCTACACATTGCCACAAAACCCTGTTTTTTTCAAACTAATATTCTCCCAGTGATAATATTCAGTTGTGAATAATGAAAAACCTATGATCTCAGAACTGAAATTACATATAGTGCTTCCCAAAAGACTTAGTGCAATTTTAAGCTTTAGTAAAGCAGCTTAAAATTATACTAAGACTTTTAGGACAACTTCTATAGCTCCAAATGTAAAGGAAAGGAAATTTTAGGTTTAAAGAAACTGCAACATCTTTCCAATGATGAATTATACATAATGAAAAGGATTAAGGGCATTATCAATGGCCTGTATTAGAATGTAAGTTATTATCCTCTAGGGATTGTTTCATCTTTTATATTTGTGTCTGCAGTGTCTAGTGCAGAGCCTGGCTCATAGTAGGCACTTAATACATGTTTATTGATTATTTAATTGATATGTACTTGGGAAGCAAGGAAGTTGTCTTAAAATGAGAACGAAAGATAAGAGTTGGGTATCCCAAGTGTTAACAATGGTATCCCAAGATACTAAAAAGAACAAGAAGGCTTGTGTGTGTGTATCTGTGTGTGTGTGTGTGTGTGTGTGTGTGTATGTGTGTGTTGTTGGGTTTATCCCCTATCCAGGATTCATGGGAAAATGTGGACAAGAATTGCTTAGGATTAGAAAGTATGGAGGGATCATAATTTATAAGAGGTGGTGAGAGTATCTACAGCTATAGAATTGTAAGATGCTGATGTACCTCAATTATTCTAATTTATTTATGATAGCTCTTTAAAAATGATAGGTATTTAAATGCTAGGAAAAAAGATGGACAAGAAAAATTATTTTAAAATGTAGGGTTTTTTGTTGCTTTTAATAATGACACTTCGTTTGAAACTATAAGCCATATAAGCAAGGACTCAACCTAGCTACTACAATACTTTTCATACTGTACTATCCATGAGTATCCAATAAATATTGAGGAATAACTGAGATAATTCTAGTTTCCATAAAAGATGTTCTGAGACTTACTTATGAACTAATATTAGCAAGTTTCTTAAGGAAGGAAGGAAAGAACTATTTATAAAGTGATTAATATGTTCCAGGTACTGTTCTAAACTGTGAGGACACAAATACAAGCAAAAGACAGACCCTGCCCTCAAGAAGCTTATATTCTGATACAGGAGAAACACACACACACACACACACACACACACACACGACTTAAGATAGAAGTAATGCATGATTTTGAAGTATAGAAATCCAGGAATGGGGCCAGGAGGGGAATGAGATGGCACGTTGACCTAAATCCCCCTCACAAAAAGGACACTCCATGAGGAGCTCACCAATGGGAGAAAGGGAAAGGGCTTCCATGTTGAGAAGACCAAAGGAGCTGTCACATGTTCCAGAGCAAGGAGGTCTCAGGCACCGAGGGAAGTTCCAAGAAGAAAAAACATTGTTTGGATGGGTTAAATAAATTAAAACTAGCATTTTAATACTAATTATTTATCTACTTTTCATTCCCAACAATTACCAAAGAAAAGAGGTGGCTCTAGATTCTCTGAAAGCTTTTCATAATCTACACAGTTTCTGCGCAACCTAACCAAAGTGAGATGAGTCATGTCAGAGTCAGAAAAAAATGTCACAGGCCAGTTCACATTTCCACTAAATCAGCTATGACAAAGCTGAAGAAGAAATCCTGGGATAGTGGAAGGAATACTAGACTGGATTTTCTGGTTACAACCCTTCCATTATATAGCTACATGACCTTGACCAAATCAATCTATTTCTTTGGGCTTGTATCAGGGAGAGATTAAACTAGATGAAGAAATCTGATATCCCTTTTAGCTGTAAAATTATGACTTAAAATAATGTGCCAGAAGAATAGAATTAATTCATTTGGACAGAGAAAGACACAATATAAGTTACTGAACTGGTTCACAGGATTTTGTAAAAAAACTAAGTGTGTCATTTGACTCAATGTTCTTTGTTCATTTCTTTAGATAATTTTAGGTCAGGCTTACTATTACAACATTTAATAGCATGCTTCTGAATAGATTATTTTCTCAATATAATGAAGCCTCATTACTCTGAAGGGACTTTTAGAGACAATTACAGTTACCTTTTTTGTTGTTGGCTTGGACAAATTTATGGATACTTGTGAAGTATCCCTTCTAGGATCACTCCCCCAATAAAGTACTTTCATACTCTTAGGTTGGGGTCCCCCAAGGGCAAAATTGTTTCTAGCCTCGTAGTTCTAAGGGTAGAAAACCCTGAGGGGATGGGCTTCTAACACTATAGCTCCTGAGTTCTCACCAGTATTACGGATTAACTGGTTGAATTCCATTAACTTTTTAGAAAGGGATTTACTGAGCAGTTACAACGAGAAAAGTTAAAACAAGTTATTCCCCCCAAACTGCTCTCTCTTGCATACACTAGGTCCCCGAGAGTGGGATCAGATTTAAAGTACAATGATTCTGTATGCTTGTAGAGAACGTGTGTGATCAACGTGTGTAACTGCTAAGTCCTAGCTCTGGAAATTTTTTTCTTCCTTCATGGAGGCCTAATGAAGTTCCTTTCAGCTCTCTGCTGGGCAAGACATACACTCTTGGGCCAGTCCACTCACCTGTTTCTGCCTAAACCTCCCTTTTGGTACTGACACTTTATTATCTCTTCTTCTTGGATGTGTGGGAATAATAAAATGTCAGTTATGGCATAGATGTGGCATTGGCTTTTCAGTGTGCTGTTGTGCTTGGCTGTCCTACAATTTCTTCAAACCTTATGATGCCCACAAGTTCAATTCCAGGTTACATCAATCTTATAGTTGCTGCTTAGTAACCTCAATCATTTCTATGGGCTCTGGTGTCCAGTGAGACATCTGACGATTATGACAGGACCTCTGAATTCCCTAAACTCACCAGGTGAACTAGACACTACATCTCAAAATACTTGTTTATCTATTATTAGGAAAAAATAGATGCAAAAGAAACAAAAGTGCCTTGGGCTTATGAACAAATAGCTCTAAGAAGAATGTGGTCAGCTGCCCTTTCCCCAGAAATTCAAACTAGTCTTCAGTTTCTTCCAAAGAAAAAGACTAATAGTTTGATGGGTTTCCCCTTTGGTATGCACATTCGTTTCCAGCTCAACAGTTCAAGAGTCATCAGTCCTTTCAGCACCATAGCCAATTAGAGATTTTATCATTACACAGTACCAAAATGTGAGCCAGTAATGACTGAAAGTAGGCTCAATAAAGATTATACATGGTTGGGGGTGGCTAGGTGGCGCAGTGAATAGAACACCAGCCCTGGAGTCAGGAGGACCTGAGTTCAAATCCATCCTCAGACACTTAACACTTAGCACTTAACTTAATTGACCTTGGGCAAGTCACTTAACCCCAATTGCCCTCCAAAAAGCAAAAAAAAAAAAAAAAAAGATTACACATGGTTGATTTGGAAGCAGGCATAACTGCATACGCTCTAAATATTAAAGTGAAGCAGAGAATATCTTTGAATGCTTCAAGAACTGAGATTTCATTGGCTCATTCCATTCTTCCCAATTATGGTTGTTTAATGGAATAGTAGTCAGTGAGACACCAGTATTGGAAGCATTCACAAATATATGTGTGTGGGGAGCCTTATTGTGGAGATGTGTGATGACTGTATGGACTGGAGGGGCTCAGAACATCCAAAGGTAGTCTCTGATTATTTCCTGTCCATTTATTGCTTGGTGAACAAAGACCTTTTTTGGTTGGTGACTGAACGAAAACTACGTATGCACACAAAAGACATTAACTGGTGAAATAAATTTTTCTTTCTTGCTGGTAAGGGGTTAAATACTATAATTGTATATGTACAATGTAATTATAATACTATAAATACTATAATGCTGTAAGCCTCCAGGTGGGGAGAGAGAAGTAGCAGTGTTGTGATAGCAGTCTCTTGCGGCTAATGCCCTATCTCTCCACCTGGCCTACATGTAGTTGTGAGCAGAATGCCTCTCTTTGAATCTTTGGATTCATTCTTTCTGGTTCTTAGGTGAAAGAGTATTGAAAACAGCTGCAGGCAACTTTATGAGCTTTGAAAGTGCCAGCTCCTAGTGACCCAGGAACTAGAGTTCATATCAGTTTTCTAGTAGTTGAACCAATGAAGGGTGACCTTCAAATCCAGCTTAGCAGTGAATTGTATCTGGCAGTTAAGATGATGTTTTCTGGGGTGAATTATATATGCCATATTTGGAAGTAAACCTATTGGGTCAAATGCCTTGTGACGTTCATTTGTGCCCACTCTCCCCATAAATATATGTGGTATAGAAGAAAGTTTAACCTCTACATGGGGAGGATGTGTTTTCAATTGTGTTTTTGTTAAAGCTTCTCAATGGATATTTCTCTATTAAAGTTAACATATTGATTGATTAAATGATATCAGAGATCTGGTCAATAGTATCACTGATGTTGAGGAGATATTAATTGGCACTGGCAATTGACATGGAGGAGAATATACTGAAAAGGAAGTTGAGATGATAACACTAGGGAATAAGCCCACTGCCCCTCACAGGTACTCCTATAACCCTCAAAAGGAGATGACCCAAAACGTCAGCGTAAGTGGGAGTTGGGAAAAGTACTCTTTTATTCTGTAAATATTATTCTTGGATAGCAGGGTTTCTGTGTCATACTTATTTAGGAGTTCTGGGGGAAGACCATCCTTCCAAATCAATTAATTTACTACATGGCTGGCCTACTCCAAAATGCTTGAAATATTGCCATTATAGACTCATTCCTTTGGTGGGAGTAAGGGTGGTAAAAATGCATTATAGGTTCTAAAACTTTTTGTGCCATGAATTTCTGTGGCAATCTGGGACTCCTCAGAGTTTAAAAATAAAGAAAATATTAAATTTGAGTTAGAAATTATTGTAAATAACAATGCAATATTTTTCCTACCCAAGTTCACAGACCCCCTAGAATCTAACCATATATTCCCTTGGGAGAGTCCATAGACCCCAGATTAAGAAGCCTTTTCCATCTCTTTTGTTCAAATTAAAATGCTCCATATTAAACCATTATTGTCAATTAAGATATTGATGTGAATTCATTTTTTTCTTCAAAATATTTTCTAAAAGAACAGCATAGCTGAAGTGATTAAACTCTAATAGGCTAAATTTAGATCAGAGAATGAATGAAAGTATGGGTCTGAATTATGGCTGCTACTCAGGAAAATAATATCTTGGTAAAGCACAAAAGTTTAGACAGTCACTGAGTAGGGCAATCATCAAAATGGAACTTGAGGACAAAGGGACCATTAACACATCATGGAATCTATAACATAGGCCATGACAGAAATCAGGGTCTGAGCATATGGATTGTGGCAAAGTATGTACAATATTGCCCAGACCCACATTGTTTTAATGACTAAGGATCAGTAGATTGACTGTCAGAGATGCTACTCTCTTTATGTAAGCTACACTCATGAGATCATAAGATTTAGAGGTAGAAAAGACCTTAGAGTTCATCTAGTTTAACTCTCATTTTGCAGATGGGGAAACTGAGACCCAGAGAGATTTAATGACTCGACTATTAAGTAGCAGAGATGCTGATACCAAAATCCATAACTCTACCAGATAATGATGCTTCTCCACCTAAATTCTTAAATTTTACTTACTATCTCTATGGGAAGAGATTTTTTCCACTTTTATTATGTAATGAATCTTCATTCACAAGGTAGTGCAATGGTTTTTCGGTTGCTATAGGAATCACCCTGAAGTACTGACAGTAGAAACATTTAACTTTCTTCGTGACATTGATTCCAGAACCCTCTCCCACACTCATGTGGCCCAGGAGCATTTTACCACCTCTTTCCACTGTCAGTGAGTCAGTATATGGGTTTTTGTTCATTTCTAGTCTCACAGGATCCTGCTTAAATAGGCTGAGTTCAGATATTGGAGAAAAGCCACTTTTATTCTCTCTTTTAGGAGAAAGAAGAAACCCCATCTGGCTAGTCTGAAGATCAAAGAAATCACTCGGTTTCTGTAACCCAGGCACATAGGATTTAGAGGTAGAAAGGAGAGAGCTCATCTAGTCTATATCATTTTACAGGTGAAGAAATTAAGACTGAGATTTAGTGATAAAACTTGAACCCAGAGTCCTGAATCCAAATCTGTTGCTCTTTATACCATACCATCCATGTTTCTCAAATTAAATTCTTATTCTTTGTCTTCTCTATTAGAGGAATTTTCTTTAATTTAAAGTATGTGATGAGTCCTTTATTCAAAAGCTAGTGAATGAAGAAGAATGTCTTTAAGACTTAGAACTGGGACAGCTAGTCCATTCCCCCTCCCCATAATAACTAACCTACTAACATATCAGCTTAATAACATTTCTATGATTCTTCAAGGCTTGCAAAGTGCTTTTGATAGGTTATGTCATTTGATGATCTTTATTTTACAGATGAGAAAACTGAAGCACAGAGAGGCTACTTACCCAATATCATACTGGGAATATGTAGCAGAGCCTGGACTATTAAGCAGTACTCTTTCCCAGGCAAGGGAACAATTCCCACCAAGCTATCTCCTGAACTGTGCCAGGTAAGGTAAGGGGTGATGGAGCCTGAATGAGGTTGGGAGCCAGGGGAAATCAGAGTAGTAGGACAAAGTAGGACATAAGAAAACTATCAAGTATGAATATTAGAAATTCCTAATCTTGAAATAGGAGTGTATCCTTTAAATGTATCTCAGTTTCCCCTCTCCCCACCTACACCTCACCCCTCTCCACACCAATAAAACCAAACGTACTTGACAGATCTATTAATTCTCGTTGTAACTCTTTGAGGACTGTCAAGATTACTACTGCCACTTTCCATAAGTATAACAATGCATCATCAAGTAACAGGTTCCATAGAAAATGCTACAAATTTTGCTTGATGCTTGTGGGAACAGTGAAATGAGGTGTGTGGAAGGTAGACTAATTAATGCAATTTGAAACTAGCACCACAGTAATTTACAAACAAATTATACCTTTCTTTCTGGGGGCAATGATCAGCTTAGTCTTGTAGAAGGTATAATTTTCTTTTTCTTTAATCAATAAAGGGGTATTATATAGAATTGATTGTATAGAAACAATATTACAGCTATTATGGCTGTTGAATATCTTCTCAAGTTAAGCCACAAACTGCAAAAATTTACTGTGGGGATGTGAATGGTAGTCATTTTCTACATTATTGTTTTTGGAGAGAAAGCCCATAAAATCACTTTATATTTATCTGTCTTCTCCCAGAGAAGGTGGGTTCTTGCAGAATTTATGACTGGATAAATGTAGAGAAGGGTATGGTTCCTCTTATTTTCACTAACCTAAAAAATGAACTTTGGTTCAGTAATGTCAACAAATATAACTGTGAAACTAATTGGCTCAGCTGTCATTGGCATGATATCAATGAGTTCAAGTTCAAGGTCTGATCTTGGCTTTGTCGATGTAGCTTTGCTTTGCTTTATTATCACACAATGTGATCCTACCAGCAGTCAGCCAAGATCATGAATATGTGACCTTGGTCTCATGAGTGTGCCCATGCAATGTGTAGCTGCTACAGGAACAAAATAACTAAGAAAACATCTTACTGATAACTTGGCAATGTGTTATTAAGGACAATAAGCCATTTTCTAAAATAGACATTCTTCACCTTTCTGTGTGTGTCACACACTCTTTAGGCAACACTGGTAAAGCCTCTGGACCCTTTCTTAGAATAATGTTTTTAAATGTATGAAATAAAATTCATAGAATTGCAAAGGAAAACAATTATATTGAAACATAGTTATCAAAATATGAAACCAAGTTCATGAATCTGAGAGTAGAGACTCTTCCTCTAAGAGAAAATTGTTCGAGGATATACTATCCTCCTCCAGAAAGAGAGATGATGAACTCAGAGTACAGATTAAAGCATATTTTTTTTTAAACATGGCAAATGGATATTTATACTGAGTTTTGTTTTTCTTGGTTTCTCAGTGGATAGGAGAGAGACAGGTGGGAGAGAAAGAATTCAGAATTTAAATTGAATAAATAAAATAAAATAAAATTGAATTTAAAGGATATGAGCAAACCATTTTAAAAAGAAAAACACGATCAACAAATCTATAAAAATGCTGCAAATCACCAATGAAAAGGGAAGCAAACATTAAAATACCTCTGAGGTTTCACTTCAAAGCCATGGAATTGGCAGAAGTGATATAAGATGGTTGTATCTTCTAAGATAATGAAGTTTGTAAAGGTTACAATAAAATACACACATATACATTGTTGGTATATTAGTTGAAGGAACCAGAAATTGGTCTAATTGTTCTGGGAAAAAAATGAAACCTTTCAAGAAAGGATAAACTATCCATAATTAACCTCTTGGTCCTATTCTTGGTGATATTCCTTAAGGCATAATTATAACTAGGTTAGGGTGAACAATGTTTTGGTTCAGGATGCAGTCAATCTTCAACTTTCTTTGCCTCCTTCCAGGAATGGGAATCATCAAGTGTGCATTGGGAGTGTGAGCCAGACCACTGGGAAACAGTTCACCCTTTGTCCTGTTGCAAACTGAACCCAATCAGGTTACTTCATTTCATCACTGTGTGTGGAAACCAGTCAATTACCTCATTCAGGATATCTGGTGTTTTAAAATTGTATCTTGTTCTGGTCCCCCTGACCACCCTGCCCCTTGTCAGTATATTAATAAGTTTATAAGTAGCCAGTATAAAGTGGCTATGGCAGGAATAAGAATGCAAAGGGAAACCTCGGAATCACACATAAACCATCCTAAACATCAAAGAAGCATAATTTACAAATTATATCATATATTACTAAAAATCACACCCTGGTAGTATGTGCTGACTCCAAGAAAGTTGTTTAGGCTTTGCTGTCAGCGTCTTTTGGTTCTGTGATATGTAAATCTCAGACAAACTACAGGCATCTGCAGTAAGACTGGTAGAATACCAAATGGTCAGGCAGCTAGGTGACACAGTGAATAGAACACCCATCCTGGAGTCAGGAGGACCTGAGTTCAGATCCAGTCTCAGACACTTGACACTGACTAGCTATGTGACTTTGGGCAAGTCACTTAATCCCAATTGCCTTGCCTTCTCTCCTCAAAAAAAAAAAAAGTCATCAAATACCAACTGCCAACTCTGAGATGATGTAGATATCTCAACTTTAAAGTAATAAGACAGAGATGATTTGGCTAGCTATCATAGCTAAGTGTTAGTCTGTCCCTCCCCACCCAAACCCTTTAAAAATGAGAACTCAATCTCCTGCCCCTGAGCCCTCTTCCATCTTTACAGAGTCCATTGAGCCAGGTGCTCCCAACTGTAATCCATGGTTACATGAGGCATATTCTCTGCCTCTTCCCTTCCCCATCCTCTTCCCATACTGTCTTCTTTTCTTCAACAGCCCATCCCCATCTACCTACTTTTATATGTTTCACTGATGCTTTTGACTTTTTTTAGCATCATTATCACTATCTCCTCTCACTCAGAACCCCCCTTCCCCCATGAAGGCCTTCCTTTGTAATAAATAATCAAGCAAAAATAAATTTGTGTTGTATTTGTGCTTGAAAGTACCTATCTCAGCCAATCATCTGTCTTCTAAGAAGTGGGAAGTATTCTCCATCATCAGTCTTCTGGAATTATCATTGGTCATTGCATTGATCATAGTTCTTAAGTCTTTCAATTATTAGTCTTTACAATGTTGTAGTTAGTGCATAAATTATTTTCCTCCCTTTCTTCACTTTAATTTGTCAGAGAGGTGGGGGACTACTAGGGCAAAAAGTGGTATAAACTGCCAAATTTGGTCACTGTATTGGGTATTATTGATTTTTTTGATGTGGTCATAAGGATGAATTCAATTTTGAGGTGGGAAGGCTATAATTGGTATTCTTTTATTTCTCTGACTATGTTTCTTTTGTAGGATAGAAAAAATGGTAAATTGTTTATTGTATTTTTGTGTGATGGTAGTTTTTTATTATTATTATTTATCTGCAAGTCTATAAGAACTAATGTAGTACCAGGCTGTTTGATTGATACTTCTTCATCTATGGTGTCCTGTTGAATATACATTTACAACCTAAGATACATATAATTCTAGTGAAAATAACAAGTCTGTCACAGAGAGGGTCCTGTCTTTTTGTTTTATTTCTTAAGTAGCATTATCACCTGCTGTGACTTTGGGTCATGTCTATTAATTCATTCCCATTGTCTGATGTGTGCCCTTCTGGGTGCAGATAAGAAATAATGACATGGAGAACAACTATCAGCAATCTCCATGTAGTTGAATCTTCCTCTTCCCTTCTTTTGTTTATTACCTGGTGAGAGCTCATGTTATGAGAGGCCATAGCAACTGTACTGCTGGAAAAGCTGCCTCATAGGTTTTTTGTGCTGCCTGATAGGTTTTCATTCATTACCTGTAGTCTTCATGAAAGAAAGCTAGACTTTGAAGGGGATCCAACTTAGGCCAGAGGGTTGGCCCCAAGATCTCAATATTTATAAGGTGCTTTTTATTGTAGGATACTGTAGGATAATTATATGTAGGTATAAAATGAGATGAAAACTACGTTTTCCCCTTTAGCCTTTATTCCATGAAGACTGTCAGTAGAGAAGGGGATACCAGAATGATCAGATTCTATATTTATTTAGTGTGTTAGTCTTGGAGTAATAGAAAGTCCTCATGGAGAATTGTAAAAAGGGAGGGATTTGATTTCTTTTCAAGGAAATAATTTATTTGGAATTACATTGTTCTGAGAAACCTGGCTCTGGATGTAGAAAATTTGATTTCCAGAAGAGTGCCTTGTTCAATTTGGTTATTTTACCTGGATGTGAGCCTTTTGACTAAATGTTGCTTTGAAGGATGAGGACATGCTTATCTGATCCATTTTGGACTTATTGTGGATGGATTAGAGGTGAATTGGTTGATTCTGCAATGGGAGGAGTCAACCATTTGTATTAAGCCTATTGCAAAACCTATAACACTTTCTGCCACCTCTCTGACAGACTAAGATGAATAAAGGGAGGAAAACAATTCATACACTAACTATAGAATTCATCCCCTTTCAACTTTCCCCATTTTTTATTTTCTGGAGAGATTTTCATATCAAGGAGAGCTAGTTACAGATTTAGCTATAGAACTAAGTTCAGGTTCTAACACAGTTGACCTATGAACATAACAAATCCCAGGCATGAGAACAACCTGTGTGAAGGCACATGACAACCCCCCCCTGCCACACACACACACCGGCCATACACACACATACAAGGATTCCAATGTGGAGTAGTCTTTTGATAGCAGCTTCAGTTTTTTCCTACTGAGAGGTAGCATTCTTTTGTGAACAGATAGCAGGGCACAATAAAAGGAACAGTGTGACTCTGGAGTCAGAAGAACTGAGTTCAAATTTCACCTCTGATTTATCTGAGGTCTACCTGTGTGACCTCAGATAGATCACTTAGCATCCCTGGGCTTCAGTTTCCTCATCTGCAAAATGTAAGGGTGAGATTGCATAGTTTTTGAGATTCTTTCCACCTTAAGATTTATAATACTATGACCATTGGATAGGAGGCCAAGAGACCTGTATTCCATTTTCTGGTTTGTGCTAACTGGTGTGATTCTCTGGATGTCTTTTAACTAAGGGAATTTTAGTAGCAGCTAAAACAAACAAACAAAAAAACTCCCCAAAGCTATTATGATCTTGGGCCACATCCAGCAAGAAAGTGAGACTCCCACTGTACTCTGTCCTCATTGGAATTCCTCTGAAGCAATGTTTTCCATTTTGGATACCATAGTTTAAGAAGGACTTTGATAAAATGGAAAACTCTCCAGAGAAGAGCAATGAAGATTGTAAAAGAATTTTAGTACAAGTCATATGGTTGAAAGAATTGGAGAAGAGAAGACTTAAGGGGAACTTTAATGACTGTCTTCAAGTATTTGAAGTGCTATGTGGAAGAGCAATTAAAATGATTATGTTTGTTCCTCAAAGCAGAACCAGGAACAAAGGGTGGAAGTTGCAAAGAGGTCAATTTAGGGTGAATATAGGCTTAAAAAATATACCTTTCTTTCCAGTAGAGCTGTATAAAAGTTAATGGGCTACCTAGAGAGGTCATGAGGTCCCCTTTTTTGAAAGTCTTTACTTACAGGCTGATCAAACAGAGATGATCATTTATTGGGCATTTTATAGTGGGTCTTTCTTTTGCATATGGGTTGAATCGATGACTACTGATATAGCTTTTCAACTTTTTGCATCCTGTGATTCTGTGAAGGTAGAGAAAGCGACATGTGAAACTTTCTCTTAAATGTGACAATGAGGAAGAAATGTTTAGAAAGGTAGAAGTGACAGTAACCTTGAGAGAAAGTGACTGTGTTAGTTTCATGTTCCTAATAGAGAAGGAATGGAACACTTGGCATACAATGAACACTGGTTTTTAGAATAGGAGATTTTTTTAAAAATCAGAGAAAAATAGGTATAATCTCATGGGCAAACTCTCAAAATGAGATCATGGCTGAAGAGGGAAAGGAGATTCTAAAGTATGCTATTTCTTACTATATAATAAAAAATGATACCTACAAGGAAGAAAGAGGGGAGGTAAAGAAATGAATACAACAGCATGAAATGTGCTCTGATGAGTTCAGATTTTATTTTATTGTATTACCATGTATTTATTTTTGTTTTGAACTTAATGAATACCAAACAAATTGAACATTTCCATATACATAGTCGAAAAGAAAAAGAAGATTGCACATGCAACAGTGGATCTCTATTATGTATGGCTTACTTTTCTTCGTAATTATATAATAAATTCAGTCTGTAGCATTGAAAACTGTCCTGCTTTTATATGATTCTTCCTGGCCTTCCTTCTGTTTTCTTCTGTGCATTTTCAAATGCACAGAAGGTAGCTGACAGTGTACTGAGTAGAGTACAGGGCTTGGAATCAAGAGGACCTGAGGTCAAAATTTGGCCTCCTATACTTACTAGTTGTGTGACTTTGGGCAAGACATAGGATCCTCTGTGTGTCTGTTTCCTCACATGCAAAAAGGAGTTAACTATAGTATCTATATCGTGGGGTTATTGTGAAGATTAAATGAGATCTTTGCCATAGAACAAATACTGGTTTTGTAGTTAGAGAACCTCAGTTCAGCTCATTCTCAGTGTGGCCTCGGACAAGTCATTCATTGTATTTCCATGCCTTATTTTTTCAATCTGCAAAATCAGAGGCATATATCAGATGACCTCTAAGGTTCATTCCAGTTTTAGTTCTATTGTCCTGGCATTACTGCAGAATGAAGTAAAAGCTTTAACTTCGCTATGAAAGTGAAGTGATAAAAGAGAAGATAAAATGAAAAGATAAAATAAAGATAATTTATCCTATTTCATGATACTGTAAAATAACAAGATGAATAAGGTCAATGGAATAATTAAATAGATTTACAACTATTACGAGTTCTGGTATAAATATATATTTATTCTGGTATAGAAGAGAGATCTTCTTTTAACCACAAGAGGGTATTGCTGGTCATTTGCCTGATCCTATTCAATATGAAGGTCTAGCTAATGAAGGTCTCCTCCACCCCAAAACAACTAAGAATTGTAAACAAGGCCAGATGGCATTGTTGATAAAATGTTATGCTCTTTATGGTTCACAGAGGTGACTATGTCTTTTCCTTACCTTTTCCTCTGTTACAGATGTCATTATGCTTCTCATTAATCTATGGGTATGGCATAAATTTAGCCAATTACTTTTACTGCATATGATGTACCCACCCAGCTGTAAAACTTTCTTCATCCCTTCCTCATTGCATTTCGATAGTCATTCACATTAGTATGCTTTAATGGAGTAAATACATACATAACCAGTTAAAATTCTTTATTTATAACTATGGAAGCAAAAGGAATAATGAAAATATATAAACATTGGGTGATTCTGATTCTCCTAGTCCAGCAGATCACTCCTCCCCCTTCTTTTTAGTCTATAGATAAGTGAATCCAGGAATTTGAGGAGATAGTTCAGGTACTTGAATTTAGCCTCTCTCCCTATTTGGAGACAACATCCAAAGAAATCCAGGAATTCTAGGAAAAAAAAAAATAAGTACTTCAATTCAAACTTCCTCACTTAGCCACTCCCACAGGGATCTTGTAAGCAAGCTCATGGATTTCCACAAGGTTAGTGTCCAGTCAGAAGCCTCAGGACTTGTGCCATCTCCTAGCTGCTTTTCCTATTCTCAAAACTTATCTTACACATATCACCTTTTCTTGACTCACACAAACTCTATCCTAGAACAGGTCCTTAACACCTCTTGCTTGGACTGTTATAATAGCTTTCTAATTGGTTTCCCCACCTCAAGTATTTGCCTCTTCCGAGCCATCCTCCACTCAGCTGCCAAAATGATTTTCCTGAAGCCGACCCTGCCATCCATTCCTGATCCTCTGACCACCAATCAACACACTCCTTTCAATTCCTATTTTATCTTTTGAATCAAATGAAAATTCTGCTTGGTAAAGTCCTTCACAACCTGCCCCTTCCCTGCCTTTATTCTTACACTCTATTCCTCTCTACTTACTCCATGATCCGACCACACTGGTCTGCTTGCTATTCCTCAGATATAACATTATATCTCCCAACTTAGTGCCTTCACTTTGGCCATTGCTCATGCCTGGAATGTTTTCCCTCCTCATTTATACTGTTTTCTCTGACTTCCTTTAAAATTCAGCTCAAATCCTGCCTTTTTTAGGAGGCTTTTCTTTTTCTCTCACTTAGTGCCTCAGCTCGGAGTTGACTCCATCATTCTGTATATATCTTGTATGTATGTGGTTATTGACATATTGCCTGTCCCATTAGAATATTCTTTCAGCCAGCCAAATCAGGAAACATGTACCAGGAAATGTGCTAAGTTATGGGGAAAATGAAAGACTAAAACCATCTTTTTGCTCAAAGAGCTCACATTCTAAAGAGGTATGAAATATGCAAATAGTCATGTACGTACAAGATATATGCAGGGCAAATCGGAGGTAATCTCCAGGAGAGAGCTAGTAATAGAAAATATTTCTTGCAATGGGAGAATTGAGCAGAGAATGTGAACCCTTTAAGGGCAGGCATTCTGTTTTCTCCTTTCTTTGTATTTTGAACACTTAGTACAGTACCCTGGTACATAATAAGCACTTAGTAAATTGGCCCACTGACTGACCACTCTGTTGAAGTCAGGGACCTCTGACCTTGTCCTCTAATTGCTTCTTGGAAAAGCAGTCTCATTAGCTGGACTGGATTACTCCTTACTGCATGCTCACAAGTAACAGTGCAATGGAACAAAGTTCAAGAGCCGGTCTGAGACCAGACTAGGATTCCTTTCAACCCCCTGAAAACTCATACCTGCCTTGCTTACTCCATCTGTAGGGTCATTTCAAGCTTGCTCAATCCACCTTTCTCCTGCTGCTCCCTCTCTTACATCAGTTTACTGCTATGGTAGATTCCTACTCTTTTGGAAAGTTAGAAATAAGAAAGCAGAGGGAGAAGGTATGTTATGCTCTCATAAAACAAATTATTCTCTTCCTTTGATCTCTTTTTTTAACTCAGGTTTTTAATATATTAGATTTGCTTATAACTTGGTTCTCTAATTCAAAGGCACAGGTTTTGAATCTATTTTCTCATGGAGTTCAAAAGCAATCAAATGTAAAATGCTTTCTCTAAGAGAGATCTCCTGTTTGGAGTCTAACTCTACTGTTGGTAGAACAAAAGGCTATCCGATCTTTAGTTCCACTTTGCCTTCTAAACAGTAATTTCATGATACCATCATTATCTTCTAAAAATTTTTACATGAGATTATGGTAATGTTATTGTTCCTTGAATTGAACATCTGGGGACATTTTCAAGCCAGATGGAAGATGGTTCCTTGATGAATATAGCACCTAGGGCAAAACTCTGAATTTTGTTCTTCCAGGATTCATTTCATCCTGTGAATCTTCATTCTATTTTAATGTCACTGTTTGTTTAACTTCTTTATTTTTAATTGGGTAATAAAAAACACAACACAGGAGAGAACTGAGAGTTCAAAAAGACTTTTTAAAATTGATGAGTTGACTAACATTGTGATCAGTTTATACTACCTTCCTCACTCTAGGTGAAGATTGTGCTAGCCATTATATTTCAATGGGAATGAGTAACAAGTAGGCTCAATAATTCAAGGAGTCTTCAGCATAATTCCTACCTAATGGCACTTTCTCTGTCACAATAGGATCACCTTTGCCTCATCATTTATGGTTTTATACTTTCCATATTATAGGCCATCAGTACAGTCATTTCTTGTACTCTCAACTACTGTATTATCTGTGAATCCGTATCACCTAGAATAGTTGAGACTAGATACTCAATGAAATGGATACATATTGATCAGTCTCTCTAATATGATTAAAGCTATCATTTTGTTATAAGACTTACTGACATGTAAAAACCATTCTAAATATAATTTCTTCCCATCACTTCATTGCTTTTAAGTAAAAAGTTTGGAGGCAAAAAGTCTTGTCAGCAGCCTCAGACAAAGCACATCAGTTCCAAGCGAGCATTGTTTACAATAATATTCACACCTAGGAATTGTTAGAGGACTTTTCTTCCCCTGGAGATAGTACCTCGGTAAACTCCCTTTAAAAAATTCAGGAAATAAAACTATGTGTCCTGAAGATCAAAGGCATTGTTTTTAATTGGGCCCAGATGCAAATTAGAAATTATAATTGATTACACAGCATAAAATTTATATAGCATATTCTGTATAGCATACTTTCTTGGACATTACAAGTAGGAGTTTCCAGAATACAAAGAGAGATAGTGATTGACATATACTAAATTGAGCTAAAAAGTTATTCTGTAGCTGTTGGCCAAGTTAAACCAAAGTCAAACTGGGCTTCTTTTTTTGTTTGCTTTTTATTTTACATACAAACTAGATCCCAGTTCTTGCATTAGTTCATTTATTTAGCAAGGATTTATCAATCATTAAGCTCCTACTCTGTTAGGCATTGCGCTAAATGCTGAAGATAGACAAAAACACAAAAATGAAACAATCCCTGCCTTCAAGAAGCTTATGTTCTTTCTGCATTAGTACAGGCATTTAGGTGGTGCAGTAGATAGAATGATAGGCCTCAAGTCAGGAAGATTCATTTTCCTGGGTTCAAATCTGACCTGAGACACTTTTTTGACCCTAGACAAGTCACTTAACCCTATTTGCTTCAGTTTCCTCATCTGTAAAATGAGCCAAAGAAGAAAACAACAAATTACTATAGTATCTTTGCCAAGAAAACCCCAAATGGGGTCACAAAAAGTCAGATACAACTGAAAATGACTGAACAACAACAAATGTCTTCAGTATTATGTTGCGTGCTATGGAAGATATGGGGGAAAAATGACAGGTTCCTTAAGCCGCAACAACAGTAATAGAAGTGAGAATTTATATAGAATTTTCAGTTTTGCAAAGTCCTTAGCAATTTTTGCAGCATTTGCAAACAGAAATTGTCATTCTTATCCTTACAGCCCTGGAATGTAGGTGTAATTATTATCCCCATTTCATAGATGAGGAAACTGAGGTTTGGAAAGTTATGGTATAGTTGGGTGGTAACATTTGTATATGTGAGAAATTAATTGGAAATATAAGACACCGATACAAAAGATCTTCCGTGTAAGTATTTGATTAATAGGGACATCAGAGTTACAGAGATCTTTATAGGATTTTCTGGCTGAAGGGGACCTCTATTCCACAGCCTCTTAACCTTTTTTGCATAATGGGCCCCCTTGATAGTCTAGCAAAGTCTGTAGACCCTTTCTTGCAATAATTATTTTAAATGCACAAAATAAAATGCATAGTATTAATAAGGAGACCAGTTGGGTTGAAATATATATATATATATATATACACACACATACATAAACACATACATACTGTATATAATACGTATTTGTGTGTATATATGTATATGTATGTGTGTACATATATATACATATATATATATATATATATATATATATATATAAAATGTATTTTTTTAAGCTCTCAGACTTTGGGTTAAGAATCTCTGAACTGATTGGCTAATATGACAAAAAAGGAAAATGTTGGATGTTGGAGGAGATGTGAGAAAACTGGGACACTAATGAACTGTTGTTGGAGTTGTGAATTGATCCAACCGGTGGGGAGAACAATCTAGAGTCATGCCCAATGGGCCATAAAACTTTGCATACTCTTCAATTCAGCAATACTCTTGCTGGGTCTATATCCCAAAGACATCCAAAAAAAGGGAAAAGGACCCATTTGTACAAAAATATTTATAGCAGCTCTTTTTGTGGTGGCTAAGATTTGGAACAATGAGGGAATGCCCTTCAGTTGAGGAATGGCTAAACAATTGTAATGGAATTGTTAATTGTAT
Organism: Pseudochirops corinnae; assembly: GCA_028646515.1. NCBI lineage: Eukaryota > Metazoa > Chordata > Mammalia > Diprotodontia > Pseudocheiridae > Pseudochirops > Pseudochirops corinnae. Next base: position 69,828,751 of record CM053591.1, read on the forward strand.
ATGATTGTAATGGAAAATTATTGTGCTGTAAGAAATTATAAGCAGGATGATTTCAGAAAAACCTGGAAAGACTTACATGAACAGATGCATGGTGAAATGAATAGAACCAGGAGAATGTTGTAAATGTTGTATACAGAAACAACAATATCGTATGGAGAACTATGAATGACTTAGCCATTCTCAGCAATACAATGACCCAAGCAATTCCGAAAGGTCAATGACAAAGTATGCTACCTGCCTCCAGAGAAAGAACGGGCATTGTTTGAATGCAGACTGAAGGATACTATTTTTCACTTCCTTTCGTTTTTTACTTTTGAGTCTTCTTGTACAAAATGACTCATAGGAAAATGTTTTACATAATTGCACATGTATAACCTTTATTTGATTGCTTATCATCTAAGGGAGGGGATAGGGAAAGGTGGGTTAGAATTTGTAACTAAAAACTTTATTTATATATTACTTTTCAACATACATTTCTACAAGATTTTAAGTAACAAATTTTCTCCTCATTTCTCCCCTAACCCCCATCCCAAGATGACAAACGTACTGAATACTCCTTCCCCTAATCTGCCCTCTCTTACATTCCCCCCTTACTTTCTTGTGGGCAAGATGGATTTCTATATCCCATTACCTGTAGATCTTATTTCCTGGTTGCATGCAAAAACAATTTTTAACATTTGTTTTTATTTTTTAAACTGTTTTATTTTTAATTTATGGAATAAAACAAACATTTCCATAACACAGTATAATAAAAAATATGATTGCACATGAAACCATAAACCTATTATGTACAACTCACTATTCCTTTTAAATATATAATATAGTTATCATGTAAATATCTAACCCTCCCTAATCCTAACCTTAACCCAATGCCCTAGAGATAGCTACCATTAGACACAAACAGGTGTATACATGGAAAATTATTCAATATATAATTTTATTTATCAGTTCTTTCTCCAGATACAGATAGCACCTTTTAAAATCTGTCCTTTATAGTCAATTTGGGTATTTATAACAGTCAAAATGACTTATTTGCTCAAAGTCATTATTTTTTCTTTTAATTATTTATTTTTAGTTTTCAACATTCATTTCCATAAGATTTTGAGTTAGATTTTCTCACCATCTTTCCCCTACCCATACCCCAATATAGCGAGCTTACTGAATACCCCTTCCCCCAATCTGTTCTTTCTTATATCCTCCTCTATCTCATCCCAACTTTCTAGTAGGGTAAGATGGCTTTCTATACCCCAGTGCCTGTATATCTTATTTCCCAGTTGCATGTAAAAAAAAAACAACAGTAACATTTTTTTAACATTTGTTTTTAAAACTTGAATTTCTAGATTCTTTCCCTTTTTCCCTCCTTACCCACCTCCACTGGGAAGACAAGCGGTTAATATAGGCTATACATGTGTAGTTATGCAAAACATTTCCATAGTAGTCATGTTTTGAAAGGCTAACTATATTTCCCTCCACCCTATCCCGCCCACCATTTATTCTATTTTCTCCTTTGACCTTATCCCTTTTCAAAACTGTTTGCTTCTAACTACCCTCTCCTCCAATCTGCCCTCCCTTCTACAATCTCCCCTCTTAGCCCCTTCCACCTCTGCTTTCCTGTAGGGTAAGGTACCTGTAACTGGAATGGTAATTTGAAGATCTTCCCTCCTTTGAAAGTAAACTCTGACTCCTAATAGGCTAAATATAGTCACATGGAGCCTGTGGTGGGAGAATTTTGCTGAAGGGAAAAGAGCGCACAAGAAACTGGTCAAAGCTAACCAGAGGATTGGGGAGAGAGGAGCACAGGCAAGGAGATAGAGAGGTTTGTGAGTAAATATTGATCTTGTATTAGTTTGTGGGAAGGCTTTCAGCATTATTATGGCTTCTTATTATCTTTGGTACTGTGATGGAATCAGCTTACTAGTTATGGGATTTGGTTTTCTGGTGACTGAATAAATGCTTCAGTTCTATCCTCTATCTGGAGAATCTGGTATATTTTTCAATTGAATGTCATGTGATACTTATAGTCATAGTCTTTTTTTTTTTCCTACGATCTTTATTGTGATTGTGAGAGCTGTAAATATTGCATTGGCACTACAATATCCAATTCAGTGTGTATGTTTTCCCTCCTTAAGCCAAATTCAATGAGAAAAAGGTTGACTCATTCCCTTTCACCTTCTACTCTTCCCCTCCATTATAACAGCTTTCTCTTGCCTCTTTTATATGAGATAATTTATCCTATTCTATCTCTCTCTTTCTCTTTCTCCCAATAAATTCCTCTATCACCTCTTAATTTAATTTTTTAGATATCATTCCTTCATATTCAACTCATCCTATGCCCTCTGTCTATGTATACATGTACACATACACACACACACACATATATTCACTTCAACTATCCTCATACTGAGAAAAGTCTTATGAGTTACAAATATCATCTTTTCATGTAGGAATGTAAATAGCTAAACTTTAATAAGTTCCTTAGGATTTCTCTTTCCTGTTTACCTTTTTATGCTTCTCTTGCCTCATATTCTAAAGTCAAATTTTCTGTTCAGCTCTGGTCTTTTCATCAAGAATGCTTGAAATTCCTCTATTTCATTGAATTTCCATGTTTTTCCCTGAAGTAGTATGCTCAGTTTTGCTGGGTAGGTGATTCTTGGTGTTAATCCTAGCTCCTTCGACCTTCAGAATATCATATTCCATATCCTTCAATCCCTTAATGCAGAAGCAGCTAGATCTTCTGTTATTCTGATTGTGTTTCCACAGTACTCAAATTGTTTCTTCCTGACTGTTTGTAATATTTTCTCCTTACCTGGGAACTCTGGAATTTGGCTATAATATTCCTAGGAGTTTTCCTTTTGGGGTCTTTTTCAAGAGGTAATGGGTGAACTCTTTCAATTTCTACTTTGCCCCCTGGTTCTAGAATATCAGGGCAGTTTTCCTTGATAATTGCCTGAAAGATGGTGTCTAGGGTTCTATTTTTGATCATGGCTTTCAGGTAGTCCAATAATTCTTGAATTATCTGTCCTGGATCTATTTTCCAGGTCAGTGGTTTTTCCAATGAGATATTTCACATTGTCTTCCATTTCTTCATTTGTTTGGATCTGTTTTATAGTATCTTGATGTCTCATAAAGTCATTAACTTCCATTTGCTCCAATCTAATTTTGAGGGAGATATTCTCTTCAGTGAGTTTTTGAAATTCCTTTTTCATCTGGCAAATTTGGCTTTTTAAGGCATTCTTCTCCTCATTGGCTTTTTGGGCCTCTTTCACCATTTGAGTTAGTCTATTTTTTAGGGTGTTATTTTCTTCAGTATTTTTTTGGGCCTCCTTTAGTAGGCTGTTGACTCCTTTTTCATGATTTTCTTGCATTGTTCTCATTTCTCTTCTCAATTATTGCTCTACTTCTCTTACTTGATTTTCAAAATCCTTCTTGAGCTCCACCATAGCCTGTGAGCAGTTCATATTTTTCTTGGAGGCTTTTGATGAAGGAGTTTTGACTTTGTTGTCTTCTTCTGGTTCTTTGTTTTTATCATCTTTGTCACCAAAAAACGATTCTATAATTTGATTTCACTTTCTCTGTTTGCTCATCTTGCCAGCCAATTACTTGACTTTTGTGCTTTTTGCCATGTTAGAACTTGGCTTCCAGAGTGGAGAGTGCTCTGTCCCAGATTTCTGACGCTTTACACAGCTGTTGTCAAAGCTTCTTCTAGGCAGCTTCTTCAGAACTGTGAGGAAGACTGCTTCTCCACAGCCTCAACAAGCTCTGCCACACCTGCTCCTCACCCCAGTACCACCACCCAAGACTGCGACCCAGATCCAAGCAGGGCAAAGCAAGAGAATCCCATCTCAGCACCACCAAAGAGATTCCTGCAATTGCCCTCTGGTCTTCCACTTGGTTCCCTCATGATCTGTGGTCCTAGAGCTCAGGAAGCAGCTGCTGCCACCTCCACTGCCCAAGGTTGGGGGGTCAGGGGTCAGAGTGAGCTCTACAAGATCAACAGAGTTCCCCACTGACCTTTTATTTTCTCTGATATTTATGGGTTGAGAAGTCTAGAAACCACCATAGCTGCCAGTGAATCATTCCCCTGAAGTCTGCTCTGATTGGTCGGTGCCACTGGTCTGGCCAGTGCATCCCACGCAGGACTGCTCCCCTCCCAGTTTGGTGTGATAGACCCTTCCTGTCAGCCTGCCAGGCTGCCTCCATGAGAGATCTGTTTCTCTCTGTCACTTTGTGGGTTCTGTGGCACTAAAATTTGTTTAGAGTAATTTTTGACAGGTATTGGAGGTGGTTAGAGCAGCAACTCAAGAAGTTCCTGCTTTTCCTCCTCCATCTTGGCTCCACCCCTGGAACTCAAAACTTTAAAAAAATGTGAAAAAAAGAAAGAAAGAACCTCTGAGCTAATTCTATCTTCTCAATTTATAGATCAGGAACTGAGGCTTAGAAAAGTTAAGTTACTTGTCCAAGATCACAGTTAGTAACAAGGTCAAGACAAATACCTAGATCTTTTTTACTCCTTTCCTAGTGTCTTTTTCACTGTAAATACTAAACATGACCTAAGAGTTCTAAGTCTGATTGAGTCAATGTGGTCAAAGTTAAGGAGGACAGTCTTGATAAATAAGGAAAAAAAAAAAAAAGAATAAAATCAGTCTCTCTTGGTCCTAGTAGACAGAAGCAGGAGAGGGCTGTCTATGGATAAAGATATGAGTAGCTCTGAGAAAATATTCCTGGCTCAAATATGTACCCCATAGGCATTCTTTTATGGAAAGACACAATGGAGAAAAATAATTGCTCTATTGTAATACACATACCATCCACCCTTCCCCTGAGAGATGGAGTGAATCATTAATTGAGAGCAGATGGGTTGAAATATGAAGGGAGAGAAATTGTAGTCAAAACAATAGCAACACCTTTCTACTTTGGTTTCTTAATCCCAGAGATATAAACTTAAAAACAATAGATTTTCATCAAAATTAGAAGAATTTAAAGTGCTTATTTATTTTTGATGTACTTTATTTGGCTTCTGGAGGTCTTTGACCCAGGAATAGCCTACAGTAATCGAAAATGTCACTTAAAGGATCCAAACCCATTTTTCAATAGAAGTCACTTCATACAGATTGATATGGTGGTAAAATAATAGCCCAGGAAATTCTAATTCTTGAATATCATCCCAAGAAATACTCAGCAAAAAAGTAAAGTGGTTTTATTAGGGGAAAGAAATAAGAAGAGGATCCAATGGTCTAGGGTAGATCAGAAAAACTGGATACCTTTGAAATACATTTATATTTTCAACGAAGAGCTCAGTTGATTTAATTTTCAGCAATTGAAAGGCATCATACAGCATAGAAAGGGCAGATTTATTTTGTTTTGGGTTGAAATTTTTAAAAATAAGGTGCTGTACATAAAATCATTAAAATAAGACATTTGTCCAAAAGATATCCTCTTGAGTTAAAAATCTCTAAAGTATAACAGTCTGTCAAGTCAATAGGCACTAAGTACTTACTATATGCCAGGTATTTCCCTAAACACCAGAAATACAAAGAAAGGAAAAAGGCCAGTTCCTGCCTTCAAGGAGCTCACAATCTAGTGAGAGACAACAAGTAAACAAATATGTACAAACAAGTTATGTGCAGGATAAAAAAATATAATCAACAGAGAGAAGACACTAGAATTAAGAGGGATTGGGAAAGGCTTCCGTAGAAGATAAGATGAGACTTGAAGGAAGCTAGGAGAAAAAGAGGGTTAGATAGGGAGAGCACTTGAGGAATGGGGACAGCAACTTCTCTCTTTTTTCTCCTTAAATTCAATAAGCATTTATTTAAATACCTACTACGTGCCAGGCATGGTAGCAGGTTTTTTTTGGGGGGGAAACCTAACGGCCCGCATTCTTGAAGAATTTATAGGTTACATTAATGTTCATTTTCCTATGGAATTGTTAACTTAATGTAACCTGTGTTTCTCCAAAGTTTAGCAGACTCATTCAGGCTGCAAAATAGTCATTAAACAGCTGTTATAGTAGTAGAAGGAGCACTGGACCACGAGGCATAAAACCTGAGTCATTTACTAGCAGTGTGACTTTGGGCATGTCCCTTTGTCTCTGGAGGCCTCAGTTTCCTCATCTATAAAATGAGAGTCAGGGTTGAGTAATGACTAGGTGATTTTCCAGTGCTTGAATTCTAGGACTCCAGTGAAACCCTTTCAAAAGTCTCCTGGGACACCTTACAAAAATTATCTTTTTTTTTTTTTTTTTAAATAGACCCCTATTTTCTCAACCCTGACTGAAGTAATTTGAAGAAATAGAAATAAACTTCCTTTTTAGTAGTGACCATGAGTAGGATGGGGCCTCCCTCCTTGCCATAAAATGGCGGAGCTATAAATCTCTGCAAAGTAGCATTTGGTTTAAGGCCCGCAGTAATTCAATTTTAACTGCTTTGTCATAAACAAGATTCTGCAGTACATAAGGAGCTCCAGTGTTTTGTAACTTTATTAGTAAATCTTGGTAGAATCTTTAGAATATTCTGGAAGACCTCCTATCCCCTGAACATGACTGTTGCCCCTTCCTGTCTCTATGGAATCATGTCTGTGGAGGTTCACTACTGTCCCCTAACTCCTTTCTCTTTCCACGGATGTGCTAATTAACTTGCTTTATACACTCAAGGCTAAATTGCAACCGTTTCCTTTGGTGTTGTTCCAAGTTATTTATAGGGAGAAATTTTCACAGTTACTTGATGTAAGATGCAATTTATGGGTAACCGAGTACATTAGGAATATCACTATGCAGATTTTCAAAGCACACAGTGGCATGCATTGTGCTCTTACCCTGTGTGACAGCAATCCAGTCAAAGGAACTTGTCCAGATACTGGTTGTTATGTTTGCCAGCTGATGGTTAGACAGGAGGTCAGACTGAATCAATTAGCACAGCTTCCCATCTGGTGCCTGAATTCATTTTATGCAGTTGCTAGAGATGGAGGGTCTACAGATGACAGTTACTGTACCAAGGACATGGCAAAATGATATACTGTATTTATGAGACCTTATCACCGGAAGATGACTTTGTTAATTGTGCTGCTCTGTGTATATGTATACACTTGCCTAGGAAAACTACTATGTAATGTATATTTCCTAGTGATACAAGTTGTCAGATAATGAAATTAGATATGGGAAGAGATTGTGGAGCTTTAAAAAGAAAAAAAAACCCATGCTTATCAAATTTAGATCGTTCATTCATTTACTCTTATGAAATTCAACAAAGATTTATCAAGTGCTTATCATTTATTATTCTGGCTAGAGAGAGGAATCATGGGATATTTAAAGCTGATGAAGAACCTAACAAATCACTTAGTCGTATCTAATCATTTTATCTAAGCTAGCTAGGTGTTGCAATGGATAGATAGAGCATTAGGCCTGGAGTCAGGAAGACTTGTCTCCCTGAGTTCATATGTGACCTCAGACACTTACTTCCTAGTTGTGTGACCCTGGGCAAGTCACTTAACCTGCTTGCTTCAGTTTCCTCATCTATAAAATGAACTGGAGAAGGAAATGGCAAATCACTCCAGTATCTTTGCTGAGGAAACTGTAACAGGAGTCATGAAGAGCCACACACGACTGAAACTAAACAGCTAAACAACAATCACTTTACTTATGGGGAAATTGAGTGCTAGGGAAATAAATGACTTAACTGAGGTAACACAACTAATTAGTGGCACTGACAGAACTAGAATCAAAATCCTAGTCTAATGTTCTTTGAAATATATATGTTATGGTCTCTGCATTAGATAGAATCAAATTAAGTAACTGGATAATTCAAGCAAAAATGGCTTTACTGCTGGATGGAATTCTCTTTCTCTCCCGTGAACTCTAAGAATACAGTATTTATTTGTTTTTATTGCTTGCCTCTTATTCTTTGACTCTAATTCCATTTAATTCAATTCAACAAGCATTTTTGGAGGGTTGGCATTGTTACTGCAGTGGGAACGGATGGCACAAAGACAAAAATCTGAAAAAATTCTTCCTCTCAAGGGGTTTACATTCTCTTTGAAGGGAACCAAAACAAACTTAGATAAATAAATACAAATTATTATACTAAGTAATTTCAGGGGTATGTTATGGAGCATGAGGCAATTGTAAAATCAAGTAATTCACACCCAACTTTTCTCCCTGAACTTCTTTACTTTTCCTTTCACATGTGGATGAGAATGATTTGTTCCAATGGCCATGAAGATGACTGAAGTAGCACAGCACTTACAGCTTGGTTACACATCAAAGATGCCAAGGTCATATGTTGCGTCCTGGGCAATTGCCAGTCATCTTTACTTTTTGTCTTGCCACTGGACTTTGATGACCCTGGAACAGAAAGGGAGACTCATTACTTTGTGGAACTCTGCAGATCAAGGCAGAACTCCATCTCGTCATTGGGCCTCTTGGAAAACAAAGCACCGACAAGAGCAGCTCCCCTCCATCCCCCCAACTTCCTTATTGCCCTGGAGAAATCTCTGTCTGTAGAGCCTATCTTTAATGACTTCAGATTGTCTATATCAAACACTATCTTGGGAGGTCCCAGCAATGCTCCCCAGCATTCTTGACTATACAATTCTGACTTCTTTTCCTCTCCTCACTGCACCCTGCCCTTTCCAGCTCCCCTCTAATGTGTTTCCCCTCTATTAAAATATAAGCTCCCTAGGGTTTTGGACTCCCTTGTTTGTTTGTATTTGGATCTGAGCTTATCACACTGCCTGGAACATAGTAAAATCTTAATAAATTACCTACCTGCCTCTCTTCTCTCTGTCTCTGTCTCTGTCTCTGTCTTCATCTCTGTGTTTCTCTCAGAATTATTGGGGCAGGGGTATTCCAGGACAAAAATGGGGAAATTGGTAAGTATCTACCTACATTTCCCCCCAAATTTATTAAGCTAAATGACTAGTACATGGGAGACTGTGATCCCCATGAAGAATGATTTTATATCATATCTAAATGTATCTTTTTCAGGCCAAACATAGAGTAAAAGAACATAGCAACCACTTAATAAAATGTTTATCTCATGAAGAACTAGTGGACATTAAATAATTTTCCTTATTACGGTCAATGGTAAATGCATATTGAATAAACATTTTATACCAAGGGTTCAAAATTTTTTCAAGATACTTCTTAGAGTTTTCTTGACGTCAAGCACTTCTTGGTAATACCTTTCATCCAAAAAAGAAAAATTATAAGCTAAAGGCTTGGTGTGGTATAATGATGAATACAATTGATTTCCAGAGAATTCACTTGAGCATCGAGGTGGGGTTCCTAGTTTTGGGAACACTGAGGTGATAAGGAAGGAAAATTAAATCCCACTGGGTTTGAAGGAGCCATAAAGAGAGAAGCTGGAGAGATATTCTCTCTCTCCTCCCATAAAGGGAAAAAGAATCATCAGCTCAGAGAGGCAGAAAAGATATTTTAAAAAGCTTTGGTGGTTTCTGGAAAAAGTTATAATTAGCATAATTTGTGGTATTACATACCAGTTAGCAAGGATAACTATTAGTAATTAGTATGGGCTTGTGATGTAAAGCATAGCCTATTAGATGCTAAAGGTGAAACATCCTCAGATGTGTTTGTACTCAATCACCACTTAGTGTAGATGGCATAAAAATGGTGTTTTAAAATTTAGAAACCATTTTTATCCCCTTTGTTCAGATTTGGTAAATAACCTTACATCATCAGTCTCATTTTACAAATAAGGATACTGAGGCCCAGAGAGCTAAATATCTTGGCCAAGGTTATCCAACAGTGTCTGGAAGTTAAGATATTGGGATTCAAATTCAGGTTTCACAGGTCCAAACACAATGAGCTTCCCTTTGTGTCTTGATTGCTAGTCACAACAAATGGGATGATGGTGAAATTTTAGTGGTGTGAGTGGTCAGAAGGACAGAGCTAGAACTCAAAAGAAAATCCATGACTATCTAGTTCCAAATGCTTCATTTAACAGTTGAGGAACAAGGGTCGCTAAGTGTCTCACCTAACTAACTCAGGTCATGATAGTGGTAGATTTCGAACTCAGACTCTCTGAGGCTCTTTTCTCTGTATAGCACTGCTCTGTCAGTTATTCGGGCTTTATTTTTTTTCTGTTTGGAAACCAACAAGCAAGGGGAAGTTTGAATAGTAAAAGCATTACTAGCCCTATGTCTGAAATCCGGGGGATTCTCTCTGCTACTTTTGAAGAGGAAGCAAGTTTTTAATCAGACACATTTTATTTTTTTTTTTTTTAATTTTATTATAGTTTGCATCATTCATTTCCACAAGATTTTGAGTTACATATTTTCTCCCCCTCTTCCCCCTACCCACCGCCCCAAAACAGCCAACCCAGTGTGTCCCTCCTCCCCCAGGCTATTCTCTCCTATGTCACTTCTCAGTAGGGCAG
>CM053591.1:69839641-69859263 GCA_028646515.1 Pseudochirops corinnae
CAGTCTTCTGGTATTTAAATGAATGCACTATCTATATTTCTTATGTAGAGAGCCTGTTCCATTTTGTGATTAATAACTATATCAGCATATTTATAGTTACTGTAGGCATTGTGAATACTGCATTGCTGATACAGTGATAGGGAGAATCAAGGCACAACCTTAGAAGAGGACAATAATGTCAAAATAGCTACATACAAAGCCTCAAAGAATAAGGTAAATTGGTCTCAGGTCCAAAAAAGAACTCATAGGAGAACTCAGAAAGGATTTTAGAAAGCAGATAAGAGTAGAAGAAAAATTGGAAAAATAAATGAGAGAATGCAAGAGAATCATGAAGAAAAAGAGTCAGCAGCTTGGTAAAGGAAGCACAAAAAAATGGAAAAAAGATATACAAAAATTAATTGAAGAAAACAACTTCTTAAAAAGAATTGGCCAAGTGGAAAAGTAGTTTTGAAAGCTCACTGAGGAAAATAATACTTTAAAAATTAGAATTGGGTATGTGCATGCTAATCACTTAATGATAGATATGAAGAAACAATAAAACAACTGACCTGGAAAAGAGGTATATCATTATTTGATTTTTAAAAATGCTGGAAAAGGAGAAAACAGTATGACAGAAACTAGGTATAGATCAACATATACAGAGCATTACAAAATATAAAATGGGTAATTTCAATTATATAAAATGAAAGAGTTATTTTGCACAAAAAAACCCAATGCAATGAAAGTGAGAAGGAAAGCAAAAAATGGAGGGGGTGGGGGTGGAGATTTTACAGCAAGTATATCTGATAAAGACCTCATTTCTCAAATAGAGAACTAAGTCAAATTTGTGAGTATAAGTCATTTCTCGATTGATGAAGAGACTAAAGCTATCTACAGTTATAGGAAAAATGCTTTACATCATCATTGACTAGAGAAATGCAAATTAAAACAACTCTAAGGTACCATCTCACACCTATCAGATTGGTTAACATGACAGAAAAAGAAAATGATAAATTTTGTAGGAGATGGGGAAAAACTGGGACACTAATACATTGTTGGTGGAGTAGTGAACTGATTCAACCATTCTGGAGAACAATTTGATACTATGTCCAAAAGGCTATAAAACTGTACACCCAGCAATACTACTACACTAGGTCTGTAACCCAAAGAGATTTTAAAAGGGAGAAAGATTTTTACAAAAATTTATAGCAGCTCTTTTTGTGGTGGCTAAGAATTAGAAATTGAGGGGAGGCCCATCAATTGGGCATTGGCTTAACAAGTTGGGGTTTATGATTGTAGTGGAATATCATTGTGCTATAAGAAATGACAAGCAGGATGATTTCAGAAAAACCTGGAAAGTGAATTGAGCAGAACCAGGAGAACATTGTATACTATAATAGCAATATTGTATGATGATCAACTGGGAATAACTTAGTTATTCTCAGCAATACAGTGATCCAAGACAATCCCAAAAATGTTCTCCACTTGCAGAAGAAGAACTTATGGCATCTAAATACAGACCATACAACTACAAAGCATACTATTTTTTTAGTTTCTTTACTCTTTCCTTCCTTCCTCTTTTTTATTTTCTTAGAGTTTTCTTCCACAAAATGACTAATATGGGAATGTTTTATATTATTGTACATGTATAACCTATATCGAATTGCTTTCTTTCTCAGGGAGAAGGAGAGAAGAAAGGGAGAGACAGAATTTGGAACTTAAAAAAAATTATGATAAAAATTGTTTTTACATATAATTGGGGGAAAAGAAAGTACTATTTAAAAACGATCTGATCATTACCCCAAGTGCTGTTCTACCCCAGCCCCATTCTGGACCTTTGGCTCTCTTTGCTTGTGTCTCTGGGGAGAACGAAGCTTTTCAAAAGGGTTTTTTGTGTTTCTCAGAGAGAAATAGATTCGAGGCAGATCTCCAATTACTCTATTTATTTAGCATATGTTGTTCACCATTCCTTTTCAAAGAGGACCAATGACATCATTGGGTGATGTCTTGACTTGTGAGTGAATTGGATTTAAGTGAGGCTGAGTTGCACAAAGTCATCAACCTCACTCCCAAAACCAAGAGTACTGGCAATGGGCCAGATTGCCATGGCTGACCTTGGTATCTTTGATGTCTGATCAAATTATAAGTGCTCCACTAAGCCTGCTGCTCCACCAGGAGAAGTCTTCACATATGTGTGGTAAAAATCCCCCTCACTCACCAAGGGGTTTGAGGCCTATTGGTTACCATCAACCTGATTTAGTCCATCTGCCTAAAGATGGTTTTTACCAGGGTAAGGCTGCTGTGTATGCTACAGCTTTTTGGAGCCACAGATGAGAGCTGGGTGAAGGTGGAACATCAAAGTGGATGAGTAGCCCTGAAAAGGACTCAACAAACTCTCATACCAACAGTACTGGTCTTCCCTGATCAGCCCATGTGCCCCTCAGAGTATGTTAAATATGCATGTGTTTATATATGTGTGTGTATATATCTGTGTATATATATATATATATATATATATATATATATGTGTGTATATACACACACACATTATACACATACACACACACACACACACGCACACACACAAATTCATTGTTGTTCACTTGTGTCAGACTCCGTGACCCCTTGTATGATTTTCTTGGCAAAGATATTGAACTGGTTCACAGCAGTTACGTGATTTGCCCAAGATCACACATCTAGTAAACAGCAGAACTGGAATTTTAATCCAGATCCTCTGATGTCAAGTGCAGCACATGCTAAGTCATTGAGAACAGGATCTCTTCTTTTCCTTCCCCTCCTTCTCTCTTCCTCCTCTTCCCTCCCTTCCTTTCTCCATTCTCTTTCTCTTCCTTTCCCTCCCTTTTTCTCTCCTTCCTTTCTCTCTTTTCTCCTCTTTCCCCCTCTCCTTCCCTCTCCTTTTTCTTTTGTCTTTCTATGCTTAGTTTCTAGTACATTACCTAGTAGGCTCAGAACCTTCACAAATCAAAGTCCATGCTCCTATCTAGATGATTTAAAATATTCTCCTTTGTGTTTATAGAAAATATTTCTAATTCATCATCACCATGGAATGTGTTCTGAGTTGTTTTTTTAGCAGTTAATGGTATATTTGTTCAAATTAGTTCATATTCTCTTTCTTATTTTTATAACCAATGAGACAGATTAGTGACTGGTCGGAACTATGATTACATTGACACAATCATCTCCCCAGCTTCTCCTCCCTCCCCCCTTCTCCCCTGCAACGGAACCATTTTCATATCATTCTTTCTTATATGTATTTTCAGGTTGATTGTATCACCTTCCATAGGCAGATTCATAGCTAAGGCCCCATCCCCAAATAAAATTCCCAACACTCCCCAAGGCCTACACTTGTACTATTCAGTAAGAGGCAGCCATAGAAAATATTATGATATTACATGTGATGGTGCTATACCTTCCCTTGAGTATATTTCTAATGTTATACTGAATAAAAATGGACTCATTTTCTGAAAGAAAAAAAAAAAATCTCTTCTTGTCTCTTAACCTTTTTTTTTTTTTTGCCTTTTGGGATGGCTCTGCTATTGCTATGATTCTACAAAGATATGATAGTACACACACACACACACACACACACACACACACGTACTCAAATATACACATGCCTATGTGTATACATATGAACACACGCATATATTTTTATATATGTATGTATATGTGCTTATATGTGTCCACATATACATACATATATGTATATATACATATATATTATATATATATCCTATCTATAGTGTGCACACACACACACAATCTATTCATCTATCTGTCTATCTATCTAACCATTATCTATATCCCAAAGAAGGTGATGAAAAGAAATAAACCTGCCAACTACTTAAAGTAATTTTAAATTATTCTCTTTCCCTATGATTCCTTGAGAAGCTATACAACATAATAAATAAAAGGCCAGTTTGGGAATCAAGAAGATCTAGGTTCAAGTCCTATCTCTGACACATAAAACTAAGAAACTTTTGAGCCAAAGAGAATAGTTCATTCATTAGCTGTGAAGTCAGTGTTCAAGAGGACAACTTCTTAATAAATAAAAAGATGTATACTTTTGAATATTCTTTAATGGTTCTGATGAGATATTCTGAGTTGATCTAGCTACCTCTTGTTTATGCATCTGAAAAAATAGTAGTTAACAGTTGAGGCTATTTTCTTTCTCTTCCAGTTGTCTTTTAAATCTCTTACATCTTTGGGTGGAGCCAAGATGGGGGAGTGAAAGCAGGGACATGATTGAGCTCTTCCCCAAACCCCTCCAAATACCTGCAAAAATGACTCTAAACAAACTCTGGAGCAAAAGAACCCAACAAAATGAAAGAGTGAAACAAATTTCTAGTCCAAGACAACCTGGAAGATGGACAGGAAAGGTTTGTTGTACTGGGCTGGGACAGGAGAGCAATTCAGCATGAACCACACTGGCACAGATGGGGCCCCAGCAACACCTGGAGTAGGCCTCAGAGGACTGAATCACTGGTAGCTGTGATGGTTTCTAGATTTCTTAACTCACAAAAACCAAAGGCAAATTAGAAAGTCAGTAGGAAAGGTCTGTGCAACTTAGGTGAGAAAGGAGAATGGTCCAGCCACAGCCCTAGGCCCCAGGAAGTAGTGGGAGGCAGCAGTGGCAGTGGCTGCTTCCAGAGTTCTCAGCCCACAGACAGTGGGGGATTGAGCAGCTGATCAGAGGAGGATTGCCCGGATCTCTTTGCTGGCTCTGATGCAGGATTTGCAATCCTGGGGTGAGGAGGAGCACTGGTGTGGCAAAGCTTGTGGCAGTAGTGAAGAGGGAATCCTGCTCGTGGTTCCAAAGCAGGAAAGAGTGCTTGTGGTCACTCATGGACCAGAGCACACACTGGGTGAGGAGTAGACACCTCCCCTTTGATCATACAACCTTGGAAGGACTAAAAATTTACAAGTTCCTAGAAATATCTTTGAAAACAGCTGCACAAAGCCTTTGAAGCTTGGAACAGTACACTCTCCATATTGGAAGCAGAGTCCTACCTAAACAAAGAGCTAAAAAGTTAAGTAAATGTCTGGGAAAATGAGCAAGCAGTGGGAAAAAAATAATACTATAGAATCTTACTTTTGTGACAAGGCAGATCAAAACATACAACCAAAAGAAGACAACAAAATCAAAGCTCTAACATCTAAAGCTTCCAAGAAAAATATGAATTGTTTTCAGGCCATAGAAAAACTCAAAAAGGATTTTGTAAATCAATAAGAGAAGTAGAGGAAAAATTGGGAAGAGAAATGAGAGTGATACAAGAAAATCATGAAAAATGAGTCAACAGCTTTCTAAAGGAGAGCCCCAAAAATGCTCGAAAATACCTTAAAAATAGACTAACTGAAATGGCAAAAGAGGTCCAAAAAGCCAGTGAGAAGAATGTCTTAAAAAGCAGAATTGGACAAATGGAAAAGTAGGTCCAAAAGCTCATTGAAGAAAATAATTCCTTAAAAATTAGAATGGAACAGATGGAAGCTAATGACTCTATGAGAAATCAAGAAATTGTAAAAAAAAAAATCAAAAGAATGAAAAAAAGAAAACAATGTGAAATATTTCACTGGAAAAGCAACTGACCTGGAAAATAGATCCAGGAGAGATAATTTAAAAATTATTGGACTCCTTGAAAGCCACGATAAAAAAAAAAGATACTTTTTTCAAGAAATAATAAAAAATAAATAATTTTTCAATAAATTATCAAGGAAAACTGACTTGATATCCTAGAACCAGAGTGTAAAATTGAAATTGAAAGAATCCCTCAATCATCTCCTAAAAGAGAATTCAGAAAGAAAATTCCTCGGAATGTTGTAGCCAAATTTCAGAGTTCCCAGGTCAAGGAGAAAATATTGCAAGCATTCAGAAAGAAACAATTCAAGTATTGTGGAAACACAATCAGGAAAACATAAGATTTAGCAGCTTATACATTAAGGGATCAGGGGGCCTGAAATGTGATATTCTGGAGGTCAAAGGAGCTAATATTAAAACCGAGAATCACCTGCACAGCAAAGCTGAGTATAATACTTTGAGAAAAGAAAATTCACAGTCAATGAAATGGAGAACTTTAAAGCATTCTTGATGAAAAGACCAGAGCTGAATAGAAATATTGACTTTCAAATATAAGATTCAAGAGAATTATTAAAAGATAAATGGGAAAGAGAAATAATAAGGGACTTATTAAAGTTGAACTGTTTACATTCCTACATGGAAAGATGATATTTGTTAACTCATGAGACCTTTCTCAGTATTAGGGAACTTGGAGGGAATACACACACACACACACACACACACACACACACACACAGAAGGCACAGAGTGAGTTGAAGATGAAAGAATGATATTTAAAAATAAAATTAAGGGATAGGAAAGGAATGTACTAGGAGAAGAAAAAAGGGACAAGCAGAATGGAATAAAGTATTTCACATGAAAGAGGCAAGAAAAAGTTTTTATGGTGGGGGGAAGTGGGGTAGGTAAGAGGGAATGAGTGAACCTTACATCAAATTTGGCTGAAGGAGGGAATAACTCAACTGGGTATGGAAATCTATCTTGCTCTACAGAAAAATAGGGGGAAGGGAACAAGAAGGGTGTGGGGGATGATAGAAAAAAGACTAAATAGAGGGAGGGGTAATCAGAAGCTAACACTTTTGAGGTGGGAGAGAGTCAAAGGAGAGAATAGAATAAATTAGACGCAGGATAGGATGGAGGGAAATATAGTTAGTCTTTCAAAACATGACTATTATGGAATTGTTTTGCATGACTAAACATGTATAACCTACATCAAATTGCTTGCCTTCTCAATGAGGGTGGTGGGGAGGAAGGAAGGGAGAAAATGTATAACTCAAAATTTTAAAAATAGATGTTAAAAATTGTTTTTACATGCAACTGAAAAATAAGATATACAGACAGTGGGGTATAGAAATCTATTTTGCCCTACAGGAAAATAGAGGGGAAGGGGATAAGAGAAGGGAGGTGGGGTTGATAGAAGGGAAGACATTGTGGGAAGGGGTAATCAGAATGCATGCTCTCTTGGGGTGGGGGGAGGGGAGAGATGGGAAGAAAATTTGGAACTCAAAATCTTGTGGAATTGAATATTGAAAACTAAAAATAAATTAATTTTAAAAAATAAATCTCTTATATCTTTGCTCCTAAATTTGGTATAAACAATTGAAAAAATCCATTTTTGTACTGTCAGTAGAAGAAGTAAAATTTAAACATGGTATGTGTCTTTGGGTGAGTGATCTACAAAATGGAGGGCAATGGTGTTGAACTAGATGCCCTCCAAGTCCTGCTCTAAATCTATAATCTTCTGAGTTTTAATTTGGAAGTTTGACAGGCAATTATAGCCATCAAGTAGTATTTTGTGTCCCCTACTCCTGTTTCTTTATGTGTTCTTTTCATAGCCCAATTTACTAGTGTTTCTGTAAAAATAACAAAACACAAAATGAATGCTAGGTTAACTTTCTATCCTCCTCAACTTGATGAGGCCACATTAAATCTCAAAGGTTGTAATTTACCTGCATTCTGCGTGGACTGTGAAAATTTGAAATTGGTATAAATATTTTAATTTACACTGCATGCAAAACTGAGAAGAAGTCAGTTGAGGTTGTTTAAGAGATATCATGATTTCGACTAAGGGTCAAACCACAAGTTTTCCACACTTTAAAGTGATGGCACTAATGTTAATATATTGTATATGACATATAAGTAAAATGTATTGACTGCTAGCCATTACCTGTTAAAAATGCATGAGTTGGCAGATAACTGTAATAGCTGCTGGGATTCCTCTTTTTTCTCCATTACCTCCCCCCCTCCACCATTTTTCCTGTCTACTTTAATATATACACTGCTGCTTTGTGGACAGCTAATTACTGAGCAATGGGACTGTGACTGCAGAGTTAATTGTATGACAAACAAGATGAGGGCAGGGAGTACAAAGAAAAAAACAGGTGAAAATATGCAAAGCTATTATCTTTGTATTTGTGTGCATGTGTGAATATGTATTAGACCATGAAAATAAATAAGGGACCCACGCCTGCATGACCTAAAAGGATATGAGCATGTGCATGATAAAAATGAGTCACCGAAATAAATGTAATATGTCCCATTTCTTCTTTTTGTTCACTTTTCCCCCTAGTTTAATGTGAATTGTGTTAGTGGGGATACTCTAATTGTATTTTAATCAGGCAGTTGCTGATGTTCTCTTAGGTATCCATTGTGGATGACACAATTCTTCTCCCTGTGCAAGAAACTGGTATTGGTCAGGAACTGTCCATAACTGAAGTTCATTCAGAGGACTCAGGAGACTGTAATTAACATTATATACTCAGCTTTAAAAAGATGTCATTGTGTTCTCTGATTTGAGTGAGACAAATGGTGTATAAACTCAAAGAGTGATCTCTCCTTCTTCAAATTCTTATAGCACTTTGTCTCTATTTTATACTTACGCTATTCCACCTATTCAGTCATTTTTCAACTGTGTCCAATTTTTTGTCACCCCATTTGGGGTTTTTTTGGCAAAGATACTGAAGTGATTTGCTATTTCCTTCTAAACTAATTTTATAGATGAGGAAACTGAGGCAAACAGGATTAAGTGACTTGTCCAGGGTCACACAATTAGTAAGGATCTGAGACCAGATTTGAGCTCACAAAGAAGAGTCTTGTGACTCCAGGCTTGGTACTATTCACTGTCCAATCCACCTGATATCATAATTCTTTTGTACGTGTCGTTGCTCCCATATTAGGCTCTAAGTTGCTTTGGAACAAATACTGTTTTGAATTTCTAATAATAGCTGCTTAATAATGTTTTCTTAATGACTTGTTAGCAATAAAAGGGTTTAAAATTGCATAAATGTCAGTACAACTCTAATGTAAATTATATATGCAAATAGAATTTTTTTTTACTTAATGACTTAGCAAACTTTTATCAAGCTCTTTTTGACAACCATGCACTGTGAACATAGGCACACATGGAGAGAAGTGCCTGACAGGAGATGACAAAAATGCCACTCTGTATTGCGATGAAAGATACTAAACATTCTATCTGTAGAACTAGAAGGGGCCTCTCAGCACATCTAATCTGATTCCATTTTAAAGATGAGAAAACATACTGAATAACTAAACAAATTTTGGTACATCGGTAGAATAGAATGCTATTGCGCTCTTAAAAAAATAAGAGGATGGTTTCATAGAAACCCAGGAAGACATGCATGGTTGAATGAAGAGTGAAGTGAGGAGAATCAGGAGAACAGTGCATACAATGGGGAAAACACTGTAAAGGAAAAAAAAAACTTTGAAAGACTTAAGAACTGTAATTGATGAAAAAACTAACTCCAATTTATGAAGAATGATGATGAAACATACAGCTGACCTCCTGACAGAGAGAAGATGGACTCAAGATGTGAAACGAAAAATATATTTTTGGACATGGCTAATGTGGGAATTTGTTTTGTATATTTGTAACATGGAGTTTCTTTTTTCTTTTTTCTGATGGAGAGAGATGAGAGGTGATTGAAAAGAAAAAGAAACTGAGGGCCAGGCATGTTAGAGAACTCTAATTTTAGAATCAAATAATTGTTCACATTTTAGCCTTTGGGTGTTCAGTCTTTAGATTGATTCTACAAAGTAATTTTGCAAGGAAATTAGCAATCCATTTTAAAAGAAGACTCAACATGCATTATCTCATTTGATTCTAATAACCTTTTGTGGTTGATACTATTAAGTTTTCTTATCCCCTTTTTACATGTAAGGAAAGTTAAATTCAGAAAAACAATTCCTATACAAGATTGAGTCAGAACTTGAACTCAGGCCTTCTGACTCTTGTTCCTCCACACTGTACTAGCACACTTATATCTCCTTATCTCCTTTCTTTTTAACTAAAGTACTTCCCAGCTACTATGAACTTTGCCCCAGTTTCCAAAATACTGACGCTATCAAGGAAAAAGGACTTTCTTTGTGTTCTATTTCCCCCCACTGTTTGCAATGGCTTCTATCTAAATTAAGACAAAGTTTTTTTAAATATGACTGTAATTAATTATGTCTGTTTTTATTAGTTTTTTATTATTTTTTTGTTTTTTTGTTTTATTTTTTTTATTAATTGATTTATTTACTTTTAGTTTACAAGATTCAGTTCCACAATCTCTTGAGTTTCAAATTTTTTCCCTCCCACCCCCCAAGAAAAAGTTTTACATTAAGTATCTCCTAAAGACTCCCTAAGTGTAAGACACTATACTCAGTGAAAGCCAGACTTGGTCCTTAGCCCCTTGGTTGATATGGAATTTCTAATCAAATCAACAAATATTTGTTAAGGACATACTATGTATTAGTGTCCTAAACAATGTGGGTTTTAGAAGATGAATGAGAAATATGGTCCCTCCTTTTGAGAAGCCTTTCTCATTGAGAAGTTTACAATTATACAATTAAATTAATTGCCAATAAGTGTTATATACATATAGACAAATGAATAGCAAAAGAGTATATTATTTGTTGGAATTTTCACATTTGGTGGAAGAAAGGAACTGGTTATGTAAAGTCAAAACCTACCCAATCACAAAGGACTCAAGGATTTGAGTTTTCTGTTCCCAATCCCAACACTCTTTCAATTATATTCTTTTAATACCTATGTTTCGATGGATCCAACCACTTAATATGACCTCAATATGACCTGTGGCCCAGGTTATATTCAATCCATTATTGTAATCAAACAACTGTTCAATGAATAGGCATATATTAATTATAGTAATACATACCAGTTAAGAGAACGATGTAGTGGATTGAGAGTCACCCTCAAAGCTAGGAAGACTTGAATTATAATTCATAACCCTCCACATGCTGACTATGTCACCATGGACAAGTCACCTAACCTTTCAGTAATCCAAGAAACTGAGACTACACAGAGACGGTACTCACCTGCATTGATAGTTTTCTACCCAAGTTCCTCATGCTAATGAAATCACTGATAAAAAATAAATCTTTATCCCTATGTTCAAGATACCATGTTAGAGCCTGGGGTTACAAAGACATGAATGAAATATTCCTTGTCCTTGAGAATACTACATTCTACTGGGATGACCTCAGTGGCCCCTTGTCATCCTAGAATCTATAGGTTCACACCTACTTCTCTGTCCAGTTAAGAGTCAGACAGGAGTTAGGGGTCTTTCCTGAGAACAATTCTTGCCATAGACTCAACCTTCTTCCTGGTGACATTTTCTTATTGCCAGGCCATAGCTATCTATGGAACTTTTCTTGACTATTCTTTAACTTCTATCCCTACTACTTTGCTTTCCTTTTTTAGATTATTGTTAGTGCGATTTCTATGGAAAGCAAGATAAATCTAAGGTAACTCTTACAGAACACTTGTCTAGATGGGAGATAAATTGGCAAGAAATGATGTCTACAACATCAAAAACCCAGATGAAACCTGGAAAATGCAGGTAATCACTGAAATCTTTCCAAAAGCCTGAATGGTTGGGTATCATTTATCATCCATTTATCATTTATTTTTTCATCTTTCACCTAGATACTCTGGCAATATTTCATATGACAAATGCCTGACTGTTGGACTTTTTTATTCAGGAAAGTTGTTTTGAAACTACCTGAAACAAAAATAACATGCAAGGATATATTTCTTCTATTATATCAAAATAACTATACACTTATTTCAGAATTCTTGAGTTATAAAACAAGCTCAGCATTCATTCTTGTAGTCAGTATTAGAGCATATAGAATACTAAAAGAGGGCCTTATTTTACTTTATTCTGATCTAATCTCCAAGTATAAACTAGAGTTATGGAGAATGGTTATTATCTTTTTCTTTTCCTCCCTTCCTCTTTGAATCTTTCTCCCTCTCTTTTTAGTCTCCTCTCTACTCCTCTACTTTGGACTTTGTCTCTGTTTCTGCACCCGTTTGTCTTTCTGTTCCTGTATAAAGACAGCTAGGTTGTGTAGTGGATAAACTCTGGGCTTGAAGTCAAGAAGATTTGAGTTCAAATGTGACCTTGGTCACTCACTTGTTTTGTGACCCTGAGAAAGTTACTACCACCGTTTCCTCAACTCTAAGATGGGGATAATAAGAGCATCTATACCCCAGTCTGTGTTATGAAAATGTTTGTTTTATTCCTTAGATAAAAAGTAAAATAAATTTTAAAAATACACTTGGGATAGTCCTGGCACATAGTGCGTTCTTAATAAATGTTCACTCTCTCTGACTGAGAAAAATAAAAGATTCTCTGACAGAGAGACAGGGGGGGGGGGAGTGAGAGAGAGAAGGGGAAACATGAAAGAAGAAATTAAAGGGAAAGTGAACGACAAAATTACTAGGTATGGGAGAAATTAGGGATTTGCCCAGAGGCTATGTCTTTATAGTTCTATTGCTTGTGTATTGATGCACCAAGAGTAAGACAGCAAGCAGGAAGTGCAGATGTTCACATTCCTCACCTTAATTCACTCTAACTGCATTTATTTAAGGCTTTAGTTAAACATTTTGTCCATCTAAAACACAACATATTGGACTATGTGGGTGGTGGGTGAAAGCACTATAAGAACCTTCCATTTTACTTTTTTTTTCTTTCTGGTTTGGTTGTTTTCAAATGAACTTTTAAGGCTAAACTGGAATTTTAAAAAATTCTGGTGCTTAAGAAATAAAGAAGAAAAGTAATTTGTTTGGTAGAAGTTTCAGAAAGTCATAATGGCAAGTTGTAGCTTGCCTTGATTTCAGGGCTTACTTATTGTACCTCAGGCATATAGGTAGGTGGAGTTTAAGCTGGGAGGAAGAAAGAAGGTGCGAATTTCTTGAGGGCAGGGATTGTATTTCTGCCTTAAAAATACCTCCAGTGTTTAGTACAGTGTCTGGCATATAGCAAATGCTTAAAAAAGGCTTGTTGACTGATTGTGAAGAGCAGCAATGGTCAAGCAATGAGATTTTAGGATTGTACAAAGTGATAAAAACTTTCCTTTGGGGTGAGGTTAGGTCAGGAAAGAACTTAACTGGAGGCTTGTGTATTTTTTAGGTTTTGATCACTCATCAAGAAAGGAATGTGTTTGAACAAAATGAAGAACATCATCCAGGAACTAGAAAAATAACTTTTATTAGCATCTCAAAAGAAAAAAAAAAGTAATGAGTCTAGCTAGCCACTGGGTGCACCTGAGAGTCTTCTCATTACTATGATACTGCTTTCATAAAGTTGGCAGGCTTTGAAGCGGATAATTAGCATGTGTTTACTACAGTTTCTCCCAGAGACCATTTCTGTGAGCTGACCAAGTTTTAAGCTGTTGATTCTCAGTGTGTATTTCCAGTCATAAAAGACCAGGATTCTTTTTACCAAAGAATGCATTTTACCAAAATATGCTTATCTTGTCTATGCTTGGAGGCCCTTTCAGTGGGAGCTGCATAAGTGAGAGAGAACCAGGAGGATTTGCAGAGTCAACGTGCAGGCTTATGTGTGTATATGTACAAAAGTAGAATAAAATGACACAAATTTTCTCTACTATGTCATCACATTTTTTTAGTATGCATTTTCTTTTTAAAATTAATTTTATTTACTTTTTATTACATTTTAAGTTCCAAACTATCTCTCTGCCTTGCTCCTCAATCTGCCTTAGAGAAGGCCATCCACCATTTGATGCAGATATAGATATAAACATATTATGAATACTTCTATTTATCAGTTCTTTCTCTGGAGGTGGATGGACTCTTCCTTCATAGGTCCTTTATGGTTCATCTTGTGGGAAACAATAGAAGGAATTTTGTTTCCACAGGCTTGAAGTACTCCTCTCTTTGAGTGGTGGCAGAATGTAAGTCAGGGGTGAAGGGTTCTAATCAACGCTGTGATCTGGCAGAGCCAGGCTTCTGATCAGGTTGGGGGGTTAGAGGTTTGTATACATGCTTGACGAACTGTTGGAGGAGAGCATGACATGGGCAGTTTGGGAGGTTGTGACTAGCCAATAGAGAACAAAGTGGGAAATTTGAATGGAAGCAGCATAAAAGGGTCCTATTTGTCTGAGTCCCTGTACTCTCCATTCTGGAGTTACTCATTCACTAGGAATGTAAAATAAATGTAAAATAAAGGTAATGAAAACCTTCCTGGCTTTCCAATGGATATTATTTATTCCTAGACTAAGGATGTTTCTCACAATTTGAGTATGTATAATATGTAAAATTACTTGGTGTTTCACAATTATTCTTCAAGCAATTTAGCTGTTATTGTATACATTGCTCTCATGGTTCTGCTCATTTCACTTTTCATTATTCACGTAAGTCTTTCCATGTTTTTCTGAAAGAAATGCCATTCCTTTTTTAAAAAAAAAAAACCCAATATATTTCCACATTAGTCCTTGTGAATGAAGAATCTGAACAAAATGGGAAAAACCATGAGAAAGAAAAAAAAGAGAGAAAATAGTTTGCTTCGATCTTCTTTCGGACTCCATGGTTCTTTTTCTGGATTTGGATAGCATTTTCTATCACGAGTCTTTTGGGATTGTCTTAGATCACTGCGTTGCTGAGAAGCAGCTCATCATTTCTTATAACACAGTGGTATTCCATCATAATCATATACCACAACTTGTTTAGACATTTCCGAGTTGATGGGCATACCCTCGATTTACAGATCTTTGCCACCACAAAGAGAGCTGCCATAAATATTTTGGAACATATGGATTCTTTTCCTTCTCCCCAATCACATAGCATTTTGTAAAAAGTGTAAATGTATAGGCATTTTTCTATGAAAAGCATTAATATACAGAAACAGAGCCTTAGAAACCATTTTTGAAGTTGTAATAAAAATGTTTCATCATAAGAACTAAATTTAGAACGTTGAAGTGACTGAGGTAAATCTAAGACTGGTGTATTATGACTAGATAATAGAAAGGACTTTCAGGTAAAGTGATTGTCTTGGCAACTAGACAATACATAGACTGTTGGATTTAGAATCAAGAAGACCTAAGTTCAAATTCTACTTATGACACTTACTAGCTGTATCATCCTGGTCAAATTAAATAGTTTAACTTCTTTTGGCCTTAGTTTCCTCATCTGTAAAATGAGTACATAATAGCACTTACCTCTCAAGGTTTTTGTTTGTATCAAATGAGATATGTGAAAAACGTTTTATAAATCTTAAAATGCTATAAAAATGATAGCTATTATTGTTATTAATGAATTTTCTTTCTGATTTTCTGATTTTGGATGCTTTGTTTTCATACAATCCTAAGAGAAAAAGTTAACACATAGGTTTCCTTGAAACAGCAGTAATGTTGTTTTCTTTTCTGACTTGATTAATCTGTATCATTATCATTAAAGAAGAATTTCCACCTTGGGATTCCTGTTACGGACCTCTCAGTATGGGGTCCTATAGACAACCACTTTCTAAGTTCAATTGCCTTATAAAGGAGCTATCTTTGGTAACAACTACAGTAAGCTATTCAGGAATTCCAAGAGGGGCCAAGCCAAACTTACTTCATTTGGAATTCTGCTCTCCAGGAAACAATGATGACATTTACTGAGCATTCACATGTGCTGGGCTTAACTCAGTACAAAGACAATTAGTGTTGTCCCTACCAATCTAGGAGTTTATTAGAAGGATTTATATTTTTAAAATGTATTTTTGCACATTGTTGGTAAAGTTGTGAACTGATCCAACCATTCTGAAAAGCAATTTAGAGCTATGCCCAAAGGGCATAATGTGCACACCCTTTTACCTAGCAATATCACTTCTAAGTCTGTATCCTAAAGAGATCATAAAAACAGGAAAAGGACCCACATGTACAAAAATATTTATAGCAGCTGTTTTTGTGGTGTCTAAGAATTGGAAGTTGAGGGAATGACTATTAATTGGAGAATGGCTGAACAAGTTGCAGTATATAAATATGATAAAATACTATTGCTCTATAAGAAATGATGAACAGGTGGACTTCAGAAAAAAACCTAGAGAGATTTACATGAACTGATGTTGAGTGAAGTGAGCAGAACCAGAACATTGTACACAGCAGCAGCCATGTTTTGTGATGACTGACTTTGATAGACTTAGCTCTTCTCAGCAGTGCAAGGATCTAAGATAACTCCAAAAGACTCAGGATGGAAAATGCTATCTATGTCTAGAGAAAGAACTATGGAGTCTTATTCCACCTTGAAATATAGTATTTGCTTTCTCTTTTTTTGTTTCTTCTCTCTCCTGGTTACTCCCACTGGTTCTAATTCTTCTTTGCACATAACTAATGTGAAACTATGTTTAATATAAATGTTTATTAGAGCCTATATCAGATTGCATGCCATCTTGAGGAGGGGGGAGGGGACAGGTGGAGAAAATTTAAAACTCAAAAGCTTGTGGAAGTGAATGTTGAAAATCAAAAAGAAATAAATTAATTTGAAAAAAGAGAAAGCCAAAGATGAATAGAATACTTTCATAAGGGAGGTTTCAGATAAGTTTACATAGAGGACATAGCACTTGAGCTGAGGTTCAGAGGAAGCAGATTCTGAAAAATGAAAATGAAAAGTACATGCTCTCAGTAAGCCAAGGCCTTGTGTGTTAGAATACAAGTTAACCAACATATCAATAAACATTTATTAAGTGTTTACTATTTGCCAGGTACTGTGCTAAGCACTGGGGATACAAAAAGTAAAAAACAAAACAAAACAACAAAAAACAACAGTCCTTGCCCTCAAGGAGCTTACAATAGGGAAGAAAACATGCAAACAAATATATACAAAGCTAGCTATGTATAGTACGAATAGCAAATAATTAATAGAGGGAAGGCACTGTAAATAAGAGGGGTTAGGGAATGCTTTCTGTCAAAGGTGGAATTTTAGTTTGGGTTTAAAGGAAGCTGGGCAGCTCAGTAGTCAGAGCACATGGAGAAAGTTTCCAGGCATGGAGGACAGCCAGAGAAGATGCCCATAGCAGAGAGATGGATTGTATTGTTCACAGAACACTCAAGAGGCCAGTGTTACTGGATTAAATAGTTTATGGCAAGGAGTAAGGTGTAAGAAGACTGGAAAGCTAGAAGAGGATTAGGTTATGGAGGGCTTTGAATGCCAAACAAAGCATTTTGTATTTAATCGTGGAAGCAAAGGAAGTCATTGGAGTTAATGAATAGGGATTTATGATTGGACCTGTACTTTAAGAAAATCACTTTAGTGGCCAGATGGAGGATGGATTGGAGTAGGGAGAGATGTGAAACAGGCACACTGTGCAAGACATTAGGATTAAGAAGGAAATCAGATACAGTCCCTTCCCTGAAGGAACTCAAAACAAATTACTTAATATGTGGGGTCCAAAACTGTCCACTCTTCAGGAAAAATCATTGAGGCAGAGCTCCAAGCCAATAGCATTTCATTAAAGGCTCCATGGTCCCCCTCTAATGAAGTGGACTGTAGGGCTTCCTCATGATCTGAGATGCCCCCTTGTCCCCAGGACCTTACTTTTATAGGGTTTGAAACCCAGACACTCCAAGGTGGCAAAGTAAAATACAAAGTCTCACTGATAGACCTTGCTTTTGACCCGCCATGGAGGGCCAGAAATGATGTGTCAGCACAAGTAATCACAAGATGGGTAAAGCAAAGGTCATCTCTAAGTGGTCATAACTAGCAGGTTATTGCAGTAATCAAAAAGAAAGGTGATGGAAGCCTCTGCTAGAGTGTTAGTATTGATGAAGGAGAGAACAGGATATAGTTGAGAGGTGTTGCAAAGTTGAAAGCAGGCCTTGACAACGACTTGGATATGGGGGATGAGAGATAGTTAGGAATACAGGATGGCTTCTAGGTTGTGGGCCTGAAGAACTGGGAGGATGCCCCCTACAGTAATAGAGAAGGTAGGAAAGAGGAAGGGCTGAAGAGGAAAAATAATGAGTTGTATTTTGGGGCATATTGACAGAAATAATTAATTTAGACCCCTATTTTATTCCAAACTTATTTCTAATCAGTATTAATTAATCTGATATGATTCCATGGGGATAGTGAATATAAGTTCTATATATCAGGCTCCACAGCTACGAACTAGTAGTTGTAAAGTTCACTTGCCTAACCACAAAAATGCTGATGACTAAACCTAGTGTAGGTGGGATGTCATAATGATATGGAAATTTCCTCCAACTTATTTTTGTACTTCCAGACATCTCTTGCTAAACATGAGCAGGTGCCCATCTTATGACCACTTAGCAGAGATGATCCTTGTCTCATCATTTCTATCAACCAGTGAGACCTTGCATTTTATTTTGCCTCTACTGAGTGTCTGGGCATCAAACCCTATATAAGTAAGGTCTTGGAGACAAGCTGGCATCTCAGAGCATGAGGAAGCCCTGAGGTCCACTTCATTAGAGGGAGCAATAAACCCTTTAATGAAATGCTGTTGACTTGGAGCTCTGACTCGGTGTTTTTTCTTGCAGATTGGAATATTTTCGCCCCCACATGGTAAGTGATTTCTATGGTCCAATTTGTTTTGAGGTCCTTGAGGGAATGGGCTGTATGTGATTTCATCTTCTTAATCCTAATATCTTGCACAGTACCTTTCACATAACAGACACTTAAGAAGTGTTTGTGGAATTCAATTGGGTCAATGGAATTAGTCCTGCTCAAATCGTGGGTCCCTGGACAAGTCACTTCATTTCTCTTTGACACAGCTCCCTTGTCTAGAAAATCCCTGTCCAAGGTTGTTGAGGTGGTGAAATGTATATATAATATACTTATATGCAACTTTAAGGTTTACATAGTGGTTTTTTGGCTTGTCTTTTGCAAAACAATCCATTTGAATTATGGAGTACAAGTATTATTTTTTCTATTATTCCCCCCTCCCCAAGGGGAAAACAGAATTTAAATAAAATGAAAGAACTCTTTCTTGGCTTTTTAAGTATGGTGACCACACTGAATAGGTTTTCTGTAACAGTCTAGTTTCCAAATACTATACAGTTATCCCTTCCACATCTCAGGCATTAGGGGAGTAGGAGCCTACTTTCTACTCCCAACACCCACCACACCCCTCACTCTCACCCATATCCTGCAATCTGGTAAATCTAAGTACAATTTTTTTTGACTCTCCCTCTGTACCAGAGAAGAAATCTGAATTATTATGGAATTAAAAGATAAAATATATTGATATTCTATGATACTATACATATATTTTGTGCATTTCAAAGTTTCTAAACTTTTTCTGTGTAGTCTACTGGGCTTTGCCTGTTGTCTTTAGTTTCTGCAAAACTCCTGAAAAATTCCCACTTAATTTCTTTTCCTTTTTGGAGGGGGGAAGGCAGGGCAATTGGGGTTAAGCGACTTGCCCAAGGTCACACAGCTAGTAAGTTAAGTGTCTGAGGTCAAATTTGAACTCGGGGGATCTCCTGACTACAGGGCCAGTGCTCTATACACTGCACCACCTAACTGCCCCTATCCCCCTTAATTTCTTATGCTGACCCATGATTCAGCAAAATCATGATGGGCAAAGTGTCAATGTGGAAGGGATAACCGTATGCTGTTATTCTCATAAACCATTAAAATATCTTGGAAACTCCAACATTTTCTTTTTTTTTTTTAAATTTTATTTTAGTTTGCACCATTCATTTCCACAAGATTTTGAGTTACATATTTTCTCCCCCTCTTTCCCCCACCCACCACCCCAAAACAGCCATCCCAGTGTGTCCC
>CM053591.1:69865593-69935881 GCA_028646515.1 Pseudochirops corinnae
CTTGAAAACAAAAGCCAAGTCTGGGCTGTGCACTTTCAGAAGTGGGTACAAGGGGAAGGGGAGGGGAGCGCTGCTGTGCTGAGCGCGCTCGGCTTTGTCCTGTAACCTCCTTTAGCTACTATTAGGTGCCACCAGAGGAAGAGACCTGCGAGGTGGGAGGTGGGGGAAGGGCAGAGGAGTGCCGAGAGAGGACCAAAGAGCGAGCATTAGCCTCCGGAGGGGCAGGCGCCCCAGTGAGCAGAATTGACAAGCCTGTGGCTCCTAGTTGTAGAGGTGGCTGCGATCCTAAGTACTGGAGCCGGTACCCCGGAGCCCGCCTCTTTTTCATAGGGGCTTGGGTCGTCCGCTAGTCCCTCTCGCAGCCCCGCGCCGGCGCTGACGCTGCAGCTGCTGCTGCTGAGCTTCCCAGAACAATGAGGCCGGTAGCGCGGGAGGCGCGGAGCTACGCGCAGCCCCCTCCCCGCCTCCCTCGACACACTCCCTCCCTTCATTCCCAGAGCGAGCGATGACTAGTGCCGGCGGCCGGAGCACCTAGCAGTGGCAGCGGCGCCCGTGGCAGAGGCGGCGGCCAAGCAGCGGTCCAGGAGAAGGGAGAACCGCGAAGGGGACAGACAGAACTAGCCGCAGCAGCAGCCGGAGCAGGAACGGCGGCCACCTCGCAGGCTGCAGCCCCGGCAGCCTCAGCATGTCTGCCCCACGGCAGCCACCGCAAATCTCGCTTCCGCCCAGGCAAACACCCACCCTGCATCAAAGGCGGCCCCAGAAGCAGCCAAAGCAGAAGCGGCAGCTCCCCAGCTCCCCCGATCTTTAACGCCCCGAGGGAGCCCTGCTCCTGCTCCTGCTCCCGCTCCTGCTCTTAGGTAATCCTTGAGCCTAACCTGATGACCCAGCACCCACCCCTACTCTCCAGGTTAGCATCGGGTTTACTGAAGTGAGACAGGGAAGCATTGCAGGCAGGGTTCGGGGCAGCGGGATGGAAGGGCTGGTTTTATCAGCTGGGGGAGAGTCGAATCTCCTTAACCATGTGTGTGCTCGCCAGTTTGCATCCAGCTCCTGACACTACATGGATAGTATACCTATCTAGGCATTCTCCTTTACAGCGTGACTCGTGTGTGTGTGTGTGTGTGTGTGTGTCCGTCCTCGTGTGCGCGCACCCGTGAAACTGCTGGGGAATAAAAATGTGGCACACTCTTCCGACTCCAGCCTTCCTCAGCCGGAGCGCTGAGGTATCCAGAGTATTTTGAAGAGGCGTTTGAGAGAGGCTTGGTTAAGGAGGGGAAAGTGGCAGGGGCGCGGAGGCGGGCGATGCCTTTCTTCTTGGTACAAGAGTGCCGGTGTGCGGTGAGGATACAACGCTGACTTACAGAGAGAGAAAGAAAGCCTTGTATGTTCCTAATTCTTAGAATAAGTGCTGTGTGTGTGTGTATGTGTGTGTGTGTGTGTGTGTGTGTATTGATGAGGGACGTGAAACCTGGTGCAACATGACAAGGTTGCATCCTGAAAACTATGTAAAAGGAAGCTTTTCCTTTTTTTTTTTTTTAACCTTTGGTTTTTTAGAGAAACAGTTACTCTTGATTGTCCTTTCCTCATCTTTTTCTAGCGGCACCGAGACATCAATTTGGGTTTTTAAATGCACCCTGATTATTTTCCAGTTCTCTCCAGCTCCAATGTTGCCAGGTAGAAACACCTCCAGAATTGCCCGGGCTTTAATTCTCCTGCAATGGCACAAACAACGCTACTTTTTGTGGAAAGGTTTCCCACCTTTTACAACGTTTGTATTTCAATGCCTTTTAAACTCTCTAGAGTGTTGAATGTTCTTTATAATGTGGTATATATGTATGTAGCTTGGTCTGAGGAGGACTTAGCGAAGCTAAAATTGTGTTTTCAGTAGGACTTGCCTGCTAAAGAGACTTGAATAGATGTTTAGAGAAGCTATGCTTTCCAGGAATTTAAATGAGATTTTTGTGATTGCTTTCCAAGTCTTTCCTACTAGTACCATATTTGTTTTGTCAGGTTGAACTTTCAAAGCTTTTTTATGTTGTGTGGATCACTTTTTTTCTTCTTCAGGAAAACCAATGTTTGGCCAGATTTTTGTTAACTTATCTTTACCGGACAACACTGATGGTTTGCTCTGGAGTAATATACATGTTGTCAGGATCGTTATCTTTTCTGTAATTAGAGCGCTGGTCACAGTGAAAAATCATCCGTTTAAGATTATTTGTCTAAAGCAAGGAATTTGTATGAGGGTGTAAAGTTTGATAAGCTAATTTAGGACTATTTGTGTTTTATCTAAAGTAATGAGTGAGCACCTACTATATACAAGGCACCATTTAATCACATTTTGCATATTTAAACAAACCAGATGCTTGAGGTTATTCAGTATTTTACTTCAAGTTGTGAAACTGTGGTTCATAGAGGAAACAGTAATATAAATTTGTCTAGTCAAAGGCAAACTTAGCACTTTGAGGGCTATAAATCAAAAGATCACCCTGCTATTAGAAATTTGATGTTAAGGTTTCTTTTAAATGGAACATGTGTCTGGATTTAAGGCTATATATGTTGTGTAAAACTCCAAAAAAGACTTTTTTTCCCACTCCCAAATGAGACTCTTGGCCAACATTTTCATGATCCTGTATGGATATGCTACTAGTATCCCTCAGAGTCACATTGAGAAATAGACATGGTAGATGGATAGTGGCTGAAATGCAAAGAAAAGCCTAAAAGGCATCTTTTTTTTGGCTATTGTAATTATAACTAATTCAGGCTTTATCTTGGGAAGGAAGAAATAAATTATAGGTATAAGAAAAGATTGAAGATGCCGAACTATTAGAGGCTTTATGTGAAAGAGTAACTTTTTTTATGCTAAAACACTTTAATAGTCAACCAGGTAGGCACCTTTAAAAGTATAAAGTCTGCTACATTTAAAAAAAATCTTGGATACTTTCCAAATATTTTGTGATGAGACTTAGTTTTTAATATTTCACAGGTCTTTGGTTCTGTTTTCCTACTCTTTATCACTCAACACTAAAACAATTTGAGTCACATCTAAGGATCTTGAAATGCTGCAAGTCCAATTTGTGTCCCATAATTTAAAAAGGATGTTGTATCCCTTGGACAGAAGCTATAGGGCTTCAAAAATCAGAATCAATTTTGGAAACCTAGGTGTTATGAACTAAGACTAAAGGAGCCATGATTATTTGAACTGGAGAAGAGACAGGTGGGAAGGTGATTTAATACTGTTCCCCAAACAGTGTTATTAAGAATATGGTGACCATTTCTGCTGAGGACAGGTTGAGAGGAAAAAGAATTTAAGCTGCTTTGGGCTGTATGGAGAGTATGACAAAAAAATTTCTGCAATAGGTTGTTGAGTAGAGCCAAAGACTTCTCTTCTATTAAATTCAACAGACATTAAATGCTTTCTGCATACTAGGTACAGTGCTAAACCTTTGGTGGAGAAAATGTATTTATTTTCCAAATTTTGTTTTTATAAAAGTGAATTTTATTATATGTAATTATAGAAAGTAACATGAAGTAGACTGAGTTCATACTAATGAGTAGACACAGGTCTTTGAGATCTGCTTTAATGACTAGAAAAGAACATAAGATTTTTTAATTATTAGTTTAACTTTATGTAAAACACCAATTTTCTCTCCTAAGTAGGCTGAGATACAAACTGAAATCTTCCACACACAAGTCTATTCCCAACTAAAGTGCTACTCTCATCTCAGTTCATTAATTGGTCCCATAACACCAATGGATTTTTTTGTAGAATTACAGCAATGTTGTAAATGGTCAGTGAGTAATAATAATAGCTCACATTTATAAGGACCTTTAAGGTTTGAAAAGTGTTTTACATACATTATTTTATTTGATCTTCACAATAATCCTGTAAATTAGGTGCCATGATTCCCTCCATTTTATAGATGTAGAACCCAGGGATCATGCATTCAAGTCTCTGATTCTATATTCAAAAGAGTATGTGTTATGGGGAGGGGAGATTTGTGATTTTACTGTGGAATTTGTTTAGATAGTATTGAGGATGCCACTGTAAACCAATTTTGTTTGGGCAGTTGTGTATAGAGTAGGTATGTTTGTTGAACAAAAACAGAAATAATAACATTTAAATACATAGCTGTAACTGGCTACAATCATATGGAAGGAAAATAACTAGGAGAGGGAGAAGGGAAGTGGTATGGATTGACTGACTCAATAGTCAACAGAAAGTAGTTGCCTTTGGAGGGGGCAATTCAAAGAACTAGTACATTCAGGCGTTCTGAGAAGATAATAGGCTCTCCTACTCCCTATGAAACTAGCGCACAGTTCGTGTTGGTCTCTTTTATTTGTGGTTCTGTTTAGGTAGAATTTTGAAGCTCACAAAATGCTTTTTCTCAAAATAATACTCTACGGTAGAATGTACAGATATTAATCCCCATCTTACAGAGAAGGAAACTGAGACCCAAAGAGGCAAAGTGTTATATCCTACTTACATAGCTAGTATCAGATCACGTCCCAATACTTTTACAAGCCACTGTTCATCCTCTGGCCTCACTTCCTTCCTTTACAAATATTTGCTTTTTAACATTACTCAATTTACACCACTCATGAGCTTATAAGTTCATAGATTTGGAGCTGGAAGAGACTTTAAAGGTCATATAGTACAACCTTCTTGTTTTATAGGTGAGGAAACAGGTTCAGTGGTTAAATGATTTGCCTCTTCTGCTGTTCATCTCTTTCCCAACCCTGGATTAGCCCTAACCATCTTCCTCCACTCTTTGCTTCAGTGGAATCCAGTAATGCTGGAATAAATCACACAACCATATTGACTGGATTCACTATTTAAAAAAGAAATTGTCTCAGTTGGGACTCAACTGCTGCATGCTGATCCTTTCACCCTTCCCTGGTGGTCAATTCTGTTGAACTCCCCATAGCAGTTTTTCTGAACTTTTCCTCTCCTCTCATCCTTTCTCCTCTCTTTTTTTCTCCTCTACTTTTCTCTTCCTCTTTTTCTTTTTTCTCCTCTCTTCCCTTTTCTCCACTCACTACCACATCCCTCTTACTCTGAGAAGACATTGCCTTATATTTTATTTTATTTTCTGAGGCAATTAGGGTTAAGTGACTTGCCCAGGGTCATTCAGCCAGTATCTGAGGCCTGATTTGAACTCAGGTCCATCAGCCTTCAGGGCTGATGCTCAAATCATTGTGCCATCCAGCTGCCCCTACCTCATGTTGTATTAGAAAATTTAAAATCCTGCATCTTGAAGTCCTTCATTCAACTCTTCAGTTCTGCGATTTAAGTTATCTTAGAATTTTCTTTTTTTCTTCAGTCTCTGATGTTGTCCTTCTCTATGACAATGCTAGAGGCTCTACCTGTACCCTAGATTCTATCCCACTTCCCTACTCCAGGAGATTTTCCTTCCACTATCAGTTCTTTTTCCATAACGTTTAACCTCTTTACCTAACCGCCTTTTTCTTTGCTATCTACAAACACTCCTAGCTCTCCCCATTCTTAAAAAAAAATCTTTTTTCCAGGGGATGATTCTGCTATCCCATCAAGTAGTTATCCTGTCTCTCTACACCCTTTCACAGTCAGCTTTGTTTTGTTTTAGAAAAATTCTCACACTCATTGTCTCCACTTTTACTCTTTCTCTTTTGGAAACAGTTACTGCTTAGAATACAAATGGCTTCCAAGTTTATACCTTGAGTCCACCCCTCTAATCTGAGCTCCCATCACACATCTTTTGAGATCTCCACCTAATTAATGGTCCCATTAATGTCCCAAATGGCATGTGAAAGGCAACACATCTAAAGCAGAACACATTGTCTCTCCCTCAAAACTCAAAACGTCCTAACGTTCCTTTTGATTGGTCACAGGTGCCACCCGATTTTAGTCACCTGGTCTGCAACCACGAAGGCATTCTTGACCTTTTACTCTTTGCGACTTCCTTTCTCTGTTGTTAAGTCTTCAATTTAGCCACCCACACAGTGTTCTAACTTGTGTACTTTTCTCTGCTCATACTACACAACCCCTCTTCCTCCTCCTCCTCCTCCTCTCTCTGCCTCTTCTTTTTCTTCCTTCTCTTCCTCCTCTTCCTAATCTAAGCCCTTACCACCTCTTACCTGGACTGTTGTAATTGCCTCTGGAATGACTCCATTTTCCATTCATCCTCCCACAGTAGCCAAATCAATGAATATGTATGCCACAGATATGATGACCATCATATATATTCCTCTTAAGAAGATTTAGTGACTCTCTGTTACTCTTAGGATAAGATACAAAATTCTGTTTGTCATTCAAATCCTTCACAATATTAATCTACCCTGTCTTTCTGGGCTCATTATATATTACTCTTCTTCTCACTGTTAATGCACCGGATCTTCTGATCAGGTTGTTCTTCCTAAATGATAATTCTGTCTCTCACCTCCATGCCTTTGTTCAGGCTGTCCCTCTAGAATGCTCTACTTTCCTTTTTCACCTTCACCTCGTGGATAAAGTTCTCAGTTCCCTTCAAGTCAGCGCTTAAAAGGCCTTACTTGATCCCCTAGTTTGTGGCACCAGTCCGACACTTCGTGAGTATTTTATCCATGTCCTGTATGTACTTCTGTCAGTGGTTCTCAACCTTCCTAATGCTGCGACCCTTTAATACTCATATGTGGGCGGACCTGCCTGAGACCAATGGAGGAGCAGTGTCTCGGTTCCTAAGATCATCGGAAATATGTGTTTTCCAATGGTCTTAGGTGACCCGTTTGACCCCCAAAGGGGTCGCGACCCACAGGTTGAGAACCGCTATTCTGTGTGAACATGTGTCCCACTTGTGCAGTATAAAGTCCTTGAAGACAGCAGAGATTGTTTCATTTTTGTCTTTATTATAGTTCTGTCATTGAGCAGAGTACCTGTGGCATATTGTAGACTCTCAGTAATAGCTGACATATAGTACTTTAAGGTTTGCAAAACATTTTCTCTATAGTATTTTATTTAATTCTCATATCTACTCTTTGAATTAGGTGTGAATTGTTCCCATTTCATAGGTAAGGCCCTTAAGACGGAGAGAGGTTACTGAATTGCCCGAGGTCACAAAGCTAGGATTTAAGGTAGAATTTAAACTCAGATCTTTCAGACTGTAAGCCCAGCACTGAACTTTCTCATTGATTTATTGATCGATTTGAATTATGTTTTTTTTTTCCAAAAGTGTAGGAAGATTAACATTGTTCTAGGATTTTTTGGTATAAGAATTGCCTCTGCCTCTAACCAACTGGAATTGATATTGCAGCATACCTCATACATTTAGATCTTTCCTAAAATGACTACATAGGAAGGAAGCAGTAACATCATTTCCAGGATTATGCAACTCTTCTTTTAGCAAATAAACAAATGAAGCACATAGGCACCAAAAACTTTGAAACATTTGTCCTTAGGGAGACTCTTAATTAATTCACAGATTTGGGGCCTTATTAAAATTCTTAATACTTTAGAGTAAAAATATCTTATGCATGATAATAAGAAGATTTTTTTAAGATCCAGCTTTGCTTTGAGAGTGTGGCAGTGTTGGAAAGGATATTTTCTTATTTTTATCTATTATAAGCGTTTACAGTTTGAGCTGGTTAAATTAAATTGGAGGATAGCAAATTTATGTAGACATCCTGAGGACACTACTTAAGAGGTAAGCTTTTAAATGTAGAGTTGTCTTCACTTAGGGATGAGAAATGGCCTTTGGGCCAAAAAAACCCCAAAAATCTGAATCAAAAAATGGCATCAAGACAGGTTCTCTTAGAGCAGTGGTTCTCAATCTGTGGGTCACAACCCCTTTGGGGGTCGAACAACCCTTTCACAGGGGTCACAGGGGTCGCCTAAGACCATCGTAAAACATATTTCCAATGGTCTTAGGAACCGAGACACTGCTCCTCTATCCGTCTCCAGGTGGGTCCATCCACATGCAGATATGCTCACATACCAGTATTAAAGGGTCACGGCATTAGGAAGGTTGAGAACTTCTGTCTTAGAGCATGATATGGAACATGAGAGTTTGTACTTTTTTCACTGAGACAAGTGCAAAGCTATACTTCTATAGTGTTAAAATTGGACAGAACTTTAGAGATCATCTAGTTTAACCCTGCTATTGAATAAATGGAAACTCAAAGAGTCCAGGCTGGCACAGAGAGTCGGGTTGAGTGTACTAGTGAACAAGAGTACTAAGGATAACGAAAAGATCTTTTTGAAAAGAGAAAAAGGCTGTATGGAGTATGAGGAAAATCAAAGGAGTTACAGGACCCGGTGCTGGGAGTACGATAGCATGATAAGTGGTGATGGAAAGAAGGAAAACTCTTTTTAACTCTAATTCTGTTTCTGTTTGCTATTATAAGGAGAATGTTGTTTGGTCTAAGGACAGAACGAAGCTATTTGAGAGGAAGTTGAAATGAGTTAGGAAGTGGCTGTAAGCACTTATTTAGCTGCCCTTAGTGAGTACAAGTCACCCAGTCAAGATGAACAGAAATCTAGGGTATTGAAAGAACTAGTTAAAAGCCTGGGAGTTTTGAAAAGTAATAGACAATAGGAGAGGTGTCTGCACAGCTGTGGGGGTGGGGGGGGAAGATTTTGTCTGCATTAGAGGCATCTGGTAGTGAACAGATAGAGTGCAGGGCCTGGAGTAAGGAAGACAGATGTGTCCTCAGATACAACTAGCTGTGTGACCTTGGGCAAGTCACTTGACTTCTGCTTGCCTTGGTTTCCTCAATTGTAAAATCGGGGTGATAATAGCACCTACACCCCAGGGTTGTTGTGAGGATCAAATGAGATAATCTTTGTGAAAAAAAAAAGGCATTTAGCTGAGTGCCTGGCTCATAATGGGTGATATATAAATGCTTGTTCTCTTTGTTTTCCTTCCTTTCCCCCAATTATTAAAAAAGTGAAGAAGGTTGGTGAGTTCTGTAGTGTAGACTATAGGTCAGTAGACTTCTAGTCTTGGAAAAATTCTAGAATTAATTTTTAAAGGGATGACTTATGGGCATTTAGAAAAGGAAGCAGTGGTCATTAATGGTCAGAAGGGCTTCATCATTAACAGGTCATAAAAGACTAGCATCATTTTTTTAAAAGTAGAATAACTAGACTGTAGATGAGAGAAATTCAGTAGATATTGCATATCTGATTTTTAGGTAAACTTTTATCAAAATGCCTCATAGTACTTTGTAGACAAAATGGAGAAAAGTAAACTAGGTGTTGTTATATTTAGGTAGATTTAGGGCTGGTTGAATGACTAAAATGTTAGTAAACTTTTTTTTTTAAAATCAGTGACTTTGATTAGTGCTTCTTAAACTGTGAGTCCCAACCCCATAGGGAGTCGGGACCCACAGTTTAAGAAGTGCTGAAGGGGTCATGAGTGGAAAAAGTTTAAGAAGCCTTGACTTAGGTGATGGCATATAGATGACTTTCTTAATTAAATCTGCTGAAAAGTAGAAGCTGAGCAGGATAGGTAACACATTGGAAAACCGAGTTAGCATCCAAAATGATCTCTAGGCTCAAAGACTGGACCATGTCTAATGATATGAAACCTAATAAGAATATTTTTTAAACATTAAACAGTTGGATTTTAAAAAATCACAAATATAAAATATAGGAGTTATAGACAATCTCTAAGTAAAAGATGTGGAGATTTTAATGAGCCTCTACCTTGAAATTTATCATTGATGTCACATGGAAGCCATAAAAGTTCATGCTTTTCTTGGCTACATTTGAGAGGCTCAGTATTTAGAAAAAGGAAGGTTACAAACTGCCCCACTGTACTTGGCCCTGGCAAGACTATATCTATAGTATTGTGTCTGTTTCTGGGAGCCAAATTTCAGAAGGGAAATTGATGTGGAGAGTCACTAAGATGATGAAGGAAGTGGAGACCAGGCAATACAAGACCTGATTAAAAGGTATTTAGAGATATTTATCCTCAAGAAGAAAAGACTTGGTGACGGTAGGGAAGGCATGATTACTTGTCTTCAAACATTTGAAAGGCTGTTATATGACAGAGAGATTAAGGAGATTCTTTTTGCTCCTATTAAGTACAAACTAGAAACAAAAGAAAAATAAATGGGAATTGAAGAGAGCCATATTTATGTTTGATCTAAGAAAATGCTTCTTAACCACTAGAGCTGCTTTTCAAGTGGTACCATCCTTCACGCTGGAGGATTTCAAGTAGAGGATTCCTTGGATTAGGTACTCTTAACGTTTTTAATGTCTTGGGTCTTTTTGTAAGTCTGGTGAAACCTATGGCTCTTTCGTCGAATAATGTTTTCAAATGCATAAAATAAAATAAAATACATATTACAAAGGAAACTAATTATATTGAAATAGTTATCAAAATTTAAAACAGATTTCAAGTTTGGTTGCCCCAAGGTAAGAAACCCCAGTCTAAATGAATGCTTGTTGAGGAAGTAATCAAATATAGGTTAGCACATGAAATTCGGTCTGCACAAAGTATGTCATAGTTCTCCGCTGACATTTATTTACTACAGCCTGCTTTTGGACATCTCTGTTTGGGTCTCTGAGCGGAGAGGTCAGGGGCTGACTCGGCAGGCGAACTACATTGTCTTCTATTGCTTCAAAATATTGGGGAATGTCTGTCACTCTTGAGTGACACACGGCCTGATGAATGAAGAGAAGCTTTTATTCTCTAAAAATAGGCTCTGTGACTCCATTAACATGAATGCTTCAATTAGGTAAAGCTCTCTTAGGATCTCAGATTTTTTCTCCTTATCCCACTTCCCTACATCATTCATCTGTGTGATTTTGAATGCTTTGAGCCTTGGAATAGGGGCTGGAAAATAGCTGCCGTGTATGTTTTGTTTATTGAAATGATACTCTTGGCTTTCCATTTCCCTTGTTCTGTTCACTCCTGTGTGACACAAACTTCCCAGTGCCCAAGCTAATCTGAGAGTCCCTGGTTGCCCCCAGATTAACCTGAAACAGATGAACCAGGCAAAGTGTACTTTCGTTCTCTAGGAGAGTTACGGGTTAAGGGGAAAGGGCACGAATGATATTAAATACAAATGATGTGAAAATTGTTCACTAAAGACATTTTGTTGTTGTTTAGGCATTTCAGTCATATTCAATTCTTTTTTTTTTTTAATCCCATTTGGGGTTTTTCTGGTAAAGATACTTGAATGGTTTACCATTTCTTTCTCCAGCCCATTGAAGAAACTGAGGCAAACAGGGTTAACTGACTTGCCCATGGTCACACAGTTAGGAAGTGTCTGAGGCCAGATTTGAACTTAGGAAAAGGAGTCTTCCTGACTCCAAGGCGTAGCACTCTATCTACAATGCCACTTAACTACCAGTGACAGTACAACATGTTTTAACCAGACACCATTCCAGCATTTGTCAAATACTATCCTTTCACTTCATTACCTTAAAAGTTAAAAAAAGGTCTGAAATATCATTATCTATGAATTATTTCACTAGCCTTCAGCAGAAAATACAACTATTATGGCAATCAAAAGACACACTCATATTGCTTTATCTCCCCAGGTCCCTTCTTCTCCCTAACATGATTTCTTTTGATCTCCTGCTATCGTTTTTACAGGTCATAGTGGATAAAATATTGGACTTGGAATCAGGAAAGAAAAGAGTTTTAATACTGACTTAGATACTTACTGTGTGTGACAATATCGAGGGTCACATATGTGACAATCTGTCTGCCTCAGTTTCCTCACGGGTAAAATGGGAATGAAAAAACCTGGTTTCACAGGTTTTTGTGATGAACAAATGAGACAAACCATATGCAAAGCTCATTGCATACTTTAAAGAGCTCTACAAAAATTATCATCATGTTCATCATCACTATCATTTCCCCTACAATCCATTGACTGTTCTATACCTGCCCAACAGATTTAAGATTGGAAGATTATCACATTCCTATGACTGTTGGACACTAAGCTCCCTGAACTAAACCACATACTGCCTAAGGGCAGTATGGTAGTACTTTTGTGTCCCTTGAATTTAGCACAGTGCTTTGTATATAACAACACCAACTTAATAAATGTTTGGTTCATTGAATTGGCATCTTGTTGGGGAGAGGATGTCGTGATGAAGAAATACTAAAGTAAGTGTCAGTCTGACAGGTGAATTTCTAGTCCCACCTCTTACTCTTATTGATTGTATGAGCCCACTTAATTTCCCTAGGCCTCAGTTTACTGAAGAATAACAGGGTTGCACTAAATGATCTCTAAGGTTTTTTCTAGTCCTAGAATTTTGTGAATTGATAATTACATTTTGACAGTGTCTATACAGGGCAATTATGCTAACTAAAGAACTACTAACCTTTAATATTGGACCAAATCCTTTATGATCCTGACAGAAATCCTTCATGCAGCTCTTCAGTAACTAAGAGATAGATGAAGTAAGTAGCTATTCTGCTGTAAGGAGTTTGAGGACAAGGAAGCATGTTTTATTCACCTTTGCATCTCTCTTTAGCACCTTGACCAAAGTCTGGCATATTGTGGGTGCTCCATAAACATTTTATGTAATTCATTCAACAAGCATTTATTAAGGTCATACTATATGCCGGGCTATGGGAATAAAAAGACAGAAATAAAATTAGGCCCTGACCTCAAGGAGAACTATTATCTTCCTGAAAGAAACTACTTGTACACAAATAACTAAATATAAAATGTATCTAAAATACAATTTAAAATATACAGGTGGCAGAGGTCTTATATAAGATCAGAGATTTAGAATTAGAAGGGTCTTTGAGCTCACCAGTTCCACCTCTTTTTTAGTACAGATGAGGAAACGAAGGCCCTGATGGTTAAATGCCTTTCCCCAGGTTAGATGAATAAGTGAATTCAAAGAATGGTCCCTGGAAGGAGGTGGTATACAGTGTGATGCTCCCAGGATCTGACATCGGTCCTTATGTTAGAAGGAAGCGAGAGCGTGTGAGATAGGGAGGGTGGAAAGTAATAAAGTCATAATTTCATCATCATCATCATAAAAGTCATACTTCTTTATTGCTTTTTTGTTTGCAAAGTACTTTCTTTTAAAAAAAAAATCCTCTGATGTGGGTGGTGAAAATTTATTGTTTCACTTATGCAGGTTTAGCAGTTTGCCTCAGGGACGTAAGCTCATGGCAGAGCAAGTTCCAGGCTCTCTCCATTATACCACAGCTGCCTCTCAGTAGTAAACCAATAATTAGAACTTGAAAGCAGTTTATGAATTTCATAGTGTTCAAGTAATCATGACTAGCAAGGAATGATTATTTCAGGACAGTATAGGAACAAGGACCCAGAAAATAAAATTTCCAGGTGAAAATTTAAGATAAAATTCAGAGTATATTGTGTGTGACAAAACCCATGAACCAGGTTTTTCATTTCCATTTTACAGGTGAGGAAACTGAGGCAGACGGATTGTCAAA
Source organism: Pseudochirops corinnae (assembly GCA_028646515.1). NCBI lineage: Eukaryota > Metazoa > Chordata > Mammalia > Diprotodontia > Pseudocheiridae > Pseudochirops > Pseudochirops corinnae. The sequence goes on from CM053591.1 coordinate 69,878,982, forward strand.
TATGTGACCCTCTGTGTTGTCACACTCAATAATAATATTCCCGATGGTCTGAGCTGTGGGGCTAGTGAAGAGCCTAGTTAGCTGCTGGAATTGTTGTCCTTTGGGGCATTTAGAACTATATTGGAAAAAAGCACTCAAAAATGTGCTATGGGAAAAATCCTGTAATGCCATGATTACCAAAGGCCCTGCTTTCAGAAGTTTATAATTCACACACTGGGCTGCTGAAATGCTTCAGCCTGAGAGGAAATGTGTTATTAAATTTAAAATAATTGGTTTTCCACATTCAAATTATACAAATTTATCAAGTGGAAGTTTTTCACATTTTGGTAATTGTTGTGGTTTCTAAAATGACTTAGTTTTTAAATTAAATTTGGGAAAGGGTAAATGTCTTAGATAATTCAGTAGCTTTCATTATTTAGAGATAAGTCTGAAAAGTACCTTTGGTGTATACACAATGACTACTGTTCTGACACATAAGCGTTTTATCATGTGTTAAAACTTGCATTTGTTTTAATGTCTGAGGGAGAAAAAAAAATAACCCTCTATTCTTATGAGCATATAACCATATTACACATACATGTATTTAGATAAAAAGAATACTAAAGTAAATAGTCAGAAAGCCTAAATTCTAGTTCCATCTCTCACTCTAATGGATTGTATGAACCCATTTAACTTCCCGGCCTCAGTTTACTGCAAAACAAGAGGATTGGAGCAAATGATCTCTTGGGGTTTTTCTAGTTCTGTAATTTTGTGAACCAATGATTACATTTGACAGTGCCTGTAAAGGACAATACACATGTATGTGTGTGTGTGCATCATGAAGTGTGCTGTAAAAAGAGTACATTAAAAAAAAATCTGGGATGGAAGGTTTTTGCAAAATAAAATATACTTAATATGACATTAAGTCCCATTAATATTATATAATGTGTTTTGTTAACTATATAGCATTTAATGCTAATTTTATAATGTATTGACTGTTAATACCCTGCAAAATGTCCCTGTATAATGTATATATACATGTGTATATGTGTACATGTATACATACACACGTGCACACACACACACATACACATATATTTACCTGGAGACTTAAGGCCTTGAAACACAAAAGACAGCTGTGATATGATGAAAAGGACTGTTGCCTCAGTGGGCAGGTCACTTCACGCTTTTGGACATCCATTTCATCATCTATAAACTGAAAGAGTTATGTTAGATATTCTGTACAGCTCAGTCCCACTCCAGTAGTTGTATCTTACTGTCTGTTTCTGGGGTTCAAGGTAAGTTCATTTCATGGTGTGGCTATTGTTGACTTTTACTTTTTAAAAGTTTTTATTTTTTATTATCAACTTAACAAATTCCCCAAAAAGGAACATTTCTGCATACAAAGTATAAGAGGGAAAGGTGACTACAGGCAAAATTTGACTCCCTGTTATGCACATCTTGCTTTTTAAAAAACATAAGAAAGTCAGAATACTATCTTCAAAGATGTTATACTCAAACACGCTTGTTTCTGTTTGCTTCTAAACTTCCTCTTTTTTTTTGATTGGCTTAATTTGGTAAGTTATAATTTAGATTAGTTTTTTTAGTTCAATTGTACAAATAGTTAGTGAGTATCTATTATGTGTAATAATGTAAGGTCCCCAGGGGAAGCGCATGTTTGTACATTCACCTGCTCCATAGCAATACACTGTTGCACAGTCTGTTCCAAGGTTGCTTAACCTGGGGTCCATAGACCAAGGAGTCTGGGAACTTTCATTGGGGGTGGGGGAGGAGAGAGTTACGTCTTTATTTTCATTAGCGTCCAAGACTTAGCACTTCTTTCAATTATGAATTTAAAAAAAAAATTATTCTGAGAAGGGGTCAGCAGGTTCCACTAGACTGCCAAAAGAATTTATGGCATAAGGTTAAGAAGCTCTGGCCTAATTGAAATGAATGCAATACTAGTTAGCTATATGAAATTAGTAATTTAGAGATAACTAACAGGAAGGAGCAGTGGGGTCAGAATGTAGAAAGACTTCAAAGCCAAGACTTTGCTTATTAAATATATGCTACATGTAAATAAATGTCTACTTGTATGTGGAGGGGGAGGGGGAGAGGAGGGCAACACTCCTCCGATCTTGTTCCACCCTGCAAAACTTCATATAATACTTTTCTTTGCAACCAATGTGTTATGATATGGAGGCAATGATACTTAAAACACCAGTCTGTGTTTTAGCAGGGCGGTGAGAATACTCTAATGCCATATAAATGTGAACTGTTATTTTCACTTAATTTGCAATTGTGAGAGGGAGTTGCCTTAGTGGATAGAGGAGTCCTAGGCTCAGTCCTATTTCTTTCATATATTCCCTTGGTGTGACACAGAACAAACCACTCAACACTCCTTTCAGTATCCCAAGCATCTGTCTAAGACTAGAAGTAAACACATGCGTTTCAGATGGGTTTCTGTGGAGGGAGTTTCCACTGTTCTAATGGATGGAATCACAGTGCTGAACTGAAAGTCACATAATATGTTGTATCATAGTATTTTGTATAGTATAGTTGTATTATAGTTTTCATTGTATCTCCTCTTCCCCCACTAGGTGAATGGGAAGAACTGGGGCAATTACTCCAATTTTGTATTTCCTCCATGGCTAAGGAACATAGAAAAGAAAAGCAAGGCAATGTTGCAAGAGACCAGGACCAAAAAAAGTGAAAGCAAAGCAAAACAAACAAAAACCGACTAAGCCCTCTTACTCTGCTTTGCAGTGAATCTAGTGGTACCAATTTCATTGCTTTATGAATGAGACCTTGACAGCAAGGTTTGGGAGGTGGGGTTGGGTGGGAAAGAAATGGAAATCGTTTCCAGCAAGAATTTCTATTTATACCTTCCCCATCTCTTCTCATCAACTGTTCCCCAGTCTCCTTTTTTGAAGAGAGGAGAAATGATTACATTAAGAATGGAAAAGGAAAAGGAAGTGTGGTGGAGCAGAGCAAAGGGAGAATCTAGCTGAAAGAAGAAAAGTCACCTAAATCCTTAGATTTTCATTTTTCTGAACTGTAAAAGTAGGGATTTAACTGGATCAATTTTTCCCAAATTGTGTTCAATTTAATATGAATAAGGATTCTGTGAGAAAATTCTGATGATGCTGATATTTTCTCATCTAATACATTACATTATTTATGGATTGAAATACTCTCTGAAGCAAGTTTTGTGTGTAAAAAATTTTGGCTTATTCTATTTTGTTAAAAAATTTCCATGATCTTTTTAAAATTTTCTTTACCAAGGGGGTGTTACCTTTTTCTCAGACAACCCTCAATGATACACTCTTATCACAACTGTATTGAGTTTTGCCAGTATATTTCAAAGCTCAAAATATTCAATATCTAAAATTAATAGAATATAAACTGAAAGGAGCCTTACGTATAAGAAGACTGGAAAGGTGGGGGAGTGAAAAGGGTTATGAAGAGCTGTAAGTGCCAAACAGAAGACTTTATATTTGATTCTGGACACAATAGGGAACCACCAGATTTTATTAAGTAGTGGGGAGGGAATGGTCAGATCGATGTTTTAGAAATATCTGTTTGGCAACTGAGTTCAGGATAGATTCAAGCGGGAGGGAAAACTGAGGTATGGAGACCAATTGGAAGGCCATTTCAATAGTCCAGGTGAGAAGTAAAGATCTGAAAAAAGGTTATTGCTGCATGCATGGAAAGAAGGGGGCATATGCAAGAATTATTGTGAAGATAGAAACAAGGAGCTTTGAAAATGGATTCACCATATGGGGAGAGTAAGGTCATCTTTAACAATATTTTCAGCTCTAACATTCTGTAGTTCAGTGGAAGAAGCAAAAAGGGGGTGCTGCTTGTTGGAGTGTGGAATTAAAATCTTCAAAAGAGTTAAGTTTCATCTCACCTTGTTTTCAGTATTTCATTTTGAAGCAAATTAGGCAAAATGTAGTAATAACCACAGTTTTAGAAATAAAGCATTGGGGCAATTGGGGTTACTAAAGGAGTTAGCATCCATTGAAGTATTTTAAAGTGAAGTCAAAAAGTACATGGGTGAAATTGATTAAGTTTAGTAATTCACCTCGTTGATACTCTTCATGGTCACTGGTTTTTCTGCACATGTTAAGGATAGTATTAAAAGAACGAGGGTATAAAGGACGGAAGTTGTGTGAATAAAGGGAAAACTGGTTCTTTTTTTTTCTTTTGCTTTTTTTTTTTGGTGGGGGGAAAGGCAGGGCAATTGGGGTTAAGTGATCTGCCCAAGGTCACACAGCCAGTAAGTGTTAAGTGTCTGAGGCCAGATCTGAACTCTGGTCCTCCTGACTCCAGGGCTGGTGCTCTATTCACTGTGCCTCCTAGCCACCCCAAAACTATGTAGTTCTAGAAGCCAGGGAGTTTCAGCCAATCTTATAGTCTCTCCTTTTATACTGGTATAGAATTAATTTCCATTTCTTATAGATTTTTCTTTGTGACCGGGAGTTGTTTAATTTAAAGAAATCCATCTAATTTCATAAATAACCTAAAGAGCAATGAAAAGATGCCATAAAAAGATACATTACTAATGATGACCTGAATTGGATAAAAGACATTATAAAAGGCATATATTACTGGAAAAGGAGAATGACCAGTCAATCACATGTGTGGAATGAGACATCTTATGGATAGCTTGAAACCACTCTTGAAATTGTAAAATATTTAAAGAATGAAGAAAGCCCCCGTGGCATTGGGTAGATCCTTTATATGGGGGGAGTATGGACAAGAGATGCAGATGAAAAGGAACACACACAGATGTTTGCATTGTGGTGGATAAAATGACATGCAGTAGTGAAAATCCTGACTCTGTTGTTTATTATGACCTGGGAGTAACCTCTCTAGACCTCAGTTGCTTCATCATTAAAATAATATATTTAACGTTATTTCTAGGTATAAACCTAGGTGTACATGTATGAGACCCACCCTTACTATTTATAACCATGAAGAAGAATGCAAATTTCTTATAACCTGGGATAGTAGGTTTGAATATATCTGTATTGAATATCTCTCTTGATTCAAGTGAACTTGAACTTGATTCAAGTTTCCTCTCCACAGTATTTAAGTCATATATTTTACCTGACTTTTCCATTTTCTTCTGAGAAACTGTGATGCCCTCAGGAGTGAAGATAGCACACAGTACTTTGGACTTCTGTTTGTTTTTAAAAGAACAGTTGATTGGCTAACCAGAAACACATGTCCATTCATGGGGTGAAATAGCTAATCTTTTAAACCTTATCGAGTAGGAAAAATATCATGCCACAGATACAGCATTAGCTATGTTCGTTGGCCCTCTCTACTGAATTTTGTTAATAGGAAGACCGTGTCACTAATTTTGATTGACAGGACCTGTTCAGTGTCAACAGTTGGGTGGTGTTCACTTAGAACATGCTATGCCCAATTAATGACTTAAGTGTACAAGAATGTGGATGTAATCTTAGACTTTTGAAGTTTGGCAAAGAAGTGATACCAATATTTGGGATTTTTTTCTGGTGACAGCTTAACACTAAAAATAAAAACGTAAGTTTTATACTTTAATACTTTGGTAAAGAATTGGGGCAAGACTTTGAGTACGATCCTGATAAAAGACTTTGTTTATTGTCCAAGGACTGACCCAACTAACTGTGAAAAGGTTCTGTGGCAGAAGGCTGACTACTAGGTGATTCATTTTTGGCCATGGCAACTCACAAATCAGATATAAAAAAAATAAGTATGCTATAAATGTTATACCATACTTTTAAGTTCCTGGAGGCAACCTGGTGTAGTAGAAAGAGTACTTACTAGATGTGGAGTTAAGAGAACTCTGATACCATATTTTGTTCTGACACTTACTAGTAGTTGAACTTTTGATAAGAACAATTGACTTCTTTGAATATTAGTTTCCTTATCTGTAAAAGAGGGAAGAATTTTGCTAGTAGTAGTAATTTTACAGGTCAATTGTGAGATTTCAGTAAAAAATTGTATAGATAAAACACTTTGTAAACTTGAAACTGCTAAAGATGGTGTCCCTATTTTAACCTATTAAAGCTTATAACTGCCCTGAGACTTTTGGCACATGCTGTATAAATGGCATTTATGATGGTTCTAGTGATGATGATGATGATGATGATGATAGTTTTCATAAATCTAATACTGATTATAGACTAGCAAGGAGCACATAATTTTTATTTGGTCACTGGGACAATATCATTCATGTTTTCTTTGTGTGTCACTGGTTAAACACAGTGTAACTATTTTGAAAGGATTGTAATCTATCTCCATACTTTCTCCACTGCCAGATTGCATTCCCTCTAGGTGTTAACTGAACCATGTTGTGAATTTCAGTAACCATAAAATTAACCATGTGGTAACCACTCTTTTGGTGATGACCCTCAAGACTAACCTGTGAGGTAGGGCAGACCCAAGATGCTATAGCCCCCATTTTACACATCAGGCTCAGAAAAATAAAGTAATCACCCAAGAGCACATAGCCAATATAGTGGGCTCGCATTTGGGTGTGAACATAGTGGTGGTGGTGAAGAATAGGGGTAGGCTGAGTTCTAAAGTCAGTTCAGAGGTCTAGTCAAAATTAACCCCCTCTCCTCCAACATGGACAACCTTTTGCATGTTAGAACAATGTTAGTAAGGGAAGTTGGCAAGCCCAGTCAGGAACTTGATAAAGATTGCCTCTGAGGGATGGATTTTAAAGCTTCTCAGTCCTGTACTCTCCCTTTTATCTTCTCCCGTTGCCCCACAGAAAGACATGTCTGTAGCGCAGCTGGGGAAGGGGAGGTAGTTATTTAGCTAGGACATATGGGAGATGGAAGCCTGGTCCACAATTTATAAGTCCAATCTTACTTCAATGAAGCACAGAGCAGATTTACTCTACTATTTACATTGCTCCTTTTCTTAGGCTTTTTACCCATACATAGGTACATTTGTATGGGTATTTACACATGTGTATATATTCACACAGACACATGTATATACGTATACATGTGTATATTTGAATGCAATCATATTATATATACATATATAGAAATCAAATATTTATTCATTTATTCACTCATTTATTTATTCATTTAACTGTTTTTTTTATATCATGAAGTCAGGACAAAAATTGTGAACTTTTGACTTTTAGTTCAGTGTTCATTCTACTTATCTTGTGCTTCTCTGTGAAAGAAATAAAAAGGCTGAATTCCACAGCTAAATATTGTTGATTTATGTGCATTTCAGATATATTTAGGACTTTGCCTAATCTATGCATGTGTGTATAGATAATAGTGTACATAGGAGTATAATACATACACATGTGTATATGTGTGCATATATGTGTGTGTATCTCTCTATAGATATAAATTTGCATATATATTTCTATAAAATCAATCTCACTTCACAGCACATTTATACTGTTGAATATTTTGTATATTCATTGCTGTTGCAAGTTGTTGAGAAGCAGAGTGGCTTTGGTAGGTTTCTGCATATTTTTGACTCCTTTGAATTTTCTCCTTCCTCTTTCCCCCAGCTAACTACTGCAGGAGGCTTTTGAGACATCACTTCAAAAGGAATTGATTCAGTGTTGAAGAATGCCACTATATTTATTTGTGATGTCTGTTCACTCTGATGAAAAAGGGATAGCCATTTTAAAATGTTTCAGTTAAATAAGACCAAAAATTGGAACTCACTCAGCCTCTCTCCTAGAAAACAGACAACCATTTGTGAGAGCCTGAATTGTCATGCCTTGTAATCAATTCAGACATTAGGCGTTAGGACTAAAAAGCCAAGCTAAATGTTTTATTTCAGTATGTGAGCTGGGAATGTTGTACCTCTAATTCTGAAGGTGACTATTAAAGCAGTGCAGAACTACACAGAGCCCATATGGATGCAGAGGAATTTTTGTTGTTGTTTTTAATCGTTTACATTTTGAAAAGGACAATTTATTCCCCTTGGAATCACCAAATTATAGTCTATAGTTACTAACTATATTCTACACTCTTAAAAATTAGAGAGCTGGGGTAGTGAATACGTCAAGTAATGTAACTGGCTATATATCGGGCACTTTACAATCATATTCAGTAGCTGCTGTTTGATGTATCAGATCATTAGCTATTTGAAGTAGGGCTCCAAAAGCTGATTTCACAGTAATATGAAAAGCTTAAATTACTTGATGACTGGGACTATTTAGTTTTTATCTCTATCAGGCTTAGCACAATGCCTGGCTCACAGTTTGTACAGAGCTTTATCAACCAGGTTGATAACTGATGTGACTGCTTCCACAGGAACTACACACATGAAAATCAACCCTTATACTTTATAGTCAGGGTGTCTAGGTGGTGCAGTGGAAAGAGCTCTGAGCCTGGAGTCAGTCAGCAAGACTCATCTTCCTGAGTTCAGATCTGATCCAAGACACCTACTACCCAAGACAAACCATTCCAGTATCTCTGCCAAGAAAAACCCAAATGGGGTCATGAAGAGTCAGACACAGCTGAAGAATGACTGAACTCCACGTTATAGTCATCAGTGTTGTTGAATCACAGATCCTCAAAACTGGAAGGAGCCACGGACACCATTTAGTCTAACCTATACCTCAACAAGGATTCTGCTTATGGTATCCCCAACAGGGGCTCACCCAGCCTCTATATGAAGACCTGTTGTTGTTGTTGTTCAGTCATGCCCAACTCTTCAGGACTCCATTTGGGGTTTTCTTGGCAAAGACACTGAAGTGGTTTCCCATTTCCTTCTCCAGCTCATTTTACAGATGAGGAAACTAAGGCAAACAGGGTGAAGTGACTTGCCCAGGCTCACATAGCCAGTAAGTGTCTGAGGCTGGATTTGAACTCAGGAAGATGAATCTTCCTGACTCCCGGTCTGGTACTCTATCCATTGCATTCCCTAGCTGCCTCTAGCATCTACACCTTTAACGTTGGGGAAATCCACTGCCCCCACATACATCCCATTCGTCTTTGGGATAGTCCTATCAGACTCTGGTTCTACTCCAGTTAAATTGTCAGTGTGTACATTTATATCTTGGAAATAGGTGAGCAACTGCTACAAATCGGGGTGTAATTTATTGTTTTGTTGATTGTCTAGATCTGTGATGGAGAAATGTTAAAGATATTGATTAAATTGTGCATCTTCTGAGCATTTTTTTTCTTTTTGGAGAGCTGATTATTAAATCATTTCATCCCTGGTTCTGACTTGTAGAAAGTTTTCTTGACATCAAATCTAAACCTGCCTACCTATAACTTCTACCTGTTGCTACCTATTTCTGCCCTCCAGGGTCAGGAAGAACAAGTGTAACCCCCTTTTCCATGGCAGGCCTCCAAATGCTTGAAGAAAATATTGTGCCAGCTTCTTGCCTCCAGGGCTAAAGATCCTCAGGTCCTTTAAACTATTAAAAAAAAAAAACCCAGCTATGCAATTGAAGGCATATTCCTATTGAGTACGTGTGCCAAAGGTTTACGATTTGTTTCTTTCGGTTTGAAGTGATAAATCTGTTCATTTATCAGAAGAACAATATTTAAATAAATCTGATATTTGGCTTGGTTAACAAGAGGCTCACTGTTTCAACATCACAGGATTTTAAAGTGAGACTGACTTTTGTAAGAATATTAGGAGTGCAAAAAGTCAGAGTGAGTAGAAATTATCAAGAAGAACTGCACATCACCAGCATCCAAGTCTAGGGAGGGAGTAATTCCACACTATGCTGCCACGGGGAGACCATGTCTGGAGTTCAGTGGATAGAGTGCTGCTCTTGTAGTCAGGAAGAACTTAGTTCAGGTCCTGTGTGAGACCCTTCGTAGTTGTGTGACCAGAGGTGAATGGCAGTTTGTGGGTCTCCATTTCTTCCCATAAAATAGATATAATAATAGCACCTACTTTCCAGGGTTGTTGAAATAACATTTATAAATTTACATATGTAAAAAATATTCATAAATATGTATTTATAAAATAATATATAAATATAAAATATTTATAAAATTTGCAAAACTGAAATCACTATGTAAGTGCTAGCTACATTATTAATTATAAAAATCATTATTATCCTCGTGATCATCATCATATTTTAGGATATGGACCATCCAAACGAGGGTGAATGGGATGATGAAAGGTCTTAAGATCATTCCATATTGCTATGAAGGAAATGCAAAAGACCCTCTTAGAAAAAAAATAAGATTTAAGAGGGATGTGACAAGTCTTTTATTCATAGAATCATATGTGTAGAGTTGGGAGGAAACTTGGAGCACGTTCAGTCTAATGTCTTCATTTTACGGATAAGGAAGCTAAGATGAAGTGACTTGTCCAGGATTGTATAGTAAGGGGCAGAACTGTGCTTCACAGTCAAGACTCGTGACTCAGATTTAATGGGAAAATTTGGCACTCTTTCCATGGCACCACGTGGTAAGGATTAGGGTTAGACTTGTCTGAGTTGGCTCTGCCAATGGGCAGAAGTTACAAAATAAATGCTGCTTCTTGTCAGATTAGATGGCCTCTGAGTACCTTTCCAACTAGTGCCCTAATACCAGAACTAATTCTGCATTCTTCCCTCCTCCCTCTTAATCATCCCATATATGGTGTCCATGGATTTGGACTGGGAAGATGGCATATCTGGATTTTTAAAAAAGCCAAAACTATTTAAAGTACTTTAGGAAAAAATTATTCAGAAATTTCAGTTATGCAAAAATCACAAGAGAGATATAGTCATAAAATTACCGAGTTAGAGCTAGAAGGTATTTTGGAGGCCAACTAAATAAGCACCTTTATCTTACAAAGGTATCTGACAAAGGCCAGAGGGGTTAGGTAATTGGCCAAGGTCATGAAGGTCTGGAATTTGAACCAGTGGTTTCTGATTCCAAATTCAGAAATGTTTCTGAAATATGCTGCCTCTTATAGGTTTTACTCATTTTGTGTCAGATTTGGTGCTTTGCCACATCAAATGTAGAAACATAGTTGTATCATTGTTTTAAGTGTTGATTTGAAAATTAATGTCTGAGCATTCTCCTTGTTTGACACTTGAAAAAATTTTTAACTTTTTTATTGTTTGACACTTTTAAGTTGTTTATTAATGTAATTCTTTTGGAAGGGGGAGAGAGTACCTATATTTAATTTAGATAATTTATTTCTGTTGTAACAATGGAATGAGTTAAATGGCAGCTTCAATGGCCCTTGTCTGGGGCAGATTGGAATTGGGGGAGGGCATGGTTCTTTGAAAAATAATACATCCAACTTCTTTGATGCCAGTTTGGGTGGACAACCAGTACAGAATCATAGGATTGTAGATTTGGAGCTGAAAGGGATCTTAGAAGGTACTACACCATATATACATGTATTCTATATTTATACACACCTATGTATGCTACAGTTATCCCTTTCACACCACAACTTTCCCCATCATGATATCTCGTGGGTTGGCATAAGAAATTAATTGGGAATTGTAGGGGAGTTTTGTGGAAGCCACAAATGACACCTAAAGGTAGAGCCTGTCACCAAATACTACCCAGATTTTACAATAAAATACTGTAAACACCCCATAAAAGAAAAAAAAATTCAGACTTCTCTGGTTTGAACGGAGGGCCAAAAAATTTTATGCAGATTTTCCAGATCACCGAAGTGATGTGCCCCTGTAGCCCTGTGATGTGGGATAACTGTGTATCTATGCACACAAACATAGATGTATATATATTGCATATTATAATATCACATTACATATACGTATATGCTATATATTATAGGTCACTGCCAACATGGAAGGAGATGTTTAGCAGGGAATTCTGGTAAAGCTTGTGAGTATGTAGCAAGGAGGGAGGAGACAGAAAGGGAATGAGAAAGTAAGAGGACTGTTTCAAGTGAGACTGTAATAGCATTATAGAATCATTATTAATCAGAGTTCTTTGCTGATGGGCTTAAGTGCAAGCAGAGTATGAAAGGCTATCTAGTAAGTACAATTTGTACAGGGTGTCCCAACATTCTTAAGGTAGTTTCATCTTAAAACTCACAACAACCACCACCTTATAAGGTAGATGGTTTATTATTATTATCTTCATTTTATACATCAGGAAACGGATTCAGAGAGAGACTGAGTGATTTGCTCAGGGTTAGAGAGGCAATAAGTGATAGACAGGATTCAAATTTCAGGTGCTGTGCTCTTATCCAGTACATTCACCTAGCTGCCAAAGTGATAGACGCATTGACCAGAGATTGGCCCCATAGTCAAAAATTGTAGATGCTTAGGCTTTAGTGGTATCGCCCTTTTTGGCTAGTTCTTTAGGTAAAAATGGATTTGGGTTCATCTTGCTTATATTAGCACTCCTGGGTCAGATAACCCACATTCGATCCAGAGTTGTCTTATTGTATTCCTGGACCCTGGAAGGCGAGATTGAAATCTTCATGCTACAGATTCTTTTGACAAAGTGATTGTATTAGCAGATATTGTTATGTTTTTAAAGCAAAGGTACACTAGTTTCCTATCAATACACCAGATTAATGTCACTTGTAGTCCCAGGAGACTACATGGAGATGTAGATGGTCAGTAGTAGAATTCTGTGACAGGCATTGCGGTTCAGTTAGAGAAGTTTCTGTTTCCCAAAATTTTACTCATTTTGTCTTTCTTGCTTTGGAGTTGTCAGTTTGACCAGATTTGTCCCACAATCCATATGCAAATAGTCTGAAATTTTGGGCTTAGGGGAACTTTTGAGTTATACTTTACACACCACTAAAGCTTTGTGCGAGTCACTGTCATCTCTGCCTTGGCTTCTTGGAAAGTTACTGTGTAGAAAATTGATTGGCATTTTGCCAACACAAACTACTATTTAAATCCCAAATAATAATCACATTATTATGTGAGTGTAGGTAGCGAATAATGGCATATATTCATGAGAAATTTAAAGGGAACTACATTTTTAACTTTGAAGATTTTTATGTCATTTCAACTGTAATGTAGAACCAAAAGGTGAAGGGAGCACTGGTTTTAGTAAGATTTTAACAAAAGGCTTACCTAAATATTTTAGGGTAGACTTTAGGGATTAATGCAGAATTTTAATGAATGTGTAGTCTTGGGAATACATTAAAGCAAAAAGTTTGATCTTTGTCCATGGTGGAAACTTAAATGAAATATGAAACATAACTCTGAAGTGGTTAATAATGTAGAAGTTCAGTTTTTCCATTTATATGAGTGCTTTAAATCTTCCTTTCAATTCAGTTCAACACTCAGGCTCAAAAATGTCTTCAACTTGTACCTAGAACAGTTTTCTTCTTAAAAGAAGTTGCATTTTCTTTTTTATGTTTCATTTAATAAAAGGTAAGGATAGAAATTTTGATATTAATTTGAAAAAGCTAAAAGAAGCTTATTTTAATATAAATCTCAAAGAAAATTCAAACTTCATCTTATAACCTGAGTTAAATTTCTTTGTATAAATTTCTGTGTTATTTATGAGAATTCATTGCAAGATTCAATTTTTGAAGTGGTTTCTAACTGGACAGTGTTTTAGGGGTATTGCTTTGCATCCCAAAGATGTAAATATATTGTAAGTATTTTGTAAAGATTTATTTTAAGAAAATAACTAATATGTATTCTTAATAGAGAAAAAATGTTAGGCAGGAAAGAGGACATGAAAATTCTACAGACAAAAAACTAAATATTTGGCAGTTTTTATTACCTATAGAAAAACTCAGGTTTCTACAATATATTTTTGTTTAATTACAGAAATATAACGTTAAATAAAATTTTTAATGTAGAGACAGCTTGGGCCAGGACATGTGAAACTTTGAGAGATGTTGGACAGCAGTGAGGATATTCCCACAGAGATTTAGAATTTGAATGTCCTAATTGGTTAACAGTTTACATCTGGATGTTCACCACAGCCCTGACACCTTCCTATTCTTCTTATACCTTACTGCCTTCCATGTACTCTGGGAAACTATACAGCCAATACTGGCCTCCTGGTCATTCTTTTCATCCAACACTCCATCTCTTCCCTATGATCATTTCACAGATTTCCCCCCATGCCTAAAATTCTCTCCCTCTTCCTCACTATTTCTTGGCATCTCTAGCATCCTTCAAGTCCCATTAAAATTCCATCTTCTATAAGAAGCCTTTCTTGATCTCCCATGCTATTATCTTCCCTTTGAAATTATCTCTACTTTATACTTTCTAAATCCTGTTTGTACAGAGTTGTTTGAACATCAGCCTCACCCATTGAATGGTGAGCTGCTTGACTAGAGAGACCATCTTTTGTCTTTCTTTGTATCTCTAGAACTTAGCACCGAACCTGGTACTGAAATTTAGCTACCCTAAATGCTTATTGACTTTATTTAACACTAAAGTACAGGGAGAACCAGAAAAAAATGAAATAAAAGCAAGATGTTTAGAAAAATTAGCAGGAATAAATAGTTTAGGATATAGAAATATAATTTGAAAAAAGTAAATCAAGTAGTTTAATAAAGATTATTGGTTGGCATTACATCCATTGTATTCCTATCAGTCAAGTTGCCTTTAATCTAAAAATTGTATGTATTATATCTATTGTATTCTTGCAGTGTCAGAACAATAAGCTTGGTAGCAAACACATACACCTTATTAGAATTCCTATCACTTGTATTCTGTGTCTCCTGAAAAGGAAACACTGTCTGTTACCTGCTGCTGAAAATGTTGGCTTCTCTACAACATGCCCTTGGGCATGTTCTATTTAAGTGGCTTGAAAATATGTGATTATGCTTCATGTGCTTGTCCAGATTCTATATCCTTATGGAGACAGTGACATTTACAGTATCTGCAGGGTGAAGTGTTTCTTCGGCTACAGCTTTTAACGTTTTATCATATACTCTGCTGAGAATTTTTTAGGTGAAATTCTGTATTGATAATTTGCCTTAAACTGAAGGTGGTCATTTGCAAGAGGAAGTGGTGTCAGGTTTCCCATTTAATTGGAAGAAGCTAAGATCATACCCACAATACCAAAAAAGGCTTTTTTAAAAACAAATATTTGTTTTTAAGTTGAGTACTCATTATATGTGACACTGGATTTGGAGTCAGGAAGGCCTAAGATTTTTTTTGTTTTTATTTTTTTTTAGTCAGCTGTTTCAACTAACTTTTTTTTGGAGGGGAGAAGGCAGGGCAGTTGGGTTAAGTGACTTGCCCAAGGTCACACAGCTAAGTTTGAATCCTGCTTCTAAAAGTTGTTAGCTGGGTGATTAACTTCTTCCAAGTGGGCAAGTTACTGACCCTGTTCCTGATTCAGAGCCTTCCTTCATCTGTAAAATCACAGTACTATCACCAGGTTCACATGCTTGTGAGAATTAAATGAGATATATGTAAAATGCTTTATAAATGTCAGCTTTTTTATAACAAATTTGAACCAGGATCTTGACCCACTGCCTTCCCCCACTTAAAAATAGTCTGAGACAGCTCTGGCAGAGTAGATGGATCCTGCCTTGGAGTCAGGAATAACCTGGTTCAAATTCGGCCTGTAAGGCATACTTTCTGTGTGATCCTAACCTCTCAATTCCCTGAAGAAACTCTCTAAGATGAAAAGTTGTAGAACCAGGTGCCTATCTACAGTGGTAGAAGGTGCCTATCTACAACAGTAGGAGGCATTTCTTAATCTGGAATTTGTTATATCAAGAAAAGTCACAGAATCAGCCCCATCTCCCTTGCCCCCCCCAAAAAAAAAAGCCAAAGAAGACCTCTTTTAAGCAGGCCATCTTATACTTTAAACTTTGGGAGGGTTATACAGTGAACCCTAAAATGTTAGAATTCTTAGGCTACTTGTCAAGTCACTTAGACGCCCCTAAATTCAAATTTTTCTTCATAATTATAATCTACTTCTTAGACTTGAGGGATATAATTACCACATGTATAGCAAAAGCTCTTTATATTCCTTTATCTAGAAAAGTATTTGGACCTGAGGGACAAATGTAATTGGTAAGTAATTAGTAAGTAAAGTAGGTAGGAGCTGTCCACTGGGGATTTCTAAGAGCACATTGGGCCGGATTCATAAATGTTTTATAAAACCCTAACAATTAGGACTACATACATCACCAGCACCTGGTGTGATAATAACTCCATTTCAGGCAAATGGACTCAGCAATGTTTTCTGGCTGCTGCTATTTTTTTTCCTCTTTCTGTCCACTAATCACTTCTGAAGAGATCTTAAAATGTGGAAAAGAAATGTCTAGGCAAGAAAAAACATAATATACTAGTAGCCTAGAAAATAATTACATACTCAGTGTCTGGACACTTAGACCATTTCTGTCCAGCTAGAGTTACCTTTGGTAATTCAAGGGGAAATACGAGAAGGCAAACCAGCTTAGCTTGAATAACTTGAGGAATTGGGAGAAAAATACACGATTAATAATTTTTGGGAATGGGTAGTGAAATACACACACAAACATACACACACACACACACACACACACGGAGTTTCTCTTCCTCATAAGGAGAGTTTTCACCTCAGGGAAATTTTGAAGAACTCTATGAACAACTGTGGTCATTCATTAGGATTTGGGAATTTCCTTACTGAAAGGAAGCAGAACGTCAAAATGGTGAGGATTGTCACTGTGGCAATAGTGCTTATATATATAGCTTTGCATATCTTAAATCTATCCATCAGAATCCTAGCCATTTCACAGAACTAAATACTATGCATTTTCCCCATTCCAATGTTTTTATAATGGCTGATGAGTGCTGTGGTCTGCATGGGAAATGTGGATATTTCTATCCACACCTGACTTTAGCTTCCCTTAAAAAAAATAAAGTTGTTATTGGTTGAAGATAAGAGCTACTGTTAATAGGAATTTTTCATCAAAGCCAAAAAATGACTGGAAAAGGCAGTAATTTAATAAAAGACTAAGTGAGAATATTTGGGAATATTTTAAATGAGCCATTCTTTCCACTTTGCATATGCATAAGACTAAGATAGCAGTGGGGACCACATCATTTTTACTGGAGACTAGAGGATCAACACTCATATTTCCTCATATTAATGCAAATCGGTTTAAGTTGGTTAAAGACAAAGTTAAATGAATTTAAATGATCTTATGCAAACTGGAGGTGCCCATTGTCCTGCCTCTTCCTCTTTCTGAACAAATGGCAGCAGCATCTTATTAAATGATTTCTAGAGTGAGATCATACTCAAATTCTGTTTTTTTGTTGTATGGAAGACAGGTCTACATAGGTTAGGGGAGCTGGCTTGGCCCTCAACAGCCCAAGTTGATAATTCTGTTGTTTAGCATCATACATTAACTCAAGGCTTGATTGACACCCCCTCCCTCAGTCTCCTCTCCCCTCTGATTGGACAGCTGGAGGGCAGATCTACCAAACTCCTCCCAGGGCCTTCTTCTATAGAGGCCCGAAATCGAGCTCTTGGCCCCTTCCACTCCGCACCTGCTGCTTTCCCTGGTGTCCTCCCCTCAGAGCAAGATTCCCCTGTACCAGGTATCTCCTAGTCTCTCCCTGTCCCCTGCTTTCCTGTTTCCCTTTGTGTTTTGGCTTTCATCAATGGATTATAAACTCTTTGAGGGGAGGGACTGTCTTTTTATTAATTATATCTCCAACATTTAACACAATACCTGACACATAGTTTCTGCTCAATAAATATTGGATTATTGATTTCGAATAATCACATATATATTATAATTGTCATGTTTGCTAATATTAAGAGGATTGGGTTAATAGGTTTTGACTATCCTCTTCAGGCTCTCATTTTCATTGAATTTGCATAGTATGTTTACTATTATGGTGTTGTCTTAGATGTAATTTCTGAATGCCTAGGAAAAAATATCTTGGCATAATCAGAAATTTTCAAGAGCACATGTTGAATCTCTTTATCTCTGTGGGCAGCTCCCAGGAATCTACGGTATTATGGACTGACTTTCAAATTGATGGTAGCCTTCTGGGGAATCAGTTCATGTTTTATGGTTGAATTTGTCCTGTAGTTTCAATAATAGGTTTTCTTTAACTTACCTAGGGCTTCTTTTGAAGGTGTGTGTTCAGTGAACTTACTTGAAAAGTAAACACAGTTTCAGTGGTTCCTTTGAAATAGTTCATAAACATTGCATGTCTGGCCAGAGGTCTTTTTCCTTACCTGTCTCTTGGCTTATTTTCCTTAAATTGCATGAATATCTAAGATTTCAGGATCAGTCCTACTGCATATTCTCCCTGCATTAGAAATATTTTTATTCTGTTTTGGAAGGGGTATATCTTAGTGCCCCAGGATATTACAAAGTGATGTTTGTGAGCCATGCCTGATATCCTCTGCACATCAATAGGGCAATAGCTTATGCTCAGTTTTCTTTTTTGCCAAGAGAAAGATCAAGAAGGTCTCACCTTGTGGGGATTAGAAGAAATCCATTGTCCAAATAATGGTTAGTATTCGGCAAGTATCCCCTAAAATTGACGATGTGTGTGTCTTTGATCCATAGATCTGCTTGCCGGTACAAAACTTGCTCTTCACTGCCGGTCCCTTCTCTTTATTTGTGCACACTGGCCTCTCAGCCATGGCCCAAGGCATTTTTCTATTTTTGCAAAAGCACCAAGTAAAATGAAAAACTGTTGTTGCACACCACCACCCTGCATCATTATAAGTCCTTTGCAAGTAAATAAGGAAGTAAATAAAGGATTGGCTACCCCCTCTGTTCCAAAGGTCAGGGAACTCCAGCTGAATGCTTTTAAAAACAGTACTTATTGTCACAGAGGGGTTAGAGTTCTGAAGGAGAAAATAGTAGGAGTGGTAGCAATTTGTGGCAGGTGTGTCAGACAGAGGGTGAGGAATGCTTCCCAGCCAGCTGCAGTAACCCTTATCCTTAGAATCCTGGGAGGGTTAACGTAGAAGAGTTCTGTTCTAAGTCAAATTAATGAGAACCCCCTGCTTTAATGTTTGGGGAAATACTCTTACTGACATCTATGGATGCTAACTACTTCCCAGGGGATGGGACTAGTGCTGAAGTGGCAGGAAGGTCAGTTTTCTTTGTTTTTTCTTTTTTGGTTGGGGGGAGGCATGACAATTGGGGTTAAGTGACTTGCCCAAGGTCATGTGGCTAGTAAGTGTTAAGTGTCAAGTGTCTAAGGCTGGTTTTGAACTCAGGTCCTTCTGACTCCAGGGCCAGGGCTTTATTCACTGGTCAGTTTTCTTTATGCACCTTCTGGATTTGGGCTCCAGTTTGATTTAGAGTAATACTATTTAAATGCACTGGGCCCATTTTCCTATCTCCCTCTTCAATCCCTTACCTTTAAACTAAGGCTCCTAATAAGTTTTGTTGTCCATTGCCGTGAGTATTTGTGCTTTGTTTTGCTTTGGGTCTACCAGGAAGAAGGGAAAGAATGAGATGTCTAAACCTTTGCTTTCTGCAGGAGAAAAATAACAAAGCGATGTCACCTTCTATTATTCCAAGAACTCACAAATTAATAAGAGAAGCTCTTCTTTCCAACATAATGCATCAATTGTTCAGCCTCCTTTTCCCTTCTTGTTTAGAAATAGTAGTGACTTAATACTGAGGCAGCCAAGTGGCATATAGAGCACTGGGCTTGGAATCAGGAAGACTCATCTTCACGAATTGCAATCCGGCCTTAGACATTGACTAGCTGTGGGGAAGCCATTTGACTTTGCCTCAGTTTCCTCATCTGTAAAAATGAGCTGGAGAAGGAAATAGCAAACCACTCTGGTATCTTTGCCAAGAAAAGCCTAAATGGAGTCATGGAGAGTCAGACATGACTCGACACAACCAAAACTTAATACTGTTGAGGTTTGGGGTTTAGGGGTGCTCAAGATCCCAAAATACCAACATGCCAGGTCCAGCCGAATGAATTTGACGCAAGCCTTTTTCTCAGCCAAAGAAAAACAAAGTTTGTTAAATATTTGCCATAGTGAGTAGACTCTTAAAGAGCCTAAGTATTTATGATGCTTGTATTGGACAAGCTGGCCAGAACAATCTGACACAAAATGAATCTGTGCTAGATTGAATCTCAGCATCTTCATGGATCTTATATACAGAAGACTGGGAGGGATCTGGAGGAGTCTAAGGATCTTGAGAAACTGAAATCAGACTCCAGGAAAGAGATTAAGGGCGGGAAATAGCTGAAGGCTACCTGGAGATGACCGACTATAGAGGGCTAGACTAGTTTAAGGGTAACACATTTGGGTATAAATATTTTGATAGGATCAAGGGTGGGAAGTAGTTGGATGATGTAGGGCTAAGCTAGGTCAAGAGTACCAGAGATTTGGGCCTAGCCATAATGAAAGGCTTATGGCCTCAGGCAAATGCTTCATCAAGTGAGAAGATTCAAGGGGGTTCCCAGAGCCTATACCCCATCAATACTGCTTTCATTTGGCCTTTTAAAGACATATATCAAATTGTAGATTCAAATTCATTACCAGTTTAGTAAAGGGCATGTCATTCACCAACTTTTAATTTGTGATCTGTCTTCATAGCATAAATTTATGACTTGGCTACTCAACCAAATGGTACTTCTTATATAAAAATCTTTATTTTAAATGTCCAGTCTCACGTTAACATTGTTAACTAGATCTGTTACACAAATGAGACCATTTCCATCTTTCTATGATTGAGACATATCTCTAATAAGAAATTTCCTTCCTCTTTTTTCTCACCATCTTCATGGATTACAGCACTTTAGAATTGCAATTTGCTTTAGTAGGCCACTTTGCCTAAACTGTAACTAAAAAAGAGTTCCCAGTAGAGCACACAACTGTTCAGATTTTGGAGGTGTCCTGGGGTAGGAATACCTTCTAGTTTAAGGATATGCTTATTATCTGTTTCATGAGTAGTATTACTTTATCAGGGGGCTCATTGACTCTGTTGTCATGGGTGAGAGGAAAAAAAGTAGAGAACACACAGTTAGAAGGGAACAACCCATAAAACTGACCCAAATCTCTTTTACACTATGCATCCTTCTTTTCCCCAACTCCCCAAGTGCTTTTTTAGCCTCAGTTTGAGTGCTATACATCCAATACCTCCATTCCACTTTTGTTCACTTCTAGCAGTTAGGAAATGCTTCCTTGTATCAGAAGTAAATTTAGTTCTTTTCAGCTTCTATTCATCATTGCTCCTTGTGCTGCTCTTTGAGGTCAAATAGAACAAGCTAAATACTGAAATCTCTTCAGATACGTGAAGGCAGTTGTCATATCCTCCCTGACTCTAGTCTAAATGTCCTCCATTTAACAAGTAATTGGAATTGGAATTAATTGAAATCTTTCTCCTTCCTGATAGTCCACCTCTGAGCATTCTATAGCTAATCAATGCCCTTATTTGTAGTAGACTTTCAGGGGTCCCCCAGCCCCACTAATGAAAAGCTCCCCTCTTCTATGAGGTCACTAGGCAGATATGCAGGAGGAGTATAATCTTGTTTGTTGATGCCTCCATTGGTCCTATGAATAACTAAGGAAAATTCAGAATAGTTAATTAGCAAGTCTTATTTGTGATTCCCTGTTTGTTTGTGCCTCTGGATCTGGTAGTGGTGACTGCTATCTTTCCTGATCCATGAGGTGAGCCAAATTCTCTAAATCATTTATGTTAAGAGATGTGTTACGGTCACCCCATAGCCCATTAAGATGATTTCTAATTTGGGTTATGTCATATTCTGACTCATTATATTGTTTGTTTACCATACAAAAATACATATATCTATAATCACATATTAACTTTTGTTTAACTTGCATTAATTCAATCTCATCAGCTAAAGCAGTTACATCATCTCCAAGCTGGTTATCGCTTTATAGAAATTCTTATTGATTTCTGATTGTAACAAAAATCACTATAGTAGTGATTAAAGCACTTATCTCAACAACAATACAGGAAATATACCTCTTTTTTCAATTAAAATCCAATTGTTGATTAATTTGAGCAATAGAATGATCAGCACTAGAGTAAAACCAATGCTTACTCTCCACAGGAATCATAATCATACTAGGTCTTCTTATAGCAAATAGCAATCGTCCCAAAGAAGTATTATCATGACATTCAGAAACCTATAATTAAAACATGTGACATTATAATGCTTATCAACCTTAGTGATACTTACATTGCTAAAATTTCCCCACATGAATGTATATCTCCCTCCTAAACAAGCATGTACAAAGCTGTGGTCAAGTCTTGCTCAAGTATGTCCCATTAGGAGCAAAAGTAGCAAAAACTGTTGTTATTGGGGCCCACAGCAAAGGGATTTTCCATATTTCCGGGTTTCCTCTTTATAAGTGTCCAAACCAATTTTGTCTAGGATACCCCCCATGTCTGTGTTTAATGTTTGTGGCATTGTGCCAGGAAACATAGATTTGCTGATCCACTTGATGGCAAGTAGGTACATCAGTCCTACAATTCAAAAAATGGAAGATCCATTTGCCCTCATTTTGGCTCTGGCTGTTTCTCAGCTGTTGGCTTCGTCTGGTTCTGGTCTGGAGGGGGCCAAGTGTGTGGTCTCTCTGCATTTGTTCACACAGTCCTTGTTATCATTTCTGGTGTCCAGACTTCCTTCTTACCATCTGTGGAAACACAAAAGTCCTCGGCCGCACATGATTACTCTACGCCGATCATACCATAGTCTCTCATCGTTTTTCCACATCACCCATTCAGTAACTGCAATTGCCTGGGGCTGTGACCTTTCAGAATTGCCAATTGTATGGTCAGTAACACCCCAAAATTTTTCAGCTGGTGTTTTATTTTCATGATCTAATGTTAAATAATTTGTTACATATAATGACAACCCCAAAATTCGTTTTTGAATTTTGTAACATGGTGAATACCCCATTGAAGACAAAATTCAGCAAAGATTTTTGAGGTGTAAGTGGGGCCATTTTCCATCTTTAATTGTTTTGGCATACCTGCAGCAGCAAAGCATGTAATAACATATTCTTGAACATGAGAGGTTTTTTCTCCAGACATGGCAGTTGCCCATGCAAACCCTGAATATGTGTCCATGGTTACATGTATATATTTTAGTCTCCCCAAAACAGAATAATGAGTAACATCAGATTGCCAAATTTCATTGGCTAACAGTCCATGGGGATTTACACCCTTCAGTATATACTCTATAGGGACTACAAACAACACACGATGGACAACTTTTAACTATTTGTCTAGCTTGTTCTCCAGTGACATCAAAGGTCCTAGCAAGCATTCTAGCAGATTGGTGAAATTTATGATGGGTTTCCCTTGCTAATTCTAATGATCCCACAAGGATTTGATCAGCTATGTGATTACCTTTAAAAAGTGGTCCAGGAAGACCAGTATGAGAAAGGATATGCATAATGTAAAAAGGATGTGATCTGTGTTGTACAATATCTTGTAAATCACAGAACAATGTATGCAACTGAGTTTTACTTCTATGTATATTGGCTGTTTCTATCTTTTGAGTTACTTGGGCTGCATATTGAGAATCTGTAATAATGTTAATAGGCTGAGGATATAAAGTGCCTATTACCCTGGGCGTCTGTTATAACAGGGTATCCTAACAAATTGCAGCCTTTAAATCCCATTTCTCGTAATGTCTGTCCTTCCTCTTTCATAAGTTTTTGAAAAGGTGTATATAATTCTGAAACCATGGTGGGACCGCCATTAGACTTCCCAGGTTTTTCAGGTCCATATGTGGAATTATAAGATGGACACTGAGTAAGGTTAAGAGGTTTGGTATTTTTTTAGGGGTTTTTCTTGTTTCTGAGGTCTTTCTCCCACAAATTCAGGAGGTGCAATCTCTTCCTAATCACTGCCTTTGCTCTCACCCATGACACTCAATATTTCTTTAAGATCTGTTTTGTCCACTAAGCACACTTTGATGACATCATAAATTGCAAATATGAAACCAGAATCACTCTCCTGTCCATTCTCCTTAAAATAATTAACTAAAGCCTCTCCTACTACTTCCCAATCAGGTCCTCTGATGTGAGAGCCACTTGGGAACCATGGAGCTGCTTGATAGATTATTTGTAGAAATTTTTTCAGAATCTGTTTCTTAACTGAAATCCCTTTCTTACACGCTATAAGTTGTAATATTCTTAGATCTTTTCCTTCAACTTTTAAACCCTTCACTAAGTTTTCTCCTATATTACGTCTCTGTGAACTCCGAAAAATGAAAACTGAGCACGCCAGCGATCACTCTTCTTAGAGCCTTGCCCTTACCTTGAATAAAATCTGTTGTCCCTTGGATCTCTTGCGGGCCCACTACCTGCTGGCAACTCTTGGGGGTCCAGTTGCTAGAGACTTGACAGCATCCTGATGCCCCATGTTGTGAGTGCCACTTGCTGTGCCCAGCATAGTTGGGTGACCTAACAACCAGTTGAGTAAAGAGACAGGGATATGTTCGTCTTATAGTCTGTTTATTCCAGAACCATTTCATACAGAGCCAAGACAGAAGAAACTTACAAGGCTTATATTCCCTTTAGCAGAAATTCTTACATAACTAGAATGCAAGGACCCTTCTTTGGTCTTGACCACTCCCTACCCCAGCCTAAGGCTAATTATTCATTAAGACTTCATGCTAGGACCTTGTCCAAAGGCAGGAACAAACAGGGAGTCACAAACAAGAGTTGCTAATTAACTATTCTGAATTTTCCTTAGTTATTCATAGGACCAATGGAGGCATCAACAAACAAGATTATACTCCTCCTGCATATCTTCCTAGTGACTTCATAGAGGAGGGGAACATTTTATTAGTGGATCCGGGGGACCCCTGAAAATCTACTACATCTCCCCCATTTTACTCATTTATAGGAGAGAGGAACATTGATTTGTGGAGCCTGGGGAAACCCCTGGAAGTTCTCTGCACTTATTAAACTTACAGGTACTCAGCATTGAAGACAAACAGTACAGGTACATTTATACATGTATAAGAGGCAGTGTAGCACAGTGGCTACAGATCTAGCCTTGAAGCCAGAGAGACCTGGTTTCAAGTGCCACTTCTGACACATACTGGCTTTGTGACCTAGCCAAGTCACTTGGCCTCTTAATGTTCTAGGCTCTCTAGGCACTATAGGGTATAACCTGTAATGATGGAGGGAGCTTTCTCAACCAGGAATTCCTCATACCACTAAAGGAACAAGTCTCTTCCACCCATCCACTATCTATCCATTTATCTATGCTATTCAGCAACTTTTATATGTATTATATTCCATCCCAAATCCATCTATTTTTCTTACAAGACCCTTTATGAAATGCTTTGCTAAGATCATCTAGGTGGTATGGATAGAATGCTAGCCCTAAGGGCAGGAAGACTTAAGTTCAATATCAGTATCAGATACCTACTAAATGTGTGCCCCAGGATAAGTCACTTAATCTCTATCCCCCTTGGTTTCCTCAACTGTAAAATAAGATAATAATAGCGCTTACATCACAGGGTTGTTGTGAGGAACAAATGAGATTTATTTTTTTTAAGCACTTAACACAATGTCTGACTCATAACAGGCCTTTTATAAAAACATTTCTGGAGGCCGAGCCATGATGGTAGAGTAGGGACTCACTGGTGCTCTCCCAAATTTCCCTACAAACTTTAAAAATAATGTTCAAATCCAATTATAGAGCAGCAGAATCAACTAAAGGTCAAGGTGAAACAATTTTCCAGCCCAGGACAACTTAGGTTGTCAGGAATGTCGGGGCACCAGTAGTAGACCTTGAAGACAGTTCAGCAACTGCAGCAGCTTTGGGAGCTCTCAGCCCACAGATGGTTGGGAGAATGGGGGTGGCCGTGGCAGTTTAGACAATTGGTCAGAAGAAGATTATAGGGAACTTTTTGCTGGCATTGGGTGAAGTTCTAGGTCACAGTCTCAGAGCTAAAAGAAGCACTAACTTGTGACCGCAGGCATGCAGGAACCCTAGAGCTACTCACAGACCTCAGCACAGACCAAGAGAATGGTGACCACATTTCTCCTTAAATCATACCACCTTAGAAGAACCAAAAACCTAAATATCACTTGAGTTACCTCTGAAAATGGCAGCAAGAAAGGCCTGAAGCTTGGTATGGTGCCCCGCTGGAACACAGGAGCCGAGCCCATCTTTAACATAAAGTTAGACGTTAAGAAATAGGCTGGGAAATTGAGCAAACAACAAAAAAAATCTGACCATAGAGAGTTACTATGGTGAGAGAGAAGATCAAGACAGAGACTCAGAAGAGGACAATGAAGTCAAAACAGCTACATGTAACGTAAAAGAAAAATGTGAATTGGTCACAGGAGGAAAAAAACGAATTCTGGAAGAACTCAAACAGGATTTTAAAAATCAAATAAGAGAGGTGGAGAAATTAGAAAAAGAAATAAGAGTGATGCAAGAAAATTATGAAAATAGTGAATATCTTGGTAAAGGAAGGACAAAAAAAGTCCTGAAGAAAATAATACCTTAAAAACGGAATTGGATAAATGATAAAAGAGACTTAGGGCAGCTAGTTGGCACAGTGACTAGAGTACTGGCCCAGGAATCAGGAAGACCTGAGTTCAAATTTGCCTTCAGACACTTAACACACACACACACACACACACACACACCCCACACACAAACACGAGCCATGTGACCTTGGGCAAGTCACTTAACCCCAATTGCCCTCCAAAAAGCAAAAAAAAAAAAAAAGAAAAAGAGACTTAAAAATTCATTGAAGAGAAGAATTCCTTAATAAGTCAAATTAGCCAAATGGAAAAGGAAGTACAAAAGCTTACTGAAGAAAATAATGCCTGAAAAAATTAGAATTGGTCAAGTGGAAGCTAATGACTCAATGAGACATCAAGCAACAATAAAACAAAGTCAAAAGGATAAAAAAAAAATAGAAGAAAATGTGAAATATACCATTGGAAAAACAACTGACCTAGAAAATATAGCAAGGTGAGATAATTTAAGAATTATTGTACTATCTGAAAGCTATGAGCATTGAAAAGAGAGAAAGAAAAAAAGAAAGAAAGAAATTTTGAAGAAAACTGCTGTGGTATCCTAGAAGCAGAGAGTAAAATAGAAATTGAAAGAATCCATTGATCACCTCCTGAAAGAGATCCCCAAATGAAAACTCCCAGTAATATTATCAGCATATTTTATAGCTCCCAGGTCAAAGAGAAAATATTGCAAGCAGCCAGAAAAATAAAAAAAAACCAAAACAATCCAAGTATTATGGAACCATAGTCAGGATAACACAAGATTTAACAGCTTCTATATTAAAGGATCAGACAGCTTGGGATATGATATTCCAGAGGGCAAAAGGGTTAGAATTGCAACCAGGAATCACCTACCCAGCAAAACTGAATATAATTCTTCAGGTTAAAAAAATGGATATTCAGTGAAATAGAGAACTTTCAAGCAGTCTTTATTTTTTGGGGAAAAAAAACAAAACAGAGCTGAATAGAAAGTCAGGAGAAGCATAAAAAGGTAAATAGGAAAGAGAGATCATAAGGAATTCAATAAGGTTAGACTGTTTACCTGATGATACTTTTAACTCCTAAGAGCTTTATCATTATTAGGATAGTTAGAAGGAATATACATAAACAGAGGGCATGGGTGTGAGTTGACTACGATGGGATGATTTTCAAAATAAAGTAAAGTTAAGGGGCGAGAAAGAGGGATATATAGGGAGAAGGAAGCTGTAGAATGGGGCAAATTATCTCACATAAAAGAAGGGCAAAAGGAAGAACTTTTATAGTGGAGGGGAAAATGAGTGATTAGCAGGTAACACTTTAGTAATTGACTCAAAGAGGGAATAACACACCTTCAGTTGAATATTTAAATCTGTCTTTAAATCTGTAGGAGGGGAATCAAAAAAGGAGGAGCGCTGATATTGGGGAGGATGGATTGGGGGAGGTGGTGGTCAGAAGCAGAACAGACTTTTTGAGGAGGGTAGAGAGAGAATGAGAGAACAATAAATGGGTGGCAAAATTGGATGGAGGGAAATACACAGTAATCACAACTATGAATGTCAATGGGATGAACTCACTCACAACATGAAAGTGAGTAGCCAGATAGCCTATTCTGGATATTCTGGATAGCCAGAATCTGGCAATTGTATTGTTTACAAGAAACAGACCTGAAACAGATATACTCAGAATAAAAATAATGATCCAGAGCAGGAGCTATTATGCTTCAGCTTATAGAAAAACACAAGCAAGCAGGGATAGCAATCATGGTCTCAGAAAAAGCAAAAAAAAAAAAAAAAAGATCCAATTAAAACAGATAATCAGGGAAACTACATTTTGCTAAAAGGCCCCATAGACAGTTAAGTGAAATCAGTACTATTATGCATCAAATGGAATGGCATTGAAATTCCTCAAAGAAAAGTTAAATAAGTTACATAGAAAGTGAAGTTATATTAGTGGAAGACTTTAACTTTCCCCACTCAGAACTAGATAAATCTAACCAAACAAGAAGTATATGAATCAAATTTTAGAAAAGTTTGATATGACAGACCTCTGGGAAAAAATTGAATGTGAATAGAAATGCCTTTATCGCAAAGTTACATAGCATCTACTCAAAAACTTGTATTAAGGCATAAAAATCTCACAACTAAATATAGGAAAAACATCATTTTCTAGTTATAATACAAGGAAAACTATATTCAATGAAGAGTGATGGAAACATAGATTAAAAATTAATTGGAAACCAAATAATCTAATGTTAAAGGAGAGGATCAAAGAACAAATCATAGAAATAACCAGTAATTTCATTAAAGAAAACGAAGATAATGAGATAGCATTCCAAAATTTATGGGATGTAGCCAAAGCAGTTCTTAGAGGAAAATTTATATCTCTAAACACTTGCATCAATAAAATAGAGAAAGAACAGCTCAATCAATTGGGCATGCAACCAAAAAAAAAAAAAAAACCTAGAAAAAATACAAATTAAAAATACCCAATTAAACACCAAAATGGAAATCCTGAAAATTTAGGGAGAGATTAACAAAATGGAAAGTAAGAAAACCATTGAACTAGTAAATAAAACTAGGAGTGAGTTTTATGAAAAAGCCAATAAAATAGATAAATCATTGGTTAATTTTATTTTTATTTTTTATATATTTATTTTTTTTAATTAACTTTTGTTTATTTTTAGTTTACATCATTCATTTCCACAAGATTTTGAGTTACAAATTTTTCCCCATCTTTCCCCTACCCCAAAACAGGGATCCCACAGTATACTCCCTCCCCCAATCTGTTCTCTCCTGTACCCTCCCCCATAACCCCTCTGACTTTCTGGTAGGGCAAGATGGATCTCCCTGCCCCAGTGCCTGTATATCTTATTTCCCACCTGCATGGAAATAATGATAATGATAATGATAATATGTGTGTGGGTGTAATATATATAATTAATTGGATTTTAAAACTTTAAATTATAGATTCTTTCCCTTCCTCCCTCATCACCCACCCCCCCTGGAAAGACAAGCAATTCAATACATGCCATATGTATGGTTATACAAAACATCTCCACAATGGACATATTGTGAAAGACTGACTATATTTCTCTCCATCCTATCCTGCCCCGCCACTTGTTCTATTCTCTACTTTGTCCCTGTCCCTTGACAGAAGTGTGAGCTTCTAACAACCCTCCCCCCCACCCTGCCCTCCTCTCCATCATCCCTCCTCTCATCCCTTTTCCCCCTACTCCTCTGTAGGGCAAGTTACCCAATTTAAGTGTATGTCATTCCCTCCCTAAACCAAATTCAATAAGAGTAAGGTTCACCCATTCCCTTTTGCCTTCCTGTTCTTCCCCTCCATTGTACCAGTTGTCCCTTGCCTCTTCTATATGAGATAATTAACCCCATTCTGTCTCTCCCTGTCTCCTCTCATTATATTCCTCTCTCACCTCTCAATTTCACCTTTTAAATATCATCCCTTCCTATTCAATTGATCCTGTGTCCTCTGTCTATGTATACCTGTATACATATATATACACATACTCACATATGTATTCATATACATATATACCCTCCTATATAGACATGTGTATGTATGCATATATATTTTTCTTTATATATTTATTTGTTTGTTTATTTATTTATATTCCCTTCAATTATCCTCATACTGAGAAAAGTTTCATAAGTTACAATGATCATTTTTCCATGTAGGCATGTAAATAGTTCAATTCTGATAAATCATAAGGAACTCCTTATGATTTCTTTTCCTTGTTTACCTTCTCATGCTTCTTGTATTTGAATGTCAAACTTTTTATTCAGCTCTGGTTTTTTCATGAAGAATGCTTGAAAGTCTTCGACCTCATTGAATGACCATATTTTCCCCTGAAACATTATACTCAGTTTTGCTGGGTAGGTGATTCTTGGTTTTAATCCTAGCTCCTTTGATCTCCAGTATATCATATTCCAGGCCCTTTGATCCCTTAATGTAGAAATTGCTAGCTCCTGTGTTATCCTGATTTTGTTTTCACAGTATTCAAATTGTTTCTTCTTGGCAGCTTGTAATATTTTCTCCTTGATCTGGGAACTCCGGAACCTGGCCAGAACATTCCTAGGAGTTTTCTTGTGAGGATCTTTTTCAAGAGGTGATCAGTGAATTCTTTCAGTTTCTATTTTGCCCTCTGGTTTTAAAATATCAGGGCAATTTTCCTTGAGAATTTCTTGAAGGATGATTTCCATGTTCTTTTTTGATTATAGCTTTTATTTAGTCAAATAAGTTTTAAATTGTCTCTCCTGGATCTGTTTTCCAGGTCAGTGGTTTTTCCAGTGAGAAATTTCACATTGCCTTCTATTTTTTTCATTTGTTTCGATCTGATTTATAGGATCTTGATTTCTCATAAAGGCATTCACTTCCATTTGCTCCAATCTAATTCTGAAGGAATTATTCTCTTCAGTGAGCTTTTGAGATTTTTTTCCCATCTGACATTTTTAAGGCATTCTTTTCCTCATTGGCTTTTTGGGCCTCTTTTGCCAGTTGAGTTAATTTATTTTTTAAAGTGTTATTTTCTTCAGTCAGGTTGTTGACTCTCTTTTCATGATTTTCTTGCATCATTCTCTTTTCTCTTCCCATTTTTCCTCCACTACTTCTCTTATTTGGTTTTCAAAATCCTTCTCAAGCTCCTCTATGGGTTGTAACCAGTCTACGTTTTTCTTGGAATCTTTTGGTCCAGGAGTTCTGACTTTGTTGTCTTCTTCCCATTCCATGCTTTGACCCTTTTTATACCCAAAAAAGGAATCTAAGGTTAGATTGCTGTGCTTGCTTTGCTTCCTTTGCCTGCTCATGTTGCCAGTCAGTTAACTTGACTTTTGAGCTCTTTTCCAGAGTAGAAGTCGGCTTCCAGAAGGGAGAGCTTTGTCCATAATCTCTGGGGTTTTCATAGCTGCCAGAGCTATTAGGAGGCTGCTGTCTCTGCTGCCCCCACCAGCTTTGGCTCACTGGTCACACACCTCAGGACCATCACCCAACACTACAATCCTGATCCAGGCAGGTTAAGGCAAGAGCACTTAGCCTCTGAATGATCACTTAGCTCCCCTTGCAATCTGCAAGCCAGGACCTTTGAAGCAGGCACATGGAGGCGGCTGCAGTGGTCACTTCCACTGCTTTCTTCCTCTGGGGGCAGACAGCTGCACCTGCTCCTCCATCCCCCTCAAATTCAGCCGAGTTCCACTGACCTTTCACTTTGTCTTTGGAATTTATGGGTTGATAATTCTGGAAACTGCCACAGCTGCTAGTGATCTACTCTTCTGAATGCTCCAGCTGGCTGGTCAGGCTACCCTGGGGCTAAAACCCTGACTTGTGCTGGGCCAGGCTCAGCTCCCTGTGTGCTGTGATGAACCCTTCCTGTCTGCCTGCCAGGCTGCCTTCAACGGGAGATTTCTTTCTCTGTCACTTTGTGGGTTTTGGAGCTCTAAAATTTGTTTGGAGTCATATTTTATGGGTATTTGAGCTGATTCTGGGGGGGAGCCACAGAGTTTTCTTGCTTCTATGTTGCCATCTTGAGGTCTCCCCCTTAATTTTATTTTTAAAATAGAAAAAGGAAGGCCAAATTACCAGTATCAAAAATCAAGCAGTGAATTCACCACCAGTGAAGAGGAACTTACAGCAATTATAAGAGCTATTTTGCCCAGTTATGCACCAATGAGTCAATGAAATTAAGTGAAAGGAATGAATATTTACAAAAACATAAAGTGGCCATATTAACAGAAGAGGAAATAGAATAAGTAACCCTATGTTAGAAAAAGAAATTGAACAAACCATAAATGAGTTCCCTCAAAAAAAATTCACTTGTGAATTCTACTGAATATATAAGGAAAAATTAATTCCAATGTTATATACATTATTTGGAAAAATAGGCAAAGAAGGAGTCCTACCAGATTCCTTATACAACACAAATGTGGTATTGATACCTAAACCAAGAGGCACAGAAACAAGTGAAAAAGGAAACTGTAGACCAATTTCCTTAATAAATATAGATGCCAACATTTTAAATACCATAAAGAGATTACAGCAATATATCACAAAGCTTATACACTATGACCAGGTGGGACTTATACAGGGCTCGTTCAGTATTAGGAAGACTTATCAATAAAGTACCTGTTCAATAACAAAACAGAAAAAAATCATATGATTATTTCAATAGATGTAGCCAAAGCTTCTCACAAAATACTATACCCATTTCTATTTTAAAAAATCACTTGAAAGCATAGGAATATTCTTTCTTTAAAATGAGAAGTAACATCTATTTAAAACTATCAATAAGCATTATCTATAATGGGGATTAGGAATAAACCCTTTCAACAAGATCAGGGGTAGAACAAGGATCACCAGTATTATCTAATATTGTACTAGAAATGCTAGTTATAGTAATTAAAATTAAAGTAATTAGTATAGGCAGTGAGGAAACAAAACTGTCTTTGCAGATGATGTGGTGGTATACTTAAAGAGTCATAGAAAATCAACTAAAAATTAGTTGAAATAATTAGATTCTTTATTTCTAAAATTGGGACTGTAAGACTTGTAATACCTACTTCATAAGATTGTTCTGAGGATCAAATGAGATGATGTATATAAAATACTTAAAGTGCTACAAAAATGTAATCTATCTTTTATTTTAACTTTTCTAGAGCATATATGCATTCCTTTCATATATCTCTGTGGACTTCTAGCAACTCTTTGTGGTTTCATGTTATCATGTCCCTGATTGTGATTAGGTATGGAGATGATGGCTCTGAATTTGTTTCTTCTACTGTCAAAAATGATAAGAATAGATTGCTTTAAAAAATGATAGACTTGTTCATCATCACTGCTCTTTGTCATCTTACTCCCAATTTGGTTAACATGGGATGGAAAGATAATCTGTTCTAGCCCGACACTACGTCAAGCTCTTTTCATCAGTTCCTTTTGCTGTTTTATAGGATGACGCTGCTGGCAATAAATATTTCTCATTCTCTGTAGTGTTTTAAAATATCTTCTTGATGTCTGTATTTCCTAGTTAATTCCCACCTCCCTGTCCAGTTCCACCATGTCACAGAGAAAAACAATTAAACCAAAATATTGACAAATCACATTATTTGGTTATTTGTTTATCTTATCTTGGTGGCTTTCCACCTCTCCGCTATGAGAAAGGAAGTATCTTTATATCTTCTCAAGAAAGAGATGGTTTTCCCATTTACTCACATTCAACTTCCTTTTAGTAACTTTCTCATTTATATTTTCACAGCCATTATGGCACTACACTGTTGTAGTTAAATTTACATTATTATTATTTTCTTCAATCTGTTTCTGTTTCTCTAATCAATTCATACAGAATTTCCCATTTTTTTCTGTAGTCCCTCTACCCCTTACTTCCTAATGCACTATGATAATCTATTACATTCCTATTCCATAATTTTCCTCTGTAATGTTTTTTTTTTTCTTTCTTGGAGGGGGAAGGCAGAGCAATTGGGGTTAAGTGACTTGTCCAAGGTCACACGACTAGCAAGTATTAAGTGTCTGAGTCCAGATTTGAACTCAGGTCCTCCTGACTCCAGGGCCAATGTTCTATTCACTGCACCACCTAACCACCCCCACTCTGTAATATTTTGCAAATAAATGCCATATAGATTAAAAAATAAACAGCATTATCAGTTATTTACCTGGTATACAGTTTTTATCCACCATCAATTATTTATATAACAGTCAGTATTTGTATGCTCTGGGCTTAATGCTGAAATGTAATTTCTCCTTTGAAGTATCTGATTGTCAGGGTGGTTATTATAACTCAGCAAATATTTGGGACCTAAAATGAAATTATTTTTTTTTTACCAGTTACCAGAATGGGAAGGTTTAAGGATTAAAATTATCTGACTTTAAGAAATCTATCTCTTGGGACACAAGAAAACTTAATAGCACTAAACTTGGAATCAGGTGGCCAGATTTTCAGCCTGGTTTTGATACCTGCTAGATATGTTATGCTGCCTAGTTATATCACTTAACCCCTCTGAGTCCTAGTTTCCTTATATGTAAAATCGATATAGCAATTCAAATATTACCTTCTTTCCAGTACTATTGTAGGGAAGGTACTTTGATAAACCTTATTGGTATATAGATATGAGCTAGTTATTTTATACCATCATCATTTCTAACATGGATGAAATGCAGAACTCTTATTTAACAGATCTTTGTTCCTTTGACTTTTTCTTCCTCTCAAATTCTATCCAGCATTCTAAAAGGTTTGTATCTGACGCCTGTCATAAGAAAGTGGCTGCTAGATATTGATCTAATTAAGTATTAAGCCAAGAGTAGAAATTAGTAGGAGCAAGTATATTTACTATTTAGACATAATTTGTTCAATCTCAAGTAATGAATCTGACAACATTATTACTCTCTTGTTATAGATTACTAACTTGGACATTCAAATATGTGACTAAAAACTTGTGTCCGAGGTTTTTGTTTTTGTTTTAATAGACTAAGGATTCCTCTTTGATTCTGACTTTGGGGTTAATATTGCTGAGTAATTAATTAAAGTGAGAACAGCACTCAAAATTGATCATCTATATGGCTCAGAAAAACAGTAAGCAAAAAACAAATGAGAAATTAATGAATTAGCCTGTTAGCTAACAGAAGTAAAATGTTAGAAAATATTTCTTGAAATTAAGGTTCATGTTGCCATTAATAGATCTGTTGCTCTTCTAGTGAATCTAACCTAATAAAAATGCAAAATGATAAGATGTAGTACCTGAACCTGAAGAGACTAAACTAGAAAAAAATGCAGTCTGATAAATGAAGGAATGGAATTTTTGAGGTTCAGGATAGCAGATTTTTAAAGCAACATTCAGAATATATCTGTGCTTACTTAAAAGACATTAGCACTGGAAGGTAGTGCTTCCAAGGAATCAACAGTTGACTTATAAACCATATAGTAGGAGGAGAAAAGATTTGATTTTGTCATATACTTTTGAATTTTTGGCTTTTAGATTTTAACAATGGTTGGGAATGGGGGCCTAAGTGAGGCCAGTGCCATATCACCCTCAGATGGAGAAGCAGTTGTATCCTTTAAAAAAAACCTATTTAATTTTAGTTTACGGAATAAAAAAAGCATTTTCATACTATAGTATAATAAAAAAGATGATTTCAAATGAAACTACAAATCTATTATTTACAACTTGCTTTTCCTTTTAAATATATAATAAAGTTATCATGTAAATTTCCTTTTTTCCCTTTTTTTCCTTTTCTTCATCCCTGCCCTGCCTTAGAGATGGCTACCATTAGACAGAAATAGGTAAGATATATGTATTTTCATTTTTATTTTATTTATACTTTATATATGTTATATGTATATATTATATATATATTATATTTTTATTTATTTATCAATTTTTCTCTGATTGCAGATAGCCTCTTTCTCAATATGTCCTTTATTTTTAATTTGTATATTTATAATGGTCAAAATGGCTTAGTTGCTCAAAATCATTCTTAAAAAGAATATTGTGGTTACTATATAGAGTGTTCTCTTGGTTCTGTTCATTTCCCTCTTCACCATTTCGTAGAAGTCTTTCCATGTCTAAGATCATTGAGCTCATCATTTCTTATAGCACAGTAGTATTCCATCATAGCCATATACCACAACTTGTACAGGATTCCCCACTTGATGGGAATTTCTGCAGTTTCCAGTTCTTTGCCACTACAGAGAGAGCTAATATAAATATCTCATTAATATTCAAAGTTATAATTACTATTTGTGAACTTCCTTTCACTTTATTTTTATTCACTATTTTGTATTTTAAATTTTTATTTTTTTATATTTTATATATTATTTTTGATATTGCTATATATTTTATATTTATTTTGTATTTCATATATTATTTTTAATTTTACTATATATTATATTATATATATTACTTTATACTTATTTATTTTATATTCACTATTTTCTAGGACTCTCTTTTTTACTCTGTCCATGTTTCCTTATCTTTGTCCCCCACTCTCCCATTCCTCATCCCACCCACACCTCCAAAAGTCCCCCACGCTTCGAAATCCCAATCTATATACCCTTCTAAAAGTCCCTGCCCCGCTCTACCCCCCAGCCTTCTCACTCCTTTACATGTTAAGAAGGCTTCTATACCCTTCCAGATTACATGTTGTTTCCTCTTCAACCCAGATCAGAGTAAGATTCCAACATTACCAACCCTCCACTCCCACCTGCTTCCTCTGTATTAGTTCTTCCTTTTACATCCTATATTTTTCCCTTTTACCTTTTCTACCCAATTTTGATTCTTAGAGTCAACTCATCATACACAACTCAGTCCCAACCTTTCTTTCAAACTACCTTAGTAATGATGACAGTTTTAAGAATACAGATAAGGTTTTCATAAATAAAATAAGTATAGTTTAGTCTTAATGAGTGCCTTGTAGTCCTTAACATTTACCTTATTTTTTTTTCATTGAGTTCTGTTTTATTGCTGTTGTTGTTCTTACAGTATCTGAAAGTCTTTTAGTTCGTCAATTTTTTTTTTTATTGTTCATTCAGTATTATATTAAACTTTTCTGGGGTAAGTTATTTTTGGACACAACCCTAGCTTTTTTGCTCTTTGAAATATAATATTCTAAGACCTATGGTCTTTTAGAACAGAAGTTGCTAGATCTTCTGAAATCTTGACTGCATTTCCACAGTGTTTAAATTGTTTTTTTTTTTTCCTTGTTGCTTGCAATATTTTCTCCTTACCTGGGAGGTTTGAAACTTGGCTATGACATTCCTGTTAAGTTTTTTTCCTCTGACCTTTTTTCAGGTGGTGAATAGTAGATTTTTTTTCTATTTCTACTTTACCCTCTTGTTCTAGATCTTCAGGGCAATTTTCCTTAATAATTTCTTATAATATTCTATCCATATTCTTTTTTTGATCATAACTTTCAGGTAGTCTGACAATTCTTACATTGTCTCTCCTTAATCTCTTTTCCAGATAAGTTGTTTTTCTAATGAAATGTTTCAGATTCTCTTTTTCTAGTTTATTATTTCTTGGTGTCTTATCATGTCATTAAATTCTTCTTGCCCAATTCTAGTTTATAAGGAGTTACTTTCTTAAGATTTTGTATCTCTTTTTTCCACTTGGTTAACTTTCTTTTCATAAGTTTCTTAGATTGCTTTTATTTTTTCCAAATTTTTCTTTAATTTCTCTTTGAACTTCTTTTTAAGTTCTTCTGAAACCTCTTTTTGGACTTTTGACAATTTGACATTACTCTTTGGGATAGGGGTGGCTTTTTAACCTCTCTTCTTCTGAATATGAACCCAGATCTTCTTTTGTATCAAAATAGCTATCTATGGTCAAGTTCTTTTTCCTTTGTTTACTCATTTTTATTTTGTTTTTAGCAGCTTAAAATAATAGTACCTATGATTATAATCAAGTTTTAATCCTGAGTTATGATTAATGTTATCTTAGACCTCAAGTCCTCCTTACCATTGTTTTCTGAATTCTGTCCAGGGGCTCAACCTTAGGAACTCTTTTATCCTAAGCCACAGTTAGGACCCCAGCCATATTGTCCTGAAAGTGTTCTTCCTTCCTGCAGTACCACATTCACAAGACAGGCTTGTGCTCACTCCTCATTCACAGTCACAGCCACAGCCTGGGATTACAGCTGGTTAGCATCAGTAGACCTGGTTTCTGGAAATAGAGGGGGTCCTTCAGTCTTTTCCTACTGAGCTGTCTGCTGTTCTGCAAATGAAAGTTTGTGAGGTGAAAGAGTGCAGTACTTGAATTGAACTAGGGAAAATCGTTAATTTGAATGGCTCCAACCCTATTTCAGGCCCTAGCTGAGTGACCCTGGGCAAGTCATCCAAACTCTCTGAGTCTTGGTTTCCTCACTTGTAAAATGAAGAAGTTGGAGCTGACAACATCTAAGCTTTCTTGCAACCCTAAATATATGATGGAACTGATTATTTTGTCAGTTATGTGGAAGGAGTGGAGAGGGGATAACATCCTCCAGGGATACTCTGGAAGAGGTTGATATGGGAGCATGTTAGGTATAACAAGGGAGAGGTCGAGTTCAATTTGGGGCATGTTGAATTTCAGGTTCTAGAGTAGAAATCCATAATGGAATTGCCTACAGAAACACCATGAGATATAGGGCTAGAATTAAATGCAGAGATTAGGGAAGTGATTGGACTGAGAACCTATATGGAGAAAAGACTCCTATAGCCTATGAGAGGCTAAAGAGGATTCCCAAGGCCTGAATGGGAGCAATTAGGGGCAGCCACATTTGTAACAAGAGAACTACTACTTTTATTTTCAAGGATAACACAATAGCAGGAAATCGAACAAGAGGGAGTCCAAAAAGATTAAGCTGTGTCCTGTAGTTGGTGATTTATACTGTGAAGAATCTTTTTTAGTTGAATTATTGTAACTTCCCTACTCCATGCCCACATGCATGTATTCTCCTATAATGCTTCAAAGTAAATCTTTTTATGGCTAACATTTGATGTGCTGTTATCAGGGAATAAGGGAGAAGGTAACAGGTAAAGGACCCATTCTCTTTTGACTATCTCCTAGGAGTTTAAGGTGCCTCATAAAGCTTTGGTAGTGATAGAAATGGAAGAGATGATACTAAATGACTGGTCTAGGATTATGTGGCACGAAAGTAAATCTGAGTCATCAGGATCAATGTCAGGAGGCTGGTGTCAGGACTGGAAAACCCCTGACACTGACATGCCCTAGAAAAGAGTGAGACTCAAAGTGTCACTCAAAGTGCCCGGTTTTTCCTGACCTTGCAACAGACTCAAACCTTTGGTGTTCACTGTCCACAGGACCTCAGACAGCTTACATAGCAGTTTCATATATAGAACAACAAAGCCATAGAGTAGACACTAATAAATGTTGATTGGATTGAACAAAAAGGGTCAGACACAAATTCAGACAATTGGGG
Source organism: Pseudochirops corinnae (assembly GCA_028646515.1). Lineage (NCBI taxonomy): Eukaryota > Metazoa > Chordata > Mammalia > Diprotodontia > Pseudocheiridae > Pseudochirops > Pseudochirops corinnae. Next base: position 69,918,239 of record CM053591.1, read on the forward strand.
AAAGTCACCCAAAGACCATAACCACACTGTTCTGCCAGGATGAAGTCCCACATAGTTCCCAGTCAGGACTGAGCCACATTCAACTTTGTTTCATTTATAGCATACAACATATAGTAAGAGGTTACTTTCTCAGGGAACACAAATTTACAAGATTAAACTACACTACACAGACAGATTAGCACAAACATATTAGAGTCCTGTTTCATATGTGAAAATGTACATTTTATCTCTTCATCTGCACTCATGCACATTATTTATAGGACTGGAGATTTAGATCTGAAAGAGGGTCTTAGAGGTTATGTGAGTCAACTCCTTCATTTTAGAGATGAGGAGAATGAGTCAGAGAGAGAGATCATAAAGTGGTGACTGGCCTAGATAGGAGTCAGATACAGGTCCTCTGACTCCAAATTAAGTGCTTGTTTTATTTCATCGTGCATGTATGTATACATTTGTACATATGTATATACACTATATATATATATATATATATATACACATTCATATATATTTATGTGTGTATATGTGTGTATACACATTCATAAATACATATTACCTGCATGATGTGGTTTTTATAAAAACTACAAAACACTGAACTCAAGGTGAGAAATTTACTCCAAAGAATTTTGGAGACAAGCATCATGGGTTCATAGATTTTCAGCTCTAAGATTGTTGGTCACATAGTCCAGTTGCTTTATTTTAGAAAGGAGGAAGCTGAGGGCCAGATAGGTTTAAACACTGGGACTGGATCCCAAGTTCTTTGATTATAAAAACAGAGTTAGTGGTACAGCAGTAAGGACAGCTTCTTGCACTAAGTTGAGGTTTCAGAGTAATTTTAAAATAGGCCACTGGGTGAAAAATGGGTTATTTAAAGGCAGAGTTATATGACTGACATATATAGGACATTTCAGAAGCAATATATTCATTGTTTCTTACACTTCGCTCAAATTAGTCCAAACCATCCCATCACTCTCATATTGCAGAGTAAAGACCTTGGTTACTCACTACCTTTGCCCTTACTTATTCATTTTTTTTTAATCAGTGTCTGAACCTATAACACTAGCTCACATCTACCACATGTTATTGTAGGCTAGAAAAGTAGTCTCCCTACTTTACAGGTAGGAAAACTGGCCTATAGAGACCAAGTGAAGTAAGTTGACAGATCGAGGACTAAAACTGAGTGAAATGTAAGCTTCTTGAGGGAAAAGACTCTCTTCTTCCCTCCTTCTTGCCTTCCTTCCTTTAGTCCTTCTTTCCTTCCCTCTATCCCTCCTTCCTTTCCTTCTTCCTTCCTTCCTTCCCTCCACCCTTTTGTCCCTTCCCTTTTTCCTTTCTTCCTTTCTTCCTTCTTTCCTCCTTCTTTCCTTCCTTCCCTCTTTCCTTCCTTCCTTCTTTTCCCCTTCCTTGCCTCTCTCCCTCCATGTCTCTCCCTTCCTCTTTTTTGTCTTTGCATTCCCAGTATGTTGCAATTGGGGAAAGTATTAAGAAGTGCTTAATAAATGTATCAATTTTAGTTAGTTGTACTAAAGTCTCCTGACTTTTCCACTGTATCATACTGCTACTCAGAATATATATATAGTGCAAACACCATCAAGGTTTTGCCTTTTGGGGATCTACTTCAAGGCAATCTTCAGGAACATGGTGAATCTAAATAACCACCTATTTATCTTTTCTAGATTACACCTACCCATTTTTCTTATTTTCCCCTTTTCTACACTGTTTCTGCCTCAAGATCAGTGTGATTTCGAAGGCTTGTGTATAATGTACTTTGCTATCTTGAAAGCACTAAATCAAATCAAACAGGTATTTTTTAAACATCTGTCACATGTCAGCACTATCTTAGGTACACATGTATCATATATACATATATATGTCCATATATGTATGTATGTATATACACACATATATGTATATATTCCTCTATTTTTAGATATACATATCAAAACAAAATATCCACAGTCCACAAATAGCTTATATTCTATTAGGATGGATAGCATGAACCTAAACACAGACAGACAAACAGACAGACACGCAAACACACACATGCATTGAATATGTTTTGTGAGGGAGGCACGAGTAGCTGGAAAGGTCAGAAAGAGTCTTATGTAGAAGGTGATGCTTGAAACAAGTTTTGAAGGAATCTAGAGATTGTGAGAAAGAGAGGTTAGAAGGGGTGTATTCCGGTGACTGTACAAAGAACAGCTGGTGCAAAAGAATGGAGGTGCCAGATGAGATGATGTGCCAGGTATGAGGGATAAAAAGAAAGCCAGTTTGGCTGGACCATGGAGTAAACGGAAGAAAGTAACATAATAAGCTTAGAGTCAGATTATGTCAAAATCTTAGAGTCAGATTTAAATGCCAAATAGAGGCACTGTATTGAGCCTAGAGGTAATAGGGAACTTCTAGAATTTAACGAGCTGGGAATTATCATAGTGCCTAAGGAATGTCACTTTGGCAGCTTTGTAGAGAGTGGTTTGGACTGAGAGAGTCTTGAGGCATGGAGTAAAATTGAGGAAAATTGCAATATTCCAGATGAGAAGAGATGAATGTGGGAAATAGAGTAGTAGCCATGTGAGTGGAGATGTTATGGAGAGAAAATGAAGAAAATGATAACTGATTCCATATGGCGGAGAGAATAGTCGAGAATGAACGAGGCAGGAAACCTGAATGACTGAGAGATTGTGGTGCCCTCAAAAGAAATAGGGAAGTTTGAAAGAGGGTTGAGTTTTAGAGGAAAGATAAATATCAGATGATGTTATATAATGATTTAATTCTCAAGATTCTCCTCTGACGTTTTCAAGTATTCTCCTTAGCTCCATTATTTTTGAATACTATGCTGGTAAAATTCATGATTCACTCAAGTGGGTATCAAGAGATTTCACACTGTATACCGTCCACGGATAAGATTTCTGTTAACAAATGTGGGCTTAAAGTAGTCTGTCAGTCAATTGAGCAAGTGCCAAGCACAGTGCCAGACTGAGAGAATGCCAGCATTGATACAACATTCTTTGCTTTTCTAAAATACTCATATTGGAAGCAACTGAGTTATGCTTGCTTCCTAGCAAGTGTTTTTTTTTTTAATAGTTAAAGAGCATAAGTTTACTTTTTGCATTCTTTAATTAAAAAATGACCATTTACAAAAAAAAAAAGTGACCATTTACTCTGTTCAATTTTGTAAGATCCCTGCCTTCCCCCTCTGGCCAGTTTAAAGTTGATCTAAACCTTAGAAAAAAATAGAGACTTTCTTTCAACTTCTATGATGCCAGTATTATAATCTATTCATGATTATAAGAGAGAGTGAGAGAGACAGAGAGAGAGAGAGAAAGAGGGAGAACTTAAGGAATTGAAACTCCATTATAGTTATTTTCGTCATCATTCATACTTTTCACTTGTATAGATTTAAAGCTGTGTCCATTGTAGAATTTAGGAAAATAATACTATTAATACTTGAAAAGAACTGAAGTTAGAAGTGTGTTTAGCATGTATATTTCAAGGCTATTTTGAGGATAAAAAGAGATATTTGTAAAGTGCTTTGTAAACTTTAAGTATTATATAAATATTTCCTATTATTATGATAATTACAATATCTTGTATAAATAAACACAGCTACGAAATTTAGCATTGAATTCTTACAAAGTCAGAAACCTTTATTTAGGTGTTTTCCTAAGGAAATGAATAATAATAAAAAGCCCTTTCAGCTTTGTCCAACACTATGCATACATTATATTTGAACTTCTAAATAACCCTGCAAAGTAAGTACCACGGACATCATTGGTCCCATTTTGTACAGGACGAGCAGAAGGATCAGAGAGACATGAAGTGACTAGATACAAGTGCCAGAGGAAGGCATTTAATCCGTATCTTGCCTAACTCTGGGTCTACTATCTGCTGCACCATACTGCCCTGTCTTTATACATGTTTATGGATTTCCAGATACAGGTCTTAATCATGCATATTGTATATTTTAAGTAATTTTAGAGTTAGTAATTTCAGGGCTGTCATAATGATGGTCACTTCAAAAGAAATATCTTCATTGTTTCTTACACTTGGCTCCAATTAGTCCAAACCATTGCCTCACTGATGTTGCAGAGGAAAGACCTTTGTTATTCACTGCCTTTGCCCTGCTTGGTTTTGTTTTGTTTTCTTTTTTACCAGTGCCTAAACCTATAATACTAGGTCACAGAAAGCAATCTGGAGATTACAAGATTCCAGATTTAGAGCCTTGAAGTCACCTATTCCAACCCCCTCTTTTTGCCGATGAGGAAACTCAAGCTCAGAGAGCTTCAGTGATTTGCCTAAGGTCACAGTTGATCTTGAACCCACATCCTTTGGTCTTTCTACATCATGCACAGTATAATGAATACTATCTTAAAGTGACTCTAATAACACTGCTGCAGATGTTTATAGATAAAATAAATCCTTCATTTACATCTGCCAGAAGCAGAAATAAAATGAGCAAGATATGCACAAGTAAAAGGCAATGTAAAGGTTTTAATGTGTGATCACAATTTCTTAGTAGTAGTTTCACAACTAAAACATATATACACACATATGTATATATATATATGCATATACATATATGTATACACACATAGGCATATATGTGTATTGTATATGGGCAACTGTGTGATGCAGTGAATAGAGAGCTGGGTCTGGAGTCAGGAAAAATATCATAAGTTTAAATGTGGCCTCAGACTTTTGCTAGCTGTGTGTCCCTGGCCAAGTCACTTAACCCTGTTTGTCTCAGTTTTGTCATCTGTAAAATGAGTTGGAGAAGGAAATGGCAAACCATGCCAGTATCTTTGCCAAGAAAACCCCAAATGGGGTCACAGAGAATCAGTCATGACTGAAAAAAGACTGACCAACAAGAACAAAACCATTTACAAAAATATTTACAATATTCTCTCTCTGTCTCTGTCTCTCTCTCCCCCCCCCCCCAACTTTCAAAATAAGTAATTACTCTGTGATACCTACAGGATGATACAAAAGTCTGCGGGAGGGTGGGGTACTCTGAATATCTCCCTTCTCAGTATAGGAATTAAACTCTGAAATCAAAACCAGGCTGAGAAAAAGAAGTGTATTGCTAGATTCCAAAATGTTCTCATGACTTTAAATACAGTATTTACACCAGCTAGAGAAAATCAAGGAAGGAAAGGAAGAAAATATATTTTCTTAGATGAAACAGCCAATAACTCTATCTTTTAGTGTTTTTGCCACCCATATCGATATACTCAACACAGCCCAGTAAGTAGCATGTAAAACATGAGTCTTCCGTACATTGAAATAATATTCCCCAAGGACAAAGAAGAGTAGTGAAGACATTGTGAGGAGAGAGATAGAGCTTTAGCAGGAAACTGAACTAGAACTGAACAGTCTTGATTCACATTTAGAGATGTTTTCTCTAGTTCCTTAAGCACTGTTTTTACCCTTCAAGTTTCTTCCCTGCCCCAAATGCCCCATCCCTAACCATACCCGCATAGATACTCGGGTTCTTTGAAGTTAAAGATCAGCCTTCACACAGCAAGGCATGTTTTTGGTTGCCTATTCTTGATGGTAGGGGAGAGGTATTTAATGGTAAAAAGAATTTATTCCCGTTTCCTTCAGTCTAGAGAAATTCCTCTTCATTTAATGTGGGCTGGGTGTAAATAGCTCTTCTGCTCTTCTTCAGTGTGCCTGTACCTCACAAGATTCTACTTCAGAACATTATACTGCCAACAGTCTGCCTGCAAGAAGTAGATTTAGCTGAGAACTTTTATACAAGGGAAGCTGTGTTAAAATGCAAAGGAAATACTGCAACCTGTTGGGCTTTTATTATGTTCACAAAGGCTATTTGTGTTGTACAACTTTTTCTGGGCTTGCATTATAATCTTTAGCAAGAATACCAGCATTTTTATAAAATTGTAGATTTGTTGAGCAGGTGATAGGTGGTCACAGAATGTCAGAGATGAAAAGGACTTTAGAAGCCCTTTCCTTTCCTGAATAGGAAGTCTCTTAACAACATATTCTACAAGTGACCTTCCACTCTAGCCTTTGCTTAAAGACCTTTGGTATTAGTGAACTCACAACATTTTGAAGGAATTCATTTCACTTTTTGATGCTACTAATTGTTAGGAAGTCTTTCCTTATTTCAGGCCTCTGCCTTTCTCCAGCTTCTAACCATTGATCTAGTTCTGTCCTCTGGTGCCAAGGAAAAGAAACCTGATTGGTTTTCTACAAGACAACCCTTCAGACATGTGAGGATAGCTCTCTTGTCCCTCCTAAGTCTTCTCCTGTCCTGGCTAACCATCCCTAATTCCCCTTCAACTGATTCTTATAAGGCATAAATAAGTCCAAGGCCCCTTTGCCTTCCGGTCATCTTTGTTTTGGATTCTCTGCTTCTTAAAATATGTCACCCAGAACTAAATACAGTGCTCCACGTGTTATTTGACCACTCTGAAGAAAACAATGGAACTACTACCTTCCTGTTTCTGGACATTGTGCCTGTCAGGTAGCCCAAGATGCACTTTACTGTTTTGGTTTCCATGTTAGACTACAGATTCATATTTAGTTTATAGTCTACTATGTCAAGTATTCTTATGAGTTGTTATCAAACTACATTTTTCTCATCTTGTACTCATGATATTGATTTTTAAAATAATAATATACACAGGGAAGTCCTGTTATGCCACAATACACCATTATCAAAATGATGTGATTGTATATAAATTTATTTGGGTAGATACTGAAATCCAAAAAACTTTTGTGCTGAAATTCTTTTGAGGATTGTTGATCCTCAGTAGTAGCTTTGTATGAGGTCTGTGAGAAACTGGTTGAATTGAATGTTGCTCTATGCCTTTACTGAATTCTATCTTGAAATTTAATGTAAAAACTTTGACTATTTTTCCATTCTAGTACACAGTGTAAAGTAAAAACAAAAGGTGAAATTCTTTTAAAAGTTTTCTTAAACAGGATAACCTGGTAACAGGGTTTTTTTTAGCCTTTCCCTATCTCTTATGTGGGGTCCAGATTTGTCCATTCTTCAAGAAAAACCACTGAGGCAGAACTCGAAGACAATAATACTTTATTAAAGGATCCAGGATTACCTCTAATGAAATGGATCTCAGCTCTTTCTCCTCACCATCTGGGATGCCCCTTGGTCCCCAGGGCCTTACTTTTATAGGGTTGGATACCAGATACTCAAAAGAGGCAGAATAAAATGCTGGGTCTCATTGGTTGATGGGCCTTGATTTTGACCCTCCAGGAGGGCCAGAAATGATGCATCACCAAGGGTGGTCACAGGAACGGCAAGACAAGGGTTATGTCTACTGATGAAGTTGTGAAAAAATGGGCAAGATAAGGATCATTTCCTCTAAATGGTCATAAGTCGGGCCCCTCCTCAATGTGGGCAAGGGAGAGTGGGGCAGAGGTAGGAAAATAAGTTATGGGACTTGTTTAAATCCCTATATAATATGTGTTACATATGCATTAATGCATGTTATTCTTATATTAGTGTTAGTTTACTAAACTGTGTGTTACTAGATGATATATCACTAAGAATCATTACCCCTATGAAATCACATTGAACTGATGAACACTGATTGGGGCTAATTAAAATCATCTTTGTCACTTGGCTGCCTCTGAAGCCATTTAACACCTAGATTTTATAGTTTTATGAGACTCAGTTGTATACGTATGAAAAAAAAATAAAGCAAAACACAATAACACTTTCCATTTTAATTTCATTAAATTCTCTGCTTTTAAGACAGAGGTCTTAGCATAACTAGATTTACATTTTCCATGCCCTATACACTTTTCGAAAGTAAATGACTATTACACAAAGGTAGGAAATAGTTTTGAAAAGTTGACCTGATCATAAAAATATTGACCAGTCCATTTGTTGAATTCTCTAGCTTATTTTTATTCATATTTATGGCATCTTTCAACCCCTGCTTATTTTGTGGAACAGCTATGTTTTATGATGAAAAACCAAATTTCAATGAATGAAAACTGGCAAGTTAATGAATTAGATTTTGGTTTGCATTTTTCCCAACCTCTCATTTCTCCTGTTTTTTTTTTTTTGTTTATTTTCACACAGCTTATTGAAAGACAAGGAACCTGGTACATCCTTAACATCTTTTTTTTATGATGTTATCACTTGAAAGTTTTAGCTTAGCCTCCCCAATGTGAAATACAAGATATAAGATGAAATACAATTGGAGGAATTCAACCAGGATTTCACTTATAAATATTCAACATTAATTTAATTTTTTTCAAACTCTTGGCTTTGAAAATTGAAGTTTAAACAGAAACACAGTTAAATGCTTTCCTACTTCTTGTTTTTTCTTCATTTTGCATGCTGTTTAGTCTTTACTAGAGATTTTGACCCAAAATGCTTTTGTTGAAAAATTAGTGAAACAAATTCAGAGAATCATTGAAGTCCTTAGAAACCAAACCCAGTAGTAACAAATTTAGAGGGCTGCCCCACCTACTCAGGATACAGTAACTCTCCATTCTCGGACTCTTTATGTCATTTATGAAGTGTTCTAGATGTTTTGGGGATTTAAATATATACCCGATTTTTGGACAGGTAGATGCCCTCACCCCCAAAGACAGATAAGTTCAATATTTCTCATGACATTTATCCTTTGACTTCAGAAACACAAGGGGAAGGCAATGTGGGTTGTTTTTAAGGGGTGGATGGGAGGCGAATGAGAACTAGTGCAGGTGGCAGTATATATTCTCTTAAAAGGTTACCTGCCTATCATCTACGTTTTTACCCACAAATTCCTTTAAATTAACCTGACTCTATTTTTTTAGGCCTCTGACAGGTATAAAACCTGCAATTTTATTAGCTATTATATGTGTACTGAACATGGTTTTCACCTTTGTCAGTTACTAACACATTTTCTATATAGTACCAATATCTGAATATGAATTAGAAATAAAACAGATAAAAGTGGAAAAAAAGATCTAAAGCCTATTAGTTCAGTTTTAGGAAACAAATATACTGTACTCAATAGGCAGCATGTGGTCGTGTTTATATACATAAAAATAATTTATCATCGTGATTTTTCCTTAGTCCTGTCCCAGCAGCAGCTGTCACCTTATTGTTAACATTTTGTGGTGCTAAAAGTCACCCAAAGAGGGAAATGCACGCCTTTCTGTGATTTGGAAACAGTTTTTCATCCGCCTCCTTCTTTATCAGATGTTCCTGGACACAGTACAATTATTTGCCCCAAAGAGGGATTTCCATCTTCTCCATCCCCAGAATATTATGACTGGAGCTTCTCAGGTTAGCCAACAGTTTACACCCAGTGAAGAAAGAAAAATGTTCACTTAATTTCGCCGATTACTCAAATACCAGTTTAGGAAAAGGAGGGGTTGGTTGGAATTAAAAGTGAATACTCACTTTAGTGAAATTTTAATCTGTGTTTGTAATTAGAGGTCCTAAATGTTGAAGCCAGTACTTTCAAGTTTTATACACAACCCACAAGCACACACACACTCTCACACACATGATTTTTTGAAATACTTTGCATTTATATATTAGTAAGCAGTGTATTAAATCTGTAGACTTTGTTTAATGACTATTTCCCCTTAAAAATGTTATTTATTTACATCATCTTCGTTTCTGCATATACCCCATCCCTTCTACCCACCCAGAGAGTCACTCCCTCTAACAGAGAATAAGGGGGAAGGGAGGGAAGGGAGGCAGGTAAGCAAAACTAAACACGTAAATGCAGTCTGACGCCCTATACGATAACCCATCTTTCTCCACCCCCCTTTTCCTCCACAAGAATTGTTTTCACATTTTGTTTTTGGGAATGCCCCCATCCCATCTGAGTCAATTTCTTCTACAAAACGCTCTGGGGTTTGTTCTTTTATTTGCTGGCTTGTCTCTTTAATGTTGTTTCTTATATTCTCTCTCCTGCTCTACTTACTATATTATGCCTACTGCTCTCTATAATACCACACATGATAGAGCTATGCAGATATTTATTCTTCATCATTTCCCTTCCCTTCCTTTTAAAGTCTTCATGAACAGATTCACAAGAATGTAGGCAGATACAATTTTACCTACTTGTATCAGGTTTTTGATTGATGTAGTAACCAACCATGATTCCAGGAGGATGATGATGAAGAATGTTATCCAACTCAACAACAAGAGGAGGAAGGTGCATTTTCTTTTTTCTGGGACCAAGCATGGACATTATCATTGCGCAGAATTCACTAAATAACTTATTGACCTGGCATGAATAAGTTTGCCCAGTAAGTCTGTCTTTGTTCTAAGTGAAATGATTTAGATACACAAAAGAGTCTCTAAAGTTTAGCATGTGATACAGACTACTGTAATTCATCTTCCCACTCCATAAGAAGATATATCCCTAAAAGCTATCTCTAAATTGTCTGTCATTTTCATTCCATTGCTTCTTGGTGCCACACTCCTCTATCCATCAACCAACTTTATAGGTGAAATTTCCCTATAATCATTTCCATCTTTTCCTTTTTATTTCCTTTTTGATGTTCAGTTATTTTACTCTTTCAAGGAATACTTCATTTCCTTATAATCTGGAGATTAGAGATGAATTTCCCAGTTCCTTTTATTTTCTTCTCTAATTGTAGTCATATTGCATTTTGCATATGCATACGTATTACTTAAAAGTGGCAAAAATTTAATCATATGCAATATACTCTCTTTAGGGTTTTATAAAATATGCATTACCTTCTATAGCTGTATGAAGGGAAATCCATTGTTCTTTAATGGATTTTTGATACTTCTTTTGGCTAAACCTAATGGTAGACTTTTGTGACATATTGGGTATTTGTCATGCTTTTTAGGCTCCTGAGTGAAATATAATTTTCAATTTTAATTTATTTAGGATCTACTCAACTGCCCTTAATTGATACTTTGTGCAGCCTTGCTTAATGGGTGACAGAAACAACCAGAAATCAGTTCAATATTAGAAATCTAATTATCTCATTAGATCTACCCACATTGTTTATCCTTTCCTTGCTTTCTAGGCATCTGACTGTACTTTGCTGGATGTTAAGCTCTTTGTCCTTATTGGGAAGGGGGCTTAATTTATTTCACAGACAGCAGACTCAAGGCTAGAGTGCAAGTATGTAGGAATCAATAGACTTTGGTCTACAAGGGAATATCCAGTTATCTATGAGATCTACTTATCTTGTTTCAGCTTGCTACTGATTTCTAATTATAATTCTCTACTTCCCTGGGAACTAGGCTCTCTCTAGGTCATTTAATTCCAAGCAGGAATCACTTCTGCTACACATATTCTACCACCCAGATAGACCTATATTGTGGCATCATAAAATGTTAGAGCTGCAAGGAAATGTTCAGATTATTTAATCTAGCTGTATCCTTTCACAGATGAGGTAATTGAAGCCAATAGAAGTTACATGATTTTTCCAAGGAAGGAAGAGAGGAAGGGAAGGAAGAAGGACTAAGCTCCTGCTATATGCCAGACATTGTTCTGCCTTGCACATATTATTTCATTTGATTTTTACAACAACCTGTGAAGTAGGCTCTATTATTATCCCCATTTTACCTTTGAGAAGACTGGAATAGACAGAGATTCAGTGGCTTAAGTTGTAAGGGTGGGTTTGAACTCAGATCTGATGCTCTACTTACTATACCACCTAGCCGCTAATGATAGATCACTGAATTAAAAATAAGTCCATAGATTTCCAGGATCAGAGCCAAGATGGTAGAGTAGAGAATGCAGCTGAACACTCCCAACAATCCCTTCCACACAACTTTAAAATAATACCTCAGTTCCATTTCTGAAACAGCAGAAATAAAAGGTTGGGGTGAGACATTTTTCCATCCTAAGACAAATTAGAATGTTGGAAGGAGATGTCTGTGACACTGGGTGGGGGGGTCTGAAACCCACATGGCAGCAACACTATCTTTGGGCCTTGGAGGTGGCAACAGTGGCAGCAGCAGCTTCAGCAGTTCTCAAGCCAGAGAAATTAAGAGGATCTGACTATTGGTTAGAAAGGCATTACAGAGAAACCCTGAACTGACAATTGGTAGAGGACCAGATGTTGTTTGGAAGCTCCATTGCTCTTACCAACTTCTGGGTCACAATTCAGAGCACAGAGGAGCACTTGAAGTCACAAGAGATCAAGGGCCCCAAGGAATAGTATCACTTGATGTTCCAAGGGAGCAGGGGCCTCAAGGAGCAGTAATACTTTAGTTTCCAAGAAAGTAGGGGCCCTGAGTAATAGTATTTTTTGCAATCACAAGACATCAGAGGTCCTGAAGAGCAGTAGTACTTGAAACTGCAAGGGATTAGAAGTCCTTCCTGGGTAAGGTACATTGTACAGATGAGGACAGCACACCTCTTCTCAAATCACACCAGCTTTGAAGCATTGAAAACTTCCATATTCCCACAAGTAGTTCTGAAAACACCAGGGCAAAAAAGCCTGAAGCTTGGGACAGTGACCCTCATCCCATTCCAGGAATAAAGCCCAACTTTCGCATGAAGTTGAAAGTCAAGAAATAGGTTAGAAAAATGAACAAACAACAACAAAAAAGAACCTGACCATAAAAATCTACTATGATGAGATCAAAATGCAAGCTCAGAAGAAGACAATGACATCAAAATAGTTAGAAGCAAAGACTCAAAGAAAAACGTTAGACACAAAACTGAATTATTAGGCACAATTAGCAAAAGAGCTAAAATTGTTTTAAAAATCAAATAAGAATGGTAGAGGAAAAATTGGTAAAAGAAATAAGAACAGTGAAAGAAAACTACAAAAAGATAACAGCTTGGTAAAAAAAAAAAAAGACAAAAAATGCTGAAGAAAATAACACCCTGAAAAAACAGAGTTGACCATATTGTAAAAGAAATACAAAACTTCCTTGATGAAAATAACTCCTTAAAAAGCAAAATTGACCAAATGGAAAACAAGACAAGAAAGCTCCCTGAAGAAAATAATTCCTTAAAAATTAGAACTGGGTAAGTAGAGGTTAATAACTTCATGAAATATCAAGAAACAATCAAATCAAATCAAATGAAAAAATAGAAGAAAATGTGAAACATCACACTAGAAAAAAAACAACTGATCTAGAAAATACAAAGAGGAAAGATAACTTAAGAATTATTAGACTGTTTAAAAACCATGATCAAAGAACAAGCCTAGACATATTATTTCAAGAAATTATAAAGAAAAATAGCTTTAATATCTTAGAACAAGAGAATAAAATAAAAATGAAAAGAATCCACTGATGACCTCCTGAAAGAGATCCTAAAATGGAGACTCCCAGTACATTGGAATTGCACAGTGTTCAAGCCAAAGAGAAAATACTTCAAACAGGCAGGAAAAAATCATACAAATATCATGGATCCACAGTCAGGATCACACAAGATTTAACAGCTACCACTTATAAGGAGCAGAGGACTTGGAATATGATATTCTAGAAAGTAAAGGAGCTAGAATTATAGTTAAGAATAACCAATTCACAAAACAGGAAACAGGGAGATGCACACAGAGTTAAAGTATAAAGCTGGAACCGAATCTATTATGCTTTAGCTGGAGCTAAAAAAAAAAAAAGGCAAGGGTAGTGGTCATGATCTCAGACAAAGCAAAATTTTAAATAAACCGTATTGAAAGAGGTAAGCAGCAAGGGGCAGCTACGTGAATAGAGCACTGGCCCTGGAGTCAGGAGGACCTGAGTTCAAATCCAACCTCAGACACGTAACACACAAAACTAGCCATGTGACCTTGGGTAAGTCACTTAACCCCAACTGCCCTCCAAAAAAGCTAAAAAAAAAGGAGAGAGAGAGAGAGATAAGCAGGGAAACTACATCTTACTAAAAGGCACCAAGAACAATGAAATAATATTGAGACTAAACATATATGCACCAAATGGCATAGTATCCAAATTTTTAAAGGAAAAATTAAATAAGTTACAGGAGGAAATAGTAAAACTATACTAGTGAGGGACTTTAGTTTTCCTCCTCAGAGGTAGATAAATCTAACCATAAAATAAATAAGAAAGAAGGCAAAGAGATGGAGAGAATCTTAGAAAAGTTAGATATGATAGATTTCTGGAGAAAATTTAATGAAAATATAAAGGAGTATATATTTTTTCTCAGCTATACATGACACCTTCATAGAAACCGATCAGTTATTAGGGCATGAAGACTTCAAAAACAACTGTAGAAAAGCAGAAATATTAAATGCACCTTTTCTAGGCTATAATGCAATAAAAATGACACTTAATAAAGGACCATGGAATCAAAGATTAAAACTTAATGGAAACTAAATAATATAATTCTAAAAAATGAGTGAGTCAAAGAACAAATCATAGAAACAATAATTTCACTAAATAAAATTACAGCAGTGGGATAACATACAAAAATTTGTGAGATGCTGCCAAAGCAAGACTTAAAGGAAAATTTATGTCTCTAAATAAAAGAGACAAAGAGCCAATCAATAAATAGGGTATACCGTTTTTAAAAATGAGAAAAAGGACAAATTTAAAATTCCCAATTAAACAACAAAATGAAAACCCTAAAAAAAAATCAAAGGAGAGATGAATAAAATGAAAATGAACTAATAAATAAAAGGAATGGTTTTATTTTTAAAAAAAACAAAAGATAAGCCATCAATTTTATTTTTAAAAAGAAAGAAAACCTAATTACCACTCTCAAAAATGAAAAAAAAAGTGAATGTATCACCAATAAAGATAGAATTAAAGCAATTATTAAGCATTATTTTGCCCAATTATATACCAGTAAAACTGATAATCTAAGTGAAATGGATAGCTATTTGCAAAAATGTAAATTGTCCAGATTAAGAGAAGAGGGAGTAGTATACTTAAAGAGCTGTATTTTAGAAAAAGAAATTGGACAAGCCATAAATGTACTCCCTAAGAAAACACCTTCAGGAATCAGATAGATTTGCAAGTGAATTCTACCAAACATTTATGAAACAAATAATGCCAATATTATATAAACTATTTTTAAAAATAGTTAATGAAGGAGTCCTACAAATTCCTGTCATGATATAAATATCATTTTGATATTTAAACTAGGAAGAATTTTTAAAAAACACAGAGAAAGAAAACTATAGACCATTTTCCTTAACGTGTATCAATGCAAAAATTTTCAATAAAACTCTGGCAAGGAGATTACAGAAGTATATCACAAAGATCATACAGTATGACCAGGTAGGATTTATACTAGTAATGCAGAATTGATTCAGTCTTAGGAAAACTACAAGCATAATTGATCATACTAATAACAAAAGCAAAAAAAATAATATGATTATATCAATAAATGCAAAAAAAACTTGATAAAAATACAACACTCATTTGTATTAAAAATATTTGAAAGCATAGGAATCAATCAATCTTTTTTTTTTTCAAAATTTAAGTAGTATTTGTCTAAAACCAAGACCAAGCATTCTCTGTTTTTGGGGATAAACTAAGAAGCCTTAGGATAGCCATGGTGACTACTATTATTCAAAATTGAATTATAAATGCTAGCTATAGCAGTAAGGTAAGAAAAAGAAATTGAAGGAATAGAATTAGGTAATGAAGAAACAAAACTATCACTCTTTGCATGTAATATAATAGTAATCTTAAGAGAACCTTAGAGAATCAACTAAAAAGCTAGTTGAAACAATGAACAACATTAGCAAAGTTACCAGATATAAAATAAACCCACACAAATAATCAATATTTCTGTTTATTACCAGCAAAACCCAGCAGGAAAAAAAAATAGAGAAATTCCATTTAAAAATCACTGTAGATGATACAAAATACTACCTGCCAAGACAAGCCCAGGAACTCTATGAACACCATTACCAAACTTGAAACAACTGGATAGATGATATTAGCTCATGGGTAGGGTGAGCCAATATAATAAAAGTGAATCCTAACTATATTAACTTCCTTATTCAGTACCATACCAATCAAACCACTAAAAAATCATTCTATAGAGCTGGCAAAAAAATAATAACAAAATTCATCTGGAAGAATAAAAGGTTAAAAATATCAAGGAATTCAGTGAAAAAAAATGGGAAGTAAGTTGGCTTACCTGTAACATTTTTCAAACTATATTATAAAACTGTAGTCGTTAAAACAATCTGGTACTGGCTAAGAAATAGAGTGATGGATCATTGGAACAGGTTAGTTACATAGTACATAGTAGTAGATGACCATGAGGAACCTAGTATTTGATAAACCTAAAGATCCAAGCTTTTGTGGCAAGACTCACTATTTGACAAAAATTGCTAGGAAACCTGGAAAGCAGTTTGACAGAAAGTAGGCATAGAACACTGTAATGCCATGCACCAGCAGATTCCCAAAGGAATGCTACTGTGAACAGCTTTTAGAGATCATATTACAAAATATAGTGAACACTCTGTTTATTCCATTACAAATCAAGACAAACATTCAAAACATTACATCACAATATAATTTTCACAACGTTACATTTTATAACATTACATCTTGTCACAGAAAATGGCCACACAGTTTTCACTACAGTGGCCACAATATTCAGAACAAGGAACAATAGAATACTCAAACTTCCACTCAGGGGGCAACTCAATCATTAGTCATTCAATCAGTTCACAATAGAATACTTAAACTTGCAACTCAATCATTAATAATTAATTAACAAGAAACAATAGAATACTCAAACTTCCACTCATGGGACAACTCAATCATTAGTCATTAAATAAATTCACAATAGAATCCTTAAACTTGCACTCATGGGGCAACTCAATCATTAGTCATTCAATCAATTCACAATAGAATACTTAAACTTCCACTCATGGGGCAACCATTAACTTAATCAGTCACTAATCTAGATTTACAATTACTAAATATCTTGATCACAAATACAGTCATTAGAAAACCACACAAACCCTCCACCCCTCAATGTCCAAAAAACCTCAGTTTCATCCAAGGGGAGGCTTTTTCTTCATCTTGACTCTGGATGGTCTCTCTGATTCCCTGAATCCCCCTCCAAGGTCCCAGCTCCCTCCTGAATCTGCGAAACGGTCACCTGGACTCAGAAGCAGACAGCTCCAAGATCCCTGTCCAATCCGCAGAAGTAGACAGCTCCCAGGTCCTTCTCCAGTCCTCAGGGCAGTCCCTGACACACACTGAAGTTCACAGGGTCCAACACATCTCAAACTCTTCACCACTTCTCCTGTCTGGAACTCAAGGATCAGCCAGGCCACAAACAAACAAAGTCTTATCCTGGTCATGCTTCTTCAGACAAGCCCTCTCAGCCTTCTAGGCAGCCCTCACCAGATTCTGGTCTCGGGAAAACTCCTTCTCAGTTCTTAGTCAGTTCTCAGCTTCCAGATGCTGGGAGAGAAACTCTCTCTCTCTCTGTCCCTCCAGCAGGAGCAGCATTCAAATTCTATCTCTCAGATGCTCTCTGCCTCAGCTGGCTTCAGTCTCCAGGATTCTTCCTTCAAGGGGAGCAAAATTCCAATTCTGTCTGTCTGTCTCTGGAATTCTTGCTTATGTACACACCTCAGCCAATCCCCTTCTTCCACATCAACAGGGGCTCAGCCAATACCCTTCTTCCACATCAACAGGGGAGTTCATGCCTTCTCAACAGTGGGACAGTTTGCATCTTCCACACTTAGCATTTAGTAGTGCTAAGTATCCTGCTA
>CM053591.1:69935981-69952454 GCA_028646515.1 Pseudochirops corinnae
AGGGTATTATCATAAGTAAGTTAAGGGAACATAGAAAAATACCAGTTGTCAGATCTATGGCTAAGGGAAGAGTTTATGGCCAAACAAGAGATAGAATAATCACAGGAAATAGATCACAGGAAGTAAAATGGATAATTTTCATTACACGAAATTTAAAAAAAATGTTGCATGAACAAAAGTAATGTACCCCAAACTTGGGCAATATAATTGGGCAAATTTGAAAGCAGGAAACTGGGGGAAAAATTTGTACTTAGTTTCTCTGTAAAGTCCTTATTTCTCAAATATATAGAGAACTGAGCCAAATTTATAAAAGTAAGTTGATTAGTTAAAGAATACAATCAATTTTCAGAAGAAAAAATCGAAGCTGTCAATAGTCACATAAAAATGTTCTAAACTACTATTGATGAGTAAAATGCAGATTAAGACAACTCGATGATACCACTTTACACCTATGAGATTTGTTAACATGACAGATAAGGAAAATGATAAATTCTGTAGGAAATATGTAAAAATACTCACACCATTGGTAGAGTTGGCAAATTGGTCCAACCATTCTGGAGAACAATTTGGAACTATGGTCAAAGAGCTTTAAAACTGGGCATACCTTTTTTTATCTAACAATACCATTACTAGGTCTATTTCTCAAATATGTCAGAGGAAAAGGAAATGGAACTATATGTACAAAAATCTTTGTAGTAGTTCTTTTTGTAGTGGCAAAGAATTGGAAATTGAAAGGATGCCCATTGGTTCGGGAATGACTGCACAAGTTGTGATGGATTACTATTATGCTATTAAAAAAATGATGGCCAGGATGGTTTCAAAAAAACATTTGCTATTCTGATCAAGACAGTGATCCAAGTGAATTCCAAAGACCCATGATGAAAAATGCCATCTATCCTCCAGAGAGAACTGATGAAATCTGAGTGCAAATTAAACTTTATGTTTCCTGACGTTTGTTGTTTTATTTTGTTTTTGCAACTTGGCTAATATGGAAATATGTTTTGAATGACTTCACATATATAACTGACATCATATTACTTGCCTTCTCAGTTGGGGGAGGGGATGGAGGAAGGGTTAGATTTTGGAACTTAAATTTTTTCAAAAGATTGTTAAAAATAAATAAAATGAAAAATAAATTTAAAAATAAGAAAAAGTTCTTATTTATATGCTTATTTTTGATTTATGAAGTGTTTTCCTCACAATTTCATGGTATAGTTTGTCCAATAATATCAGTAATAAGGTTTTACTAAACCTTAGATGGATTCTAGATCATGGACCTAGAGCAGAACTAGTTATTCCAAGCCCTTCATTTTACAGGTTATTAAACAGGCCTGGAGAGGTTAAACAGCTTGCCCATGTCTGGTTAGGCAATATTTGATCCCAGTTTCTCCCCCAAACCATTGTTCTTTCCAGTATACAAAATAAATGATTTTTCCAGGTCTGATATCTAGTAAATAGGAGAACTAGAGCTAGGGAATTATTTATTCATGTCCTCCTAGACAAAGGGTCACTTTGAAAATTACTTTGGTGAACATTTCCCCACCCTACTCCCAACCTTTCTTTACTGTTGAGTTTTTTAAAATTTATCTTATTTTTAATTTATGAATTTAGCATTAGCACTTCCATAACAGTATAATAAAAAAAGATAATTGCACATAATACTGCTAATCTATTATGTGCAACTTGCTGTTCCTTTTAAGTATATAGTAAAGTTATCATGTAATTTTTTCCTTTTTTTCTTCTCTCCCCCTAGAGATAGCTACCATTAGCCTCTCTCTCTATATGTATACACATATGTATACACATATATGTATATGTATATACATATGTACATATATGTATATATATGTATGTATATATATACATATATATGTCCTTTATTTTTAATTTGTGAATTTGTAACAGTCAGAATAACTTAATTGCTCAAAGTCATTCTTAAAACAATGTTGCTGTTATCATATCCAATATTTTTTTGGTTCTGCTCACTTCATTCAAGTCTTTCCATGCCTTTCTAAGGTCATTGAGCCCCTCATTTCTTATAGCACAGTAGTATTCCATTACAGCTATATGTCACAATTTGTGGGAATGTGCCATTCCCTAGTTGATGGGGATCTTTACAATTTGTAATTCTTTGCCAATACAGAGAGAGCTGCTATAAACATCCCATTTACATTCAAATTTGTAATTACTATTTGTGAATTATCTCTGTAATATTTTTACTCACAATTTTGCTTCTCAGTCTCTTTTTACCTTATCTCCGTAATCTTATCTTCTCCCTATACCTTCCCTCTTCCCCATCCCAGTCCCTTCTCCAAGAGTCCCCCACCCCTTTTCCCCATTCTTCCAGTCCTAATCCGCATAATCCTCCAAAAGTCCCTCATCCATCCTTTCTCCCCATTTTCCCAAATCCTAATCTATATACCCTGCCAAAAGTCCCTCCCCATCCTATCCCAAAGTTTTCTCACTTCTCTACATGTTCAAAAGACTAAAATATGCTTCCAGATGTACATGTTGTTTCTTCTTCAACCTAGATGAGAGTAAGGTTCCAGCATCACCAGCCCTCCACTCCTACCTGCTTCTTTTGTAATAGTTTTTCATTTCAACCTCCTATTTTTATAATATAATCACTGCCTTTTACCTTTTCCTATGCAATTTACCCCAACACTTTTTTAAACTATCTTAGTAATGATGACAGTTTTAAGACTACTAATAGCATTTTTATATCTATAATAAGCAAAACAGTTTGACCTTAATGAATGCCTTATAATTAATATTTACTATTTCCCTTACATTTCTTCTGTATCTTTTACATAGAATTTTCCTTAAATTCTGGCCTTTTTGGTATAAATAACGTGAAAGACTTTCAGTTTGTGAATGCCCTTTTTTTTCATTCAGTATTATACTCAGCGTTGTTGGGTAAGGTATTTTTGGATGCAACCCCAACTCATTTGCTCTTTGAAATATAATATTCCAAGACTTCCAGTTTTTTAGAGTAGAAGCTACTGGGTCTTCTGAAATCCTGACTGTATTTCCACAGTACTTAAATTATTTTCTTCTTGTTGCTTACAATATTTTCTCTTTAATCTGGGCATTTTAAGACTTGACTATGACACTCCTGTGAGTTTTCCTCCTTGAATCTCTTTCAGGTGGTAAACAATAGATTTTTTTTTTTCCTATTCCTACTTTACCCTCTTGTTCCAGAACTTCAGGGCAGTTTTCCTTAACAATTTCTTGTAATATTGTATCCAGATTATTATTTTTTTATTATAACTTTCAGGTAATCTGATAATTCTTATATTGTCTGTCCTCAATCTGTTCTCTAGATCAGTTGTTTTTCGAATGAAATGTTTCAAATTCTTTTCTATTTTTTTAGTTTTATTTTTTCTTGGTGTTTTATAATGTCTATAAATTCCTCTTGTCCAATTCTAGTTTTCAAGAAGTTTTCTTTTTTTGAATGCATATTTTTATTAGTTTATTTTTAGTTTTCAACATTCAGTTCCATAAGTTGTAAATTTTCTACCCTTCTTCCCCTCTCCCTCCCCAAGACAGCCTGTAATCTGATAGAGGCTCTACATATACATTCCTAATAAACGTTTTTTGCATTAGTCGTGCTGTAGAATAGAAGAATTATAACAAATAGGAGAAACTATGAGACAGAAAAAGAACAAAACAACAATAACAAAAAAATGCTTTGCTCTGCATTCAGACTCCATAGTTCTTTCTCTGGATGTGGATAGTATTTTCCATCATGAATCCTTTGGAATTGTTTTAGGTCCTTGCATTTCTGATAAGTCTATCAAAGTCAATCATCACACACTGTGGCTATTACTGTGTACAATGTTCTCCTGGTTCTGTTCACGTCACTCAGCATCAGTCTATATCTTTCCAGGTTTTTCTGAAGTCCACCTGCTCCTCATTTCTTTTTTTTTTAGATTAAATTATTTATTTTTAGTTTTTAGCATTCACTTCCATAAGTTTTAAATTTTCTCCCCTGCTCCGCCCTCCTTCCCCAAGATGGCTTACAATCTGTTATGGGCTCTACACATACATTCCTGTTAAACACATTTTCACATTAGTAATGTTGCATAGAAGAATTATAATAAATGGGAAAAAACCACGAGAAAGGAAAAAGAAAACAAAAGAAAATAGTTTGTTTTGTTCTGCATTCCGACTCCATAGTTCTTTCTCTGGATGTGGATGGCATTTTCCATCATGTGTCCTTTGGGATTGTTTTAGGTCCCTGTATTACTGAGAAGGGCTAAGTCTATCAAAATCAGCCCTTGCACATTGTAGCTGTTACTGTGTACAATATTCTCCTGGTTCTGCTCTCCTCATTTGGCATCAGTTCATATAAGTCTTTCCAGGTCTGAGGTCTGACTGTTTGTCATTTCTTATAGCACAATAGTATTCCATTATATTCATATATCACAACTTGTTCTGCCATTCCCCAATTGATGGACATCCCCTCAATTTCCAGTTTTGGGAATACAACACAATACAATACAAAAGAAAGCTGCTATAAATATTTATGTACATGTGGGTCCTTTTGCCATTTTTATGATCTCTTTGGGATGCAGCCCTAGAAGTGGTATTGCTGGGTCAAAGGGTAAACACATTTTCATAGCCCTTTGGGCATAGTTCCAAATTGCTCTCCAGAATGGTTGGATCAGCTCACAGCACTACCAACAATGAATTAGTGTTCCAACTTTCCCATATCTTCTCTAACATTTATCATTTTCCTGTTTTGTCATGTTAGCTAATATGATAAGTGTGATGTGGTACCTTGGAGTTGTTTTGATTTGCATCTCTAATCAATAGTGATTGAGAGAATTTTTTCGTATTACTACAGATAGCTTTAATTTCTTCCTCTGATAACTGTTCATATCCTTTGACCTTTTATCTATTGGGGAATGACTTGTATTCTCATCAATTTGACTCAGTTCTCTATATATTTTAGAAATGAGGCCTTTATCATAGACACTGGCTGTAAAAATTGTTTCCCAATTTTCTGCTTCCCTCCTAATCCTCATTGCATTGGCTTTGTGCAAAAACTTTTCAATTTAATGTAATCAAAATGATCCATTTTGCATTTTATAATGTTCTCTATCTCTTTTTTGGTCATAAATTTTTCCATTCTCCATAAATCTGACAAACTATTCCTTGCTTCCCTAATTTGTTTATAGTATCAGCCTTTATATCTAAATCCTATACCCATTTGAATTTTATTTTGGTATATGGTATCAGATGGTCTTTGCCCAATTTTCCAGTTTTCCCAAGTTTTTATCAAATAGTTCTTATCTCAGAAGCTGGAGTCTCTGGGTTTATCAAACAGTAGATTGCTATAATCATTGACTATTGTGTCTAGAATACCTGACCTATTCCCCCATCTACCCCTCTATTTCTTAGTGTAACAGTAATGAGATTTGAAGTTCCTTTTGTATTGCTAAACGAAGAGGTACTTAGCACCTAGTTCAGATTAAGCCTCTGTTAAAGAAACAGAAGGTATGGACTCCTTGTCTCCTCTTGCTGATGTAACAGGAAGGGGCAATATTGTGTATAAAGAAAAACCCCAGAGAGGGAGAGTCAGATCTTCTTGGAGTAAGTTTGTGGAGGTGGAAGCTGCTGCCGCTGGGGAGGCTAAAGAGAAACCTTCATCCCCCTCCCCCATCTCAGGCTAAAGAGAATGATTTTGATTTTGAGAACCTGGAGTGATTTTGATTCTGGGAGCCAGCTGAGACTTGTGCTGAGTCCAAGAGCCAGCCAGAGCTGCCAGGAGACTGAGGAAGCATGACTGTGATGCTGGTACTTTACATAAATTTGTTTATGGCTTTGCTAAGTCTTGACTTCCCTGGAACAAAGACTGAAGGATTTGGGGTGGACTGGATGTTGTGAGCTTCAGCATGGAACAGAGACTGCTTGGAGAGCTGGACAGGGACCTGAGAGCTGTCTGCCTTTGAACTCAGGTGACAGTTTGGTGAATCCAGGTAGAATCTGGGACCATGGAAGGGGATCCAGGGAATTGGAGAAACCACCCCAAGTCAAGCTGAAAGAAGACTTTACTTGGATACTGTGTACTGACTGAGAAATTGTAAATTTACCAGTGACCTAGGGGTGGAGAGTCTGTGTATTTTCTGATGATTAAATAGTGAATGATGAAGGATGATTGAATGATGAGGTTAATAAAATGATTGCATTTAGTGATTGAAGACTGAATAAGTAACTGATTGAGTTAACTTAGTGTGCCCTATGAGTGGAGAATTTTGACTATTGTACTTTGTGTTCCTGAGGAGGCAAACCTCCTTAAGGATGATTGAATATGATTGAGTTACTAAGTGATTGTTCTTTGTTGAAAACTTTGTGACCACTGTGGTGGAAACTATGTGGCCATTTTCTGTGATAAGTTGTAAATGATATATTTTGATTTTCTGTGATAAATTGTAATATTGTTGAATGCTGTACCTTGATTTTCTGTGAATGTTTTGCCTTGATTTGTGATTGAATAAATAGAGTGTTCACTGTACTGTGTAATCCGAATCTTAAAAGCTCTTCACAGTAGCATTCTTCTGGAAAGCTGCTTGAGCGTGGCATTACACTTAGTACCAAGTAGTTTTGATGATTGCTGCTTTACAATACAATTTAAGATCTGGTATGGCTAGGCCACATTCTCTAACATTTCTTTTCATTAATTCCTTTGATATTCTGGACCTTTTGGGAGCAGCTAGGTGGCACAGTGAATATAGCACTGGTCCTGGAGTCAGGAGGACCTGAGTTCAAATCTGGCCTCAGACACTTAACATAAAACCTAGCCCTGTGACCTTGGGCAAGTCACTTAACCCCAGTTGCCCTCCAAAAAAGCAAAACAAAAAAAAGATATTCTAGACCTTTTGTTCTTCCAGAGGAATTTTGATATTTTTTCTAGGTCCATAAAATAATTTTTTTTGGTCTTTTGATTGGTATGGCACTGAATAAGTAAATTAATTTAGTAGGGTTGTCATTTTTATTATATTAGCTCAGCCTGCACTGGGGCAACTGATTGGCTTCTTGCTCATTGTGATTGCCTTTTTCCTGGCTGTTGAAGCATCTCTGCTTCTGGGGCATAGAGATCTCTTTCCCCTGTTTCTTGTGCTGTGGCCTCTGCACTGGCAGCTGGAAGCTACATAATACTGTAGGTTACCTGGTGCTGAGCTGGAGCTGGCTGCCTTCCCCTGAGGTTACAGGGAAGCTCTCAAGGTGAGGTGTGGGGAGGGGCTGTCTGCCTGCTGGAGGTCCGCTCCTCCCCTAGGGCGGCGCTAGAGCACAGCTTGGCTCAGCAGCTGTTGGCTGCCCCTCTGCTCTGCTGGCTGTGGGAGGGCACGTGAGGCTCCTCGGGTTGGTGCTTGCATCCCCACACCCTGGGGTCTGCTGAGGTAGGGCTTGCAAGGCTTCTCCTTCAGCCCTCCCTCCTTCTGCCGGCCCCTCTCTGCAGGACTGTACCCCGGGGCTGTGTTCGGTGGCCCTTTCAAGGCCCCCAAGGGAGGGTGGGAGCACCTGACTATTTTCCCCTCCATCTTGGCTCCACGAAGCTTAAATGAGGGTTATTTTCTTAAGATTTTCCAGCTCTTTTTTCAGTTGGTTCACTTTTCCCCCCACAATTTCCTGAGATTGCTTTTATTCTTTTTCGCACTTTTTCCTCAATCTCTCATATTTGATTTTTTAAAAATTCCTTTCTGAGTTCTTCCATAACCCCTTTTTGGGCTGGTGACCATTTGATGTTCCTCTTTGGGGCAGGAATGGCTTTTTTTTTTTTACCTCTTTGTCTTCCTCTGAATATAAACGGAGATCTTTTACGCTAGAGTAGCCACCTGTGGTCACATTCATTTTTCTTTGCTTTTTGAAAAAAAAATTATTCTTAATTTTTATTTTGTTCTCTTTTATGTTTAGTGGCATTCTAATCCCAGGTTGTGTGTAATTCACTGCGTGTGTTCACTCCTCCCAGTCCACAGCCACAGGCTGGGATCACTTCTGGGCAACAGTGGTGTCCTGAAATGGCAGGGGGTCCTTCACTCTTCCCCTCCCCCATGCCCCACCCAGCAGTCTGCTGCTCCTCAAGATGAAGGTCTGTGAGGTGAAACTTGTTGGGACCTACTCTGCTTCCCTCCAAAGGTGTTGATTCAGTGGAGTCAGCCTGGGGTGCCTACACTTCACCCAGGCCAAACCTCAGCCCCTAGAGATCCCATTTCCCCCCCAGGTTATCTCAAGTTGTCTTAGAAGGATAGTTGCTTTATCCCCCTTATTTTTGCTGCTCTATATTCATTCCATGGCCATTTTCTATCTGTGGAGGAAGTCGAGAGAGTTGGGAAATTTCTGACCTATTCCACCGTCATCTCAGAAGTGACTTTTCTACTGTTGGATCCGGATTTGCATTTGACTTGTTCCTCCATAACTTTGACAATTCTAAGTCCTTGAAGGACAAACATTTATCAAGATAAGGAGCGACAGAACCACTCATCCTCTTACTATATGTTTTCAGAAACGCCTACTTCATAGTACAAACATCTTAAGGATGTCCTATACTCAGAAAGGATTCAAAGGCCATCAGAACCATGGGAAAATTCAGAATGAGAGACTTGATAGCATTAAAAATAAACTGATTCACTGAGTCAGACCATGTGAGGATCGGAACCCAGATTCTCTGATTCCAGGGTCAGAGCTACTTCTGCTGTGTCTCCTGGGTTTACTGCTCGAACAAGTCTCTGAACTCTTAATCACAGAGACCTGTTTGGTCTTTCAGTATGTTCTCTCCTTGTGAGGCAGCTGTTTGGTGAACTAATAAACAATTGGTCTTTCAGATAATGACCCTGACTGTGACTCCATTTGGCAAATCAAGAACAGGGGGGAAAAAAGATCTGCTAAACCTTCAAAAACAAAAACAAAAAACTTTAAAAAAAACTCTTAAGTTGACTCTTTTAGTTTTTGATCTTCTGGAAATTTGTTTAACAAATAGCAAGAAACAGGGTTAGGGAAGTGAGAAAACCAATTCATGGAGGGGTAAATAGTCAGGCGCTCCTACCCTCCCTTGGGGGCCTTGAAAGGGCCACAGAACATGGCAGGGGTACAGTCCTGCAGAGAGGGGCCGTACCCCTGCAGAGAGGGGCCGGCAGAAGGAGGGAGGACTGAAGGGGAAGCCTTGCAAGCCCTACCTCAACAGACCCCAGGGTGTGGGGACGCAATTCATGTGGGGACTCTATTCTTTGAGTTTTAAATAGTCTAGAGGCCCTCTTACATTTCTAAGAAAATAAATAGGAGCAACTTGTAAATGGAAATAATGAAGTTGGAGAAGGGACATTAGAATCCCATGGTGAGCAGAGGATTAACAGTTTTCTGTGAAATGTGACAGGAGCTGGTTTTGGAAAACTGATTCTTGAAAGTACTAGATTTCTGAAAACTATTAAGATACATGTGAATGACTTTTGACTTTGGTACATTCAGTGAATCTTTTTTATTTAAAATCGTAAAATGGATGATTAGGCTTGGAGTGGTTTGGGTAGCTCTTCTACACACATCTGCATAGAACCAATGTATTTACACAGGTTTTTGTTGTGTGTGTTCTTGTTGCTGAAGCCCACAAAAACCTGGCCAGATGGTGAACTGTAGGGCAGCCATTCATCAAGGGTGGGCGGGGTGGGGTGGGGAGAGAGAGAGAAAGAGAGAGAGAGAGAGAGAGAGAGAGAGAGAGAGTGAGAGAGTGTGTGTATGTGTGTGTGTGTGTGTCCGTGTCCCATTCAAGAGAACTTCAGGCAATTTAAACTTGCTGGGTTTATAGTTCTTCCATTAGCATGGGAAAATGCAGAATGAGAAACTTCATAGCATTAAAAGTAAGTAGTTTGCAATAGCCAGAAAACATTGTAATAGTCTTTTGTGAGAGCCTTTATATTTAATATTTTTAATTTTAGAGCTTGTGCATATGTTCAAAAAGCTTGCAAATAAAAAAAACCCGGAATTTTAGAGCTGAAAGGACCCTGCTTATTTGACCAATAATCCAACTCATATTTATGTGGAGCTTTGTAATTCAGTTCCCTCTAATTCGAGAAATATTTATTCTGTGTAAGGCTTTATGCTAAGTACCAGGAATACAAAGACCAGTCACTTTACAAAGTGGTGATATAAGTAATAATATTATATTCCCATTGTGTACATGAGGAAAGTGAAGCTTAGAAAAGTTAAAGTCAATTACACATAATCATTTAGCCCACTTGATCTGGGGAGTCTTGACAAGTTTAGCATTCTCCATATGAGCACCCAGCTTGAAAGCAGTGTGTCTCTCTTAACATCACACAGCTCAGCTTGTGGCAGAGTTTGAAGAAAGACTCTCCTTGCTTCCTAAAGTAGAATTCTTTCCATAACTCCATGACCTCTAATTGTTAAGGTCCAGAGAGAGATCTCTGAGGTCCCTTCTAGCACTTACTATGATCCTGTGATCAGATACAACAGGATGTCTCTCTGTCAGTTTGCTCTGAATGTCATTTATCTGAAAGTCATTAAAATAATGATGAGTATCATATTTGTAGGGTACTTTAAGTTTGTATAAATATTATGTAATTGGGTACTAACTGCAACCCAGTATAGAAGGTACTTATCACCATTTTACAGATAATGAAACTGAGGCTTAGTGAAATTGATCATGTCATCACCTATTTGGTGTCAGAGATGGAATTCATTTCCAGTTTTCTGATTCCCAAGGCCAGTGCTCTTTTCAGTACATCACATTAGCTTATCTTTCATCATGTTATTTCTGCATAGTTAAATATTATTTCATAATAGTTTTCATGTTCATGGTGATAATTTTGAAGTATTTATTTAAAAAAAGTTAATGGATAGATTATCACCTTAAGATTGTTGATAGTTGTAGGTATAATTGGGCCCAAAACACTTTATGTTACAAATGAAATGCCATTTTTTTATGGTGACTACAAACTAGGAAAATTTTGTTCTTTAAAAAAAACTATTTATTTTTAGTTTTCAGCATTCATTTTTAGAAGATTTCGAATTCTAAGTTTTCCCTTCTGACCCTCTCCCCTCCCCAAGACAGCATGCATTCTGATTTAGGTTATACATCATATATAATCATAGTAAAGGTATTTCCACATTAGTCATATTGTGAAAGAAGAATCAGAACAAAAATGAAAAGCCACTGGAAAGAAAAAAAAAGCGACAATCGTATGCTTCCGTCTGCATTCAGACTCCATAGTTCTTTCTCTGGATGTGGATGGCATTTTTCATTATGAGTCTTTTAGAGTTGTCTTAGTTCATTGCAATGCTGAGAAGAGCTAAGTCTATCAAAGTTGGTTATTGCATATTGTTGCTGTTTCTGTGTATAATGTTCTAGTTCTGCTGACTTCACTCAGTCACAAACTGAGCTGTATGATGTTAAGAGAGACACATTGCTTTCAACCTGGTTCCTCATCTGTAGCATGGTGGAGAATGCTAAACCAGTTCATGTAAGTCTTTCCAGGTTTTTCTGAAATCCGCCTGCTCATCATTTCTTTTGGAACAATAGTATTCCATTCCATTCATATACCACAACTTGTTCAACCATTAGCCAGTCCATTCATATACTACAACTTGTTCAGCCATTACCCAATTGATGGACATCCCCTCAATTTCCAGTTCTTGGCTGCCACAAAAAAGAACTGCTATAAATATTTTTGTACGTGTGGGTCCTTTTGTCCTTTTTTCTTTTTAAAGAATTATTTATTTTTAATGTTTTTTTCTTTTGAATTTGAGTTCCAGTTTCTCTTCCTCCCTTGCATCCTTCAACTACACACTGAGAAGACAAATAAAATGATATCAGTTATGTATGTGAAATCATGCAAAACATATTTGTATATTAGCCATGTCACTAAAAAAAGGCAAGAAAACTATACTTCAGTTTGCACTCAAGAGTTCATCAGTTCTTGCTTTGGAGGTGGATAGCATTTTTTCATCATGAGGCCTTTGAAATTGTCTCAAATCATTGTATTGATCAGAATAGATGATCATCATTATAACATTACTCTTATTGTACATAATGATCTCTTAGTTTTTTTTTTCACTTCACTGTGCATCACTTTATCTGGGTCTTGCCATGCTTTTTTTTTTTTTCTGAAATCACCCCCCTCTCCTGTCATTTCTTCTAGCTCAATAGTACTCTGTCACAGTCACATCATAATTTGTTCAGCCATTCTTCACTTGTTGAGCATCCCCTTGGTTTATAGTTGTTTACCACCATGAAAAGAACTGCTGTAAATATTTTTGTACATAGAGATCCATTCCCCTTTTCTTTGATTTCTTTGGCATACAGACCTAGTAGTGGTTTTGCTAGGTCTAAGAATATACATAGTCTTATAGCCCATTATGCTGTGTTCCAAACTCTTTTCCAGAATGGTTGGAACAGTTCACAACTCTACCAACAGTTTATTAGTGAAAACATTTTCCTTCATCCCTTCCAGCATTTGTCATTTCTGATGAGTGTGAGGTGGTATCTCAGAGTTGGTTTAAATTGCATTTCTCTAATCAAGTTATTTAGAGCATTTTTTTCATATGACAAGATCTTTTGAAAATTAAAAAATATATATTTCGACCATTTCTCAATTGGGGATGACTCTTAGTTTTAGAAATTTGACTCAGTTCCCTATATAGTTGAGAAATGAGGCCTTTATCAGAGAAACTTGATGTAAAATTTTTTGGATATTACTTCATTGTCTATGGTACCTTTTAGCAAAATGTTGTTTCTCTGATTATCTCTTTTAATTAGGTATATTTTTGCTTTTGCTTTGTCTGAGATCATGATTGCTACACCTGCCTTTTTGTTTTAACTTCTGCTGAAACATAATAAATTCTTCACCAGCCTTTTAAAACAAAACAAAACAAAACTGTGTGTATGTCTTTCTGTTTCAAGTGTGTCTCTTGTACACAATATATTGTTTGATTCTGGTTTCTAATCCAGTCTGCTATCTTTCTATTTTATGGGTAAGCTAATCCCATTCACATTCACAGTTATGATTACTGTGTATTTCTCTGCATCTTATTTTCTTTTGTTTATCCTTCTCTCTCTTTTTATCCTGTCCTTCCTCAAAAGTCTGTTCTTCTGACCACTACCTCTCATAATCCACCCTCACCTTTTTCACCTCCCCCCATATTTCTCATCTTCTTTCCTTCTGCTTCTCTATTGGGTAAGAGAGATTTCTATACCCAACTGAATATATTTTCTTCCCTCTTTGAACCAATTCTGATGAGAATGAGGTTCAAGCATTGCCCTTCCTTATGTGCCTTTTTTTTCTGTAGGAAAATTTTCCCCATTCTACTTCTTCCTTCTCCCTTTTCCCAGCACATTCTTTTTTCTTACTCCGTTTTTGTTTTTTTTTCTGAAATTTTCCCAATATAATCAATTCACACCCATGCCCTCTGGCTATATGGACTTCTAACTTCCCTAATAATGCTAAGATTCTTACATATCTCACTTTCCCATATAGGAATATAAACAGTTTAATTTCATTGAGTGAGTTTTTATGATTACCTTTCCATGTTTACCTTTTTATGCCTCTCTTGCGTCTTGTGTTTGAATGTCAGATTTTATATTCAGCTCTTGTCTTTTTATCAGTAATGTTTGAAAGTTCTCTGTTTCATTAAATATCCATTTTCTCCCTGAAGGATTATACTGTTATGCTGGGTAGGTTTTTCTTGGTCTTAATCCTACCTCCTTTGCCTCCCGGAATATTGTATTCCAAACCTTCCACTCCTTTAATGTGGAAGTTGCCGAACCTTGTGTGATCCTGACTGTGGCTCCATGATATTTGAATTGTTTCTCCCTCTGACTGCTTGCAATATTTTCTCTTTGACATTCAAACTCTGGAATTTGGCTGTAATATTTTTGGGAGTTTTCATTTTTGGATCCCTTTCAGGAGGAATAAGTTTGTCCTAAGAATAAAAAGGATACTTACCATAAAAGAAAACACTGCAGAAAGTGTGTGTGTGAGTGTGTGTAAAGTTTGTGTATGTGTACATGTATGTGTGTGATAAATGTTTGAAAAAGTGGAGAAAAGTTCAAATGGATCAAGAATGCTGATTCATGAATTTAAAACATTTTGAAGACCGATGAGTTGGCATGTTAGAATAATTTTGTGATGGATTCTAAACTTGTATAATATCTCATTTATGTATATAATCTCCTCATTGGAATACTGATGGTAACTCACCAGTCACTGAAAACTATTCTCAGCAAGGAAGACCTGCATGAATTTAGGATTAAGAAACAACCCTTCCTTGGTATTCAGTGACAGTTAACTTAGCCTAATAGTACTCTTTCATCTCTAATTCATTTGACTGATATATCATCAGATGATGAGTTACATTATTAGGAATAAGATAATCTTCCCCAGCATATTGGAGGAACTGTATTAGCAAAATGAGTTGCTATTTCCCCAAAAATTTAACAAACATTTTTATAAATACCCATTAGTATTTGTGCAAGTTATTTTACTAGACACTGAGGCTTAGAAAATAGAATGACAGCCTCTGTCCTTAAGAAACTTATAATTAGTCAACCAAAAATGTGCATTTTATATCTACTCTGTGCCAGGTTCTGGGGATATAAGCACAAAGAATGAAGCAATATTTGTGTGAATTTACAATGGGAAAGAAATATAATGGGGATAAAACTCAAATAAAGATAACTATACTAAGTTCAAATCCAGCCTCAGACACTTAACAGAAAAAGTAGCCGCGTGACCTTGGGCAAGTCACTTAACCCCAATTGCCCTCCAAAAAGGCAAAAAAAAACCCAAAAGATAACTATACTATAAAATAAGGTCAAAGAAAAGTGAAAAATTTGAGAGTAAACTGGCTACCAACTAAAAACAATCAAAGAAGTCTTCATGAAAATGATACTTGAACCAAGAAGGGTAGAATTTTAACAAAAATTCAGTGATAATAGATAAGTGGTTTGGATTTTTATTTTGTAGATTCCTCAGTGAGGAGCCGCGGAAATTTTTAAGAAAGGGAGTGAAATGATCAAAACTGTGTCTTGGGAAGATTTCTTGGCAGTTGTTAATGTATGGATTGAAGCCAGGAAAGCTTTAGCAGACTGTTGCAATGGTCAGAAGAACATGAGTTTTGACTATGGGAATGAGGGAATGGGAAAAAGAAATGTGAAAGATATTGCAACTTAAGCTTACCATGATGTGGCAACTTTAATATGACAGGACTGAGGAAGAATTAAGGATGTCTTCAGTGGTTAAATGTGACTGAGTGACCGTCTAGTCACCAGTTTTTTGTCCAGTTCAGCAAACAAATTTCTGTCAATCTGTGTCAAGTTTCTTTGTAAGGACCGTTATGAGGAAAAACATGAGTTATACTAGTTGAGTCCCACCCTGCGCCCCAACACATAGTTTCTCCATCTATTTGTCTGTCTGATCATCTGTTTCTGGCTCTGGGTTTTGACTTATGTGCTGATGTCAGAGTAATTCAGCACTTTTCATGATCCTACACAGGCTTTTTGAGCTGAGATTTTTCAGTTGCTTATAATTTAATAATTTTGCAAAACATTCCCTTCATTGGCCCTTACGTTTGCAGTTACTCTTTTTTTTCTAGAGCTTAAAACAAAAGCTTTTGCAATATTAAAAGTCAGATCTTCATCCTGAACTGAGG
Organism: Pseudochirops corinnae; assembly: GCA_028646515.1. NCBI lineage: Eukaryota > Metazoa > Chordata > Mammalia > Diprotodontia > Pseudocheiridae > Pseudochirops > Pseudochirops corinnae. The sequence goes on from CM053591.1 coordinate 69,951,645, forward strand.
CAGTTATCCCACTCTATTCTATTATTACAATGCATTAAGAACCACATAAATCTTACCTGATGAAAAATACTTTTATACTATAATACTTGTTTCCAAGGAGCTTGGAGTAATTCAACCTCACCTCTTTTCCATTCACTTCACATGTAGGGGTGGGGGAGAAGGAAAAAAAAAGAGTCCACACCCTTAGTTTAGCTGTACAATTTATGTCAGGAACTTAAAGTACAATGGAAAAAGAATCTGGGTTCAAATACTCTAACTAATGTTTACTTTCAGCATGGATTTGTGCAAGTCATTGAAATTCTCTGGATCTCAGTCTCTTCAACTGTAAAATGAGAGGATTGACCTGAGGTTCTCTGGGAAGTCCTTTTCAGTTCTATACAGTCTTAATCTCATCCCTCTCCCCATCATTTAAATTAATATCTTCCTCCTCTGTTGCAAACAACAAAAACAACTCATTTCATAATTTAGATTAAATCGTTTTGTTTATTAGACTTTCACGTGAGAATTTTTAAGGGGTCTCTATAGTGTTACACAGAGTATTATTGACAATGAATTGAAGTTACTCTTCTTCTAACCATTCCGTTCTGTGGCTAACAGGAACAATTGTTCAAGAGTAAGGGGTCAGCAAAAACAGTTGAGCCCCAAATTGTTGCTTCTGCATTGATTGGAAAAGATTCAGTCATTTGACTTAGAAAATACAAGCTTTTTTGCTTTATTACACACAATTTTGCTTTTACATTCATATTGTCTTACTTTAGTCCTTCTGTGCTTTCAAGGAAGTGTATATATATATATATATGCATATATATG
>CM053591.1:69952954-69988912 GCA_028646515.1 Pseudochirops corinnae
TCAATTTGACTGATTCTAATTTTTAGTGACTTATTTTCCTCAATTAGTTTTTGGAGCTCCTTTTGCATATGTTCAGTTTTCATTTTTAGGGAGGTATTTTCTCTGGTTAGATTTTGGACCTCCTGTCCTAATTCTCCAATTTTACTTTTTTAAAGCTTTGTTTTCTTCAGTGAAATTTTTTTCCAATTTGGTCACTGTAGATTTAAATTTATCTCCCACCTCTCTAATTTCATTTTTAAAATCCCTCTTGAAATTCTCCAAGAATGCTTTTTGGGCTTGAAACCAATTCACATTTCCTTTTGTGGTCTCCAGTGTGTGTGTAGAGTCTGTGTTGCCTTCTGAGTTTGGTTGTTCTTGCTCACTACAAAAGGATTTGATGATTCTAGCCTTTGCAGTTTCCTTCTTCCCCATGGTGGTTGCTTATGTCCTGGATTTTTAGAGTGGATATCTGCTTCTGGGATGCAGGAGTATTGAGCTTCTCTGGCTGGGAGGTAGAGGTTTGGTTGTTAACTTCGTGAGCTGTGGCCTGTGAGTGGGTAGACTGAGGCCAAGGCCAGGACTCTCATTGTTTCCCCTGAGTTACCCTGAGGCTCACAGAGTAACCTATGGGGGTAGGGTGGTCTGGCTCCTTCAGGTTTCCACCTCTGTTTCTTTGGGCTGCCTCTCAGGCAGGCTCACTGTAGCAGAAGGGCAGGGCTGTAGTTTGCCATTGGCCAGGTGGTGCTAAAGGGCACCTGGGCTTTTGTTGTTAGGGTTTGCTGGCTCCACCCACCTGAGCTTAGACTCTGTACAGTCTCCCTTCCCCTTTCTTCAGTGACCCCCAAGCCTGGGGCTGTTTACACTTATGCAAGAATTTGTTCTGGGTGGGACATTTAACTCCGGACTTTTCTGGGTCAGGGAGGAGGGATCAGAGCAACTAAATTTTATTCCTCCATCCTGACTTTTGGAAGTTTGGGTATGTAATTTCAAACATCCAGGCTTCAGGCTGCTAGCCCCAGGAAAAGCCACTGACCCTGCTGTGGGCCCCAAGTTCCCTCCTACCCAGTTCCACTGGTCCTCCGCTCCGCAGGGAGATGGCTGCAAACCCCTCTGGCTGGAGGAGTCTGCTGGCTGGCTGGGACTTCTTCTCAGTCTGCTGTACTCTGCTCTCAGATCCGCATTGGTGCAGCTCCTGTGTGCTCCGTATTCTCCCTGCCCCAACCTGAATAGGCACTTTTCTGGACTGGGGATCTGCCACGCTCCATCTCCCAATGGGTTCTGTCACTCGTAAATCCATTCAAATTCACTTTTTCTCTTTTAGCAACAGAATTCTTGGAGGAGCTTGAAAAAGCTACTGCTTTCTTTCTGCCATCTTAGCTCTGCCTTCCATGACTGTTTTTTAAATGGGAACTATCCTCATGATACACCTGGTACTTAGGTTATAGCAACAGAGAATGGGCTAGTGGAAAGATCACTGGATTTTGGCTCATGGCTCAACTCTGCTTCTTATTACCTATGAGACCGTTTTCTATGTCTGGGCCCTGTGCTCCCATTCCAATGATTCAGAAATATCAGTATTTGACCCTCCTCAGTGTTATCCATTGGTTCTTTCTAATGATCAGACATTTATTGTGCTTGAAAGATGAATAATTTTGGGACAGCTAGGTGGTACAGTGGATAGAATATCAACCCTGAACTCAGGAGGATGTGAGTTCAAATTTGACCTCAGATACTTACTAGCTGTGTGAGCCTGGATAAGTCACCTTAACCCTGATTGCCTAAAAAAAAAAAAAGATGGGGTGGCTAGGTGGCACAGTAAATAGAGTATTGACCCTGGAGTCAGGAGGACCTGAGTTCAAATTTAGCTTCAGACACTTAACACTTACTACCTGTGTGACATTGATCAAGTCACTTAACCCCAATTTTCCTGCCTTCCTCTCCCCCCCCAAAAAAGGTAGATAATTCATTCACAAAACAATGGAAACATAAGACATACATGAGGCATATGACATCTCTCCTTTAGATCTCTGCTTAATCCCTGTGATTTATATTACTGTTCCTGGGTAGAGTCTCAGTTGGGAGTGGTCCAGGTTGGTTTCCCTACTTCAGGGCTCTTCCCTGCCTACTTTTGCTGCTCCCACTCACTGTCCTCTGTGGCTGATCTCAAACCTTAGCAGTTGATGGTTCTCTCAAAATCTCTGTCCTCCGTAGTCCTTGCTTCCTGATAATCAGTTCTTCTTCACTGCTCTATGAAGCTCAGCTCTCTTCCAACAGATGGTACTCATTTCCTTCTTCAGGCATTCACTTCACTAGTCCAGTCCTCATGGAACCAAGAAACAAACATACCATCATTAGCCTCAATCCTTATTTTATGCATGTTCTCACAGCCCCTAAGTTTCACATGCTAGGTTTACTGGGAAGATGTGGAACTCCTTCATCTTATATCTTCAAGTATGTCTCCATCTCCCACACCAATAGAGGTTTATGATAAATCACTACCACTCATCTTCATGCCTCTCCTGATGCAGGTTTTATATCTGCTGGAGCTACTCTTTTCTCATGACTCAGAAAAGCCCTTCAACTTCCTAACTTCCTTCCTTCCTTCCTTCCTTCCTTCCTTCCTTCCTTCCTTCCTTCCTTCCTTCCTTCCATCCTTCCTTCCTTCCTTCCTTCCCTACCTCCCTCCCTCCTTCCTTCATTCCTTCCTTTCCCAGAACATGTAGGCCTACATATTTGAATTATCCAGGAGCTGCACACACACACACACACACACACACACACACACACACACACACACATGCACGCACACATGCACACACGCACATGCACACACACACATTTTAAGAACCCAGAGAGCAATGCTACAGGCACCCAAATCAGGGCACAGGAAAATGGAGATTAATCATCCTCTACATATGTTTAGCCTAAAGAGAAAATCCTCAGAGGGAATATAATTTCTTTCTAAATATTTGGAAGGCTATCATTTCTATTCAGGATTAAACTTATTCTACTTGGCATCAGTGGGCAGACCTGTGGACAATGAGTAGATATTGCTATGAATCAGATTCTGATAGTACCGAAGCAAAGACTTTCTCACTACTACAACTATTCAAAACTGTAATGTGTTACTTTGGGACAAAGTGGGTTTCCTTTTTGTGGTAGAGAGAATTCTTGTTTAGGTATACAAGACCTCTGAGATTCCTTCCAACTCAGAGATTCCATAATTCTAATGCAGGCTGTTTTCAGGGAGCTGAATGTATTTGGGAAAATAAGATTGATTCACATGAAGCAAATAAAGAATTATTTAAGACAGTACATACTAAATTGCTAAATTAAATAAAATGCCATCCATTCTATGATTATCATAGAAAAAGGGTATATAAATAATTCTCTGTTTAGAAAAGGTGTGTAGAATGCTGAAACTTAAAGTCTATTGCCCCAGAATGTTCCATGGTAGTTTAAAAAAATTATCTCATAGCCCCAAAATGGGTTGAACTGTTTCTACTATAATAATGATAATAATAATAATAATAGCACTTGTATGGAACTTTAAGGATTTGAAAATTACTTATACTTGCTATATTTGATCCTTATAATTATCCTGTTAGGTCTTATTATTATCCCCATTTTAAAAATGAAGAAACTGAGGCAGACAGAGATTAAATGACATACCCAGGGTCATGTAGGATATGGACTAGCAGGATATGGACTCATAAGGTACCAATTGAAATTCGGGGCCATGATGGAGGAGTCGAGAGTCAACAATGAATGACTAGCCTAGCTACCCTCCTCAAATAGAAGTGGGAGGAAAAGCCATCCAACCAGAGAGGCTGAAATGAATGAGGGTACTTTTGAGGTATGAATTTTAGGGATAAAATGATTTTTCTGGATGGAGAGTTCTCTGGGACATAATGGAGAAATTTGAATAGCAGGCCTGTTCTGAGAAACAAAGTATTCTCTATAAAGCATATGTAAAATCCATTTTTGTTATCATCATCATCACTGAGAGAATAAGCTCCTTGAGGACAAGGGCAGGGTCTTATTTCACCTTCGTATCTTCAGTGCCTGAGAGAGGGGCTGTGCCCCTCAAAAGATCTTAACAAATGTCTGTTTGATTGAACTGAATTAAGATCCTAGCCATTTGTTTCTGCACATTGATGGAAGGCTTATTTCCCAAATGGTCTACCAGCTTGTGGAGACTCATTCAGTGGTTTCATGGTGGGTACATTTCATTAGGCAGGAACCCAGCAGTAATCATTACCTTTCATTATAACTCCCTAGTGAGCTTTTCCTCTAGTGCCTTCTCTTCACAGATGCTTTCCTAAGCCTGGCCTTACCCACAACACTCTATGTTGGGTCGTTTGTTCCAATTTAATTCAACAGATGTCGAGTAAGCACTTACTGTGTTCCATGCACTGTGATAGGCCCCTGTCCTGACCTTTCAGTCCAATTGGGGCAGCAGCACACGCATACGTATACAAATTAGTATGAGGAAAAAGGAAATTGAACTCTGAGTAATCCTAATAGCCAACTTTGGTCCCAGAGAAATGATCACTAACACACCCTCCCTTTCCTGGACAGAAAAGTAGAGAACTTTGGGGGCAGAATGCTGGATACATTGCCAGACTGGGTCAACACACCAGTTTTGGATACTTATTTTTCTTTGTTAAAATGGAGGATTCAAGTATAGGATTGGGAGTTATAAGGTCTCTAAATCACATCATATCGTATCATATATCATCATATCATATCATGTTATATCATATCGTCATATCATATCACATATCATGTCATATTAATTTATTATATATTACATTATAATAATATATACCATATTATAGAAAAACAAAAGTAATCAATAAAGCCATTTTTAAAAACTAGCATGATGCATGGTTAGAATGTGTTAAGTTTAAACAAGTCACAATGAAGAGTGACAATACATTTGAAGAGATCTCTTTCATCTTGGAAGATCACAAGAAGATTCAATACAGAAGATCATTTCTGAGGCAGGAAGTGATATCTGAGCTGGGCTTGAAAGGAGAGAAGAGGTGAGGGAAAGCAAGGGAATAAGCATTTACATCATGCCTACTGTGTGTCAGGCACTGTGCTAAGCACTTTCCAAATATTATCTTGTTTGATCCTCACAACAACCTTGCGAAGTAGGTACTACTACTACCCCCTTTTTACAACTGAGGAAACCGAGGCCAGTAGAGTTTTTTGTTTTTAGAGTCAATTGTCCATGGTCACATAGCTAATAAATGTTTGAGATCCAATTCAGGCTTCCTGGATTCAGGTCCAGAATCTTATTCACTGCAATACTAGCCGCCTCTAAGGATTCCAGAATGCAAAGACACAGAGGGAGAAGTGCATTCCAGGAGTGGAAGATTGACTTATACTAATTGTCAGAGAGTTGACAAGGTGCTCTCTTACACCGACTTTTTGTCTATACTTTCCTGCTAGGATTGTTTGAAAGTGAATATACCATGCAATGTTATTGGAAGCCACAGGGGATGCCACAGGGGGTGAGCAGGTGTCTTGCTTTTGTTTTTGTTTTTTGTTTTTTTTACAAATTTTTATATTTTGTTTTGCTTAGCTTCAATGAAATAAATAAGGCATAGGCATTTTTAAATGTTTCTTCTCATTATTTAAAAAAAGTGTTCCTTGGTCACAGGCTGCATTCCCACATGCACTCCACCCCTCTTCCAACTTCTCTGATTCTGTCGAGAGTATTGACTGTCCTTTCAGTCACCAGGTTCATAAATTGGTGTCACTCTGGACTCCACACTCCCTCATCCCCCACATCAAATCAGCTGCCAAATCTTTTCAATTCTGTGTCCGTCTTTCTTGAAACCCTTCCTTTCTACTTACTCACAGGACCAACCAATCTAGTTCAGATTCTCTTCATCTCTCACCTAAAATAGCTTTCTAATCAATCTCCCTGCCTCAAGCATCCTCCCCCCCCCCCACCTCTCCAGCTTATTCTTTTGAAACATTAATATAATTAAAAAAAAATAACACGTCTTTCTTTCTCTCCCACTTCCACCCCAAAAATTGAAGGAAAAAAAAAACCCATTGTAACAAACATACAGAGTAGAGTGAAACAAATTCTCATGAAATCCATTCTCCACATAGCTACCAAAGTAACATTTTTTAAAGGGCAAATATAACCAACACACTTTCTATAAATGCCAGTGATTTCTTATCAGCACTGGGATCAAAACTGAAATCCTGTTTGGTATTTAAATTTCTTCACTACCTGGTTACATCTTATCTTTCTATCCTTGTTATACATTATTCCTTCTCACATATACAACTGAGGAAACAGGCAAGTAGAGTTTTTTTTTTTTAAGTGAGTTGTCCATGGTCACATAGCTAATGAGTGAGGTCCAACTCAGTATAGCTCTCTGTCTCCCTCTGCACACTGTATCCTTCCATATATAGAATGTACTCCTGTCTTCCTTTTACAACTTCTAATTTCCTTCAGAGATCGACTCAAGTACCATCCTCTACATCAGTGGTTCTCAACCTGTGGGTCATGACCCCTTTGGGGATTGAACAACTCTTTCACAGGGGTCACAGGGGTCACCTAAAACCATTGGAAAACACATATTTCCGATGGTTTTAGGAACTAAGACACCACTCCTCTATCCTTCTCCAGGTGGTTCTACCCACATGCAGATATGCCCACATACAAGTATTAAAGAGTCGAGGCATTAGGAAGGTTGAGAACCATTGCTCTACATGAAGCTTTCCCTGATTTCCCCAGATGTTGGTACTCTCCACATAAAAATAGTCTTTCATTTATTTTGCATATAAGTATATATATGCATATTGTTTCCTCTGATATGATGAAAGTTTCTTGTGGTCAGTCATTTTTTCATTTTTGTATCTCCAACACCTAAAACAGTCAGTGCCTTTTAACTTTCATCTCTGCAGTGAATCTCCTCCATTACATCAGTAAACACCATAGGCAAGCATATATTTCCTCATTTAATTCATCACCATATATTTATGATTAATTTGTGTGGCACACAAATGTATATGTGCACGTGTGTGCATCAATTAAAGGTTATATAATAAAGTAATATCTTTCAAGGAATCTTAAATGATTTTGATGTGTAGCTGAGTTACAAAAGAGCATGTATTTCAAGAGAACTTTTAAAACTGTGTTTTCCTCTACTGAATCAAAAACTTTGTTATGATTTATCAATAATAAATACAATGGAGCCTTGTATTCTCTACATTTTTCAGTCAATTGAGTGATGGTAAGGATGTGATTCACAATAGGTATCTCCTGTGAAAACATCCCTATTCCCTGACAATGCCTTCACTGAAATGCCTTAAATATTAAGTCTCATAAAATTTCTGTATAGACAAAAAAGCAAGATTATAAGTTGGTGCAGTAGATACAACACCAGCCCTGGAGTGAGGAGGACCTGAGTTAAAATCTAGCTATGCGACCCTGGGCAAATCATTTAACTCTATTTGCCTCCAGAAAAAAAAAAAAAGACTAAAAGATAATATAAGTTCTAAGCTCATGATGTTCTCTTGGACAATTTTTTCAACATTTTTTCCTATTTTCCAACACCTTTATTACTTTCCTTTCTTCAGATGCTATGTGAATCAATCTGTCACAATTAAATCTTCTAGCACTCTTCTCTGTGTACGTTTGATGCACTTCTGATGTTTTCTCCACCTTTTTGCTTTATTGCTATTTCTATTTCTGTTATAAGGACTTTGGTGTGTGTGTGTGCACGCACGTGTGCATATACATTTGTGTGCCACACAAATTTGCATAGCTCATTTACAAGGCAAAGTTCTTAGGCTCTGTACCAGTTAATTTTATTATTTATAACAGTGGTTCTCAACCTTCCCAATGCCGCAACCCTTTAATACTGGTATGTGGGCATATCTCCATGTAGGCGGACATGCATAGGAAATGTTTTCCAATGGTCTTAGGTGACTCCTGTGAAAGGGTCGTTCTACTCCCAAAGGGGTTGTGACCCACAGATTGAGAACCACTGATTTATAATCAGAAAAACTCTTCCGTGGCCATGCCCCACATTTTTCCTGGTAAGGGAGCTCCTTTATCTCATCATTTCTCGACCTCAAAGCCCATGTTAATTACTATGGACAGCAGCAGTATCACAGAAGGTACACACCATTTTGGAGTCCCTCCCTTCCCCCACCCAAACTGTATTCTCTCAAACTCAAACAGGTTTTGTTGATAAAAGCATGAGCTTATTGGGGGTCCTACCTTTAATCTCTTCATGCTAGTGTTTTTATTTGTTGTTTAATAGTCAAAGGGAGTTGGAAAACTCTTCCTTTTATGTACCTCTAATTATTAGCAAGAAAACTCTGCTGAAGATGGATTTTCTGAAGCCATTGGTTACTCTTTATAGCTTGGTTTTTTTGTGATCAGACTCTCAGCTGGAGCCTCCTTCTTCAAAGTTAACTACTGTTTGTTTCTCCAGCATGACACGATATAGTTAGGACAGTATCTGGGAAAACAGCTTATGAAATGTTATTTCTAACAGAAAGCTCAGAGTTGATCAGGCTGTCACATCTGCTTTTTCTCTGCCAGCATGAAAAGTCTGATATTCACTTGACTGTGAGGATTAAAGATGACATTAGTCCAGGCCAGTTCCTCATAGATAGGAATCTGGGGTGTCAAAATAGATTTAAACAAACATATATATTTAAGATTAATTTTAGTGCTTTTGAATAGGAAAAGGTAGTGGCATCTGAATACCAATCTAATTTTAATCTAAACACACACGCACCATTATCTCTTAAAATAATCACATTCTGGAACTATGGTTACCATTAGACTCAAAGACTGTGATAGCATTTTAAGGCATACAGTTTTATAGTACTCTGCTATTTACCTAAGAGGTAATTGCTCAGCTTTACAGTTTCTAAATTTAGTCTGTAGTTAGAGCTGCCATCCTAAAGGACCATTAATCTAGATTTTATTTTAATGTCTCCTTATATCCGGTAGAAGTGGACATTTTATGATATGTATAATTTTTTCATTAATGTTCTCTGATTAGTACCTCATCATTCATGGAGGTGACTCTGGGTTCTCAAATCCTGTGCCCACGGAACAGATGCTCTGTCAGGTCTCACCCAACCTGCACGGCCTCTCAGGATAGGTTAGGTGATAAGTATTTCTGTCAGCTGAGAGGTCTTAGATAAATTGAGACATGCTAATCATCAAAATGATTTGATACTGGATGAAAAATAATCATTAATCAATGGAATTGATTAAGTATACAATATTTGATAAAACCTGTTGGGAAAATTGGAAAGCAGTTTGGCAGAAACTGGGCATAGACCAACATCTCACGCCATATACCAACATAAGCAGAAAATGGGTGCATGATTTAGATATAAAAAGGTGCTATCATAAACAAATTAGAGGAACTTGGAAGAAGTTACCTATCATATCAATGCAGAAGGAAGGGTTAGTGACTAAACAAGAGATAGGTTCGTAGGTAGTTTAATATATAATTCTGATTACATAAAATTTAAAAGTTTTTGCACAAACAAATCCAATGTAATCCCAATTAGGAATGCAAGAAACTGGGGATAATCTTGTAGTAAGTTTCTCCAAGAAGGGACTCATTCATTGGAAGTAATGTCTCCCAATTAAGCAATAATTAACCAATGATTTAATGTTTACATTCATTCTAGAAATACTAATCTTGAAAGTTTCTTGAGCGTGGTATTTTCATCAGGTTTTGATGTACCTAGATCTGGGTTCCATTTAGAAATCAGGGTGGATGAGGTCTAGCAGTATAACGGACATCTTATTTTCTTTACCCATTTTCATTTGGTGGCACGGTGAATAGAGCACTGGCCCTGGAGTCAGGAGGACCTGAGTTCAAATCTGGCCTCAGACACTTAACACAAAACTAGCAGTGTGACCTTGAGCAAGTCACTTAACCCCAAATGCCCTGCATTCCCCCCTCCAAAAAACAAAAAAATAAAAATAAAAATAAAATAAAAAATAAAAAGTTTCTTCCATTTTTGTCAATTCTCTTTTTTTTCCCCCTCTTCCTTTCCATCTATCTTTCTGCCTGCCGGTGGCTCCTGTAGACCCCTGGTGACCCTCATAAATAAAGAGGTTATTCACCTCTAGAGGTGTATATTAACTATCCTTGGGCATTTTAAGCATTGATTTGTGTTGTCCATTTATAGCATCTCCCACTCCTGGAGAGTTGAGCTGGGCCTTCATTTTAATTATTTTGATGAATGCAGTCATATTGGGGGGAAAAGAAAAATGAAGATAACTTGAAGGTTGTGGAAGAAATGTTTTCTAATTCAGCATATCTGTCAAGAGTGATTTATGTCCCCAGCATTCCCCAGCTGTTCACATAAGTTATCACATCAAAACTTCTCAAGGCTTCCCCTCAAGGATTTCACATGCTAACCTGGAAGACATGAATGACATTTTTTTTCCATATGAGTTTAATTAACAGATTTTCCTCACTCAAGGTAAGTATGAAAATAGCAAGGCTAATTTGATTTTTTGGAATGTTTCTAGGCCATTTGAATGCATCCCTCATATGATTTATTTCCATTGCAAATGCTTAATAAAACTCAGTCAAGTCAAATAACCTCATGATTTGGTGTGGAATGGTGTCCATTTGTAAGTAACTTAGGCTAGGTACTTGGCTAGTAAAAATGTGTTACAACATTCTCCAGCACTTTCTCCTTTCATTTCCCCCAAGCTTTTTTCTGCTGGATTTTGCCTTTCAGGGCCTCTCCTGCACATGTTAATTATTCTCACCAAAAACTAAAAAAAAAAAAAAAAAGTCTCCCATTTTAACTTCAGCTGTGGGCTATTCTTATATTCAATTTCAGGTCTTCTACTACATGAGTTTTAGGATGAGGGTTATATTCATCTAAATCTTTCTTCATACACCACTTAAAGCTCCAGTATTTCCCAAAGAATTCTTGGGATGAAGCCAACTACCCTGTTTTCTCTTTAATTCAACTTTATTTTCAATTTCAGTTTTTCCCCCTACTGTCTATTCCTCATCAAGAAAACAAGAAAAATAAAATCCCTTTGACAAATATGTATGGTGAAGTAAAAGTAATTTTTACATTGACCATTCCCAGAAATAAGTCTCAATCTGCACTCAGTCCAACACCTTTCTACCTATCTTATTCTCTCTCTCCTCCTTGAAGATGTGACTGCTACAGATTTTCCAAGAATTCACATTTCTTTCTTTTTCCTTTTTTGCCTGTGACCACTCTCTCTCATCAAGACATTTTTGGGGTGAGTAGATAAAAAACTTTTTTGGGGGGCAACTCTTATGTTGTCTAGTTTACATATATTTGGCACCACAAATTAAAGAAGAGATCTGTACTCCTACACAAATGAAAACATGTTTTATTTACAAGAAAAAATCTGTACACTGTGTATACTTAAAAATATACAAAACCAAAATAGAAAATATCAAAGAGTTAAAATGTATACAAACACTGTTAAAATGTGACTCTTGGAAAACCTCAAGCTTTAATTAGTTTGGAGAGTACACATTTCATTTAAAAAATCATCATACAAAAAAACCTCAAAGCTGTTAAAAAAGTACACTGGCTTCTATCTGAAGAATTGAATAATTATGTGCCATCTAGAACAAAACAAGATGTGAGATGTGGTAACAGGTGTAAAGTTTTTACACAACTAACCCATCAGGAACCGTTTTTGTTTGAAATGACATCAGTAAAGATAAATATTTTTTTTTTCATGTAACTGACATACATTCCCTCCCATTAGCCTACAAAAAGGCATGGGTTACACATGAACTCTTCAAGGATTAAAAGAGGGTACCCTGATGTCTGAAAAAGCATTTAAACACTAATTATACTGGTTAGCATTTAAACACTAGTTATACACTTTAAAGCTGCTGTTGAAATGTTTCTATTAAGATTGCTCTATCCCAAAATTCAAGTCACTTCTCCCTCCCCTCTTCAAATAAACCCCAACAACAAATGAATGATAATCATTATTTGATTTTTTTTTGAAACTGGAATCAGTGTGAATGAGAATTCTTATGGTAAAAGGATTTCAGAAGTAGATTTATGGAAAAGAAAAGAACATAAAAAAAAACAACCTGTGTAGATATGTGTGTATAGAGTTATACAACTATATCTACATTCACATTTTTATAGAATGACAGAAATATCCAAGGTAATGTTTAGATCCCACCAACCAAAGCCTAGAGAGGTATGTGTCAGGTTGTTTTTTCTTTTTATTTAAAGGTTTGACACAGTTGACAAAATAATTAATAGTTAAGAGAACTTACAGAAAAATACCTTCATTTACCTATAGGCTAATGCCCAAGTGGCAATATTACAAAACCTGCATGACTTCTCAATGAAAACATGCAGAATATAGAAAACACGTACCAGCTCTGGCACATTATTTGCTCAATATAGCTGCCTCAATTAATCATGCAACCATCAGGAAACCACCCACAAATATCAGAAAATAAAAATTTGAATTAATCAAGCAATCTGAACTAATAGATCAAAGACAAGAGGCAGCTTGACAAAGCAGCAGTCTTAAAGTCAAGATCTGAGTTCAAGTTCTACTTCTGACACCGAGCAGCTGGAGACCATACTTTGAGTGCCCCAACCAACTCATATTACAGGTTCAGATCAACATACATGTATGCATATCTACCGATCCCTCTCTTCATTTCAGTCTCATAGTTTCCATACCAAAGTCAAAATTGAAACACCAAGAATTTGCTTTGTATGTAAATAAGGAGATAGTGTACATTTGCAGTATGTGAAATCCATATGAAATTTTTTCAAAGCACTGTGTGTTTTTGATGGAACTACATTGCATATAAACACATTTTTCAAGAAGAGTACCCAAATTGAGGCTCATCACAAAACAGTGTTTAAAATTCTGTATCATTCAAGGGCTTGTCTGACTAGGTCAGTCTACATAAATCACCATCTAATCTCTTAGATGAGAATGAACTTGCATGAGTTGGGCATTTAATAGATTATTCTCGCATTTAATGGTAAACATCTGTTTTTGCTCTCCATGCTCACGCATAATATCAAACGAAAAGAGGACATTTTAGTAGAGGAAGGAAATCTGGTGTAGCAAAATACTTCCCCAATGTGTAGGTCTTTTTTCCCCTTTTCTTGACGTGAATGGCATTGAAAAGAAGCAGTATGCCAGTAGGAAAATTAGATTTTGTTGAAACACTTATTAAAAAAAAAAACCAGAGGGCTTGCTTACTTAACTCCATGAGAACTTTATCATTGGTTTTTTATTTTGGAAGGGCTATAATCATAATTTGGCTAGATGATTTGGCTACAAAGGATTATCACTGAGACAATCTGAATTTACAAAGTCTCTTGGGTGGTAAGAATAATAGGAGCAATGTCATTTTTCTTGGCAAAGGAGTGGGGTGTCATTAATTGGAGGTATTACCTTCTGATCTTTTTTCCCTCAATCTTAACATTTTCTTCTTACCACATTTTATTCTGTATTTGCAATGCATTTTTGTATTCTTATGGAACACTTCTTTCTAGATATAATTTCCACTAAATGGTAAGCAAATATTGAACATGAAAAGTACTTCAAATATTAGTCAGATTGTTAAGAGTATTAGAACAGTTGTTATTCAGTTGTTTCAGTTGTGCCTGACCCTTTCTGATTACTTTTAGGGTTTTCTTGGCAAAGATACTAGAGCAGTTTGCCACTTCCTTCTCCAACTCATTTTATAGATGAGGAAACCGAGGCAAACTGGGTTAAATGACCTGCCCAAGGGTCACATAGCTACTAAGTGTCTGAAGTGAGATTTGAACTCAGGAAGATGGGTCTTCCTGACTCCAGGCCTGACACTCAATCCATTGTGCCACCTAGCTGCCATCGGAACAAATATTTTTGTGTCTTGTCAAATTGATGAAATTAACAAATTAATAAACACTGCTCATATGAATTGTATCTTGAAGTTCTAATTGGTCTTGCTGTCTATTATTTTTAAAGTAAGGGTACTTAATCTGGGGTCTGTGAATTTAGGGAAAAAAAATCTTTCTTTTCATTAACCTTTGGTTTCCTTTTTACTGCTATGTATTTTATTTTATTTCATGTATTTAAAAACATTATTCTGAGAAGGGGACTCGAGGTTTTTCATCAGGCTACCAAAGGGGTCCATGACATGAGAAAAGCTTAAGAACCCCTGAACTATAGGTATGATTTAGATGCATTAAGGCAAGGAGGGTATTCCTGATACATGGTCACACTTTGACCTGCTTGGTTTTCATTCACTTCTGATATTAACATTCAACTTCTATTTAATATGGTCTAGGACACTGTTTTCACTGAAGTCTTAGGGAAGATGTATACATTTTTTTTCTATACTGGTACTCATTATGGAAAAAGGAAATGTTGCTTCTTTTAAATAACCCAGAGACACAATGCTGACAATTGTACAATTTCTCCTCTAGTTCTGGCTAGTGTGACTTAGTGTATGCTGTTTAATGGAAACAAACTGCAAAGTATTAAAGTATTATGGGATCTGGCTCAGCTTCCTTTCTTGAACTGGGAAGAAACATGGGAGCCAGTGCCAGAGAAGAATTAAATAAGTACTATGCACTTTTGTCCACCTCTAAACAGAAAGACCACATTGTGCAACTTTTTATTAAAAGTACTAAATGGATTTCTTCAACATGTGGTAAACACAAAGAGAACTACCAATCTGGGTAATACTAGAGTTACTCATTATATTTAATACAGATATAATTGACTATACATTGGAGACCTGAATGATTCAACAGTTGAAATCTGAGCACATTCAGCCAAGTTTGTACTGATATACAGTATACTTTGGGAACGGTCAACAAAGGTTGGTTCCCAACTGTTTTTAAAGTCTAGCGTCCTAAAAATCTAATATTTCATGTTAAATGTTTTGTTATGTTGTCTGTTGTTTTTTTTCCTTTTTTCAATGACTTTGAAAGTAATTTTAAAGATGAATTAATAAAACAAAATATTAAGAATAAGTGACACCTATGAATTCTCTTTGGGGCTTATAAATGTGAATTTGGTCTAAATTTTTCTCATCAATGAAGAGTCTGTCCTAGGTAATGATGATACCCAAGAGAGGTAAGTCAACAAGCATTTAGTAAGTACCTGTTATGTACCAGGCACTGTGCTAAGGCAATGTAGCATAGTGATTAGAGGCTAGTCAAAACCTGGATTCAAATCCTGTCTCTGACATGTACTATCTATGTGACATGGGCAAGCCCATAGGTGACTCTCTAAGTCTTCAAGTTATAGAATTGTTCATCTGCGTTATTAGAAGGTTTCAAACTAGGAGGTCCTTAGACTAATAAAATGATAGCTCTAGATAAAAAATAAAATAAAATAAAAAAGATTTCCATAAGAAGCCAGAAGCAACATCATGTGATATAGCAAAATCAATCTAAAAATGCCAAATACCTAAAAAAAAAAAAACCAAACCAAACCAAACCAAACCAAACCACCTTCATTCTGTAACTGCAGCCATCACTTAAATTAGAATGTCGACTATGTTCACTGAACTTCCATAGTTACATATCTGTGCAAAATAAGCCCATTGTACTTAGGTTCAAATTAATTTTTTAAAAAAATCCATCATAGTAGATTTTGCTACTACCCTCAATATCAGTGGCTTTAAGCCAAAACTCTCCCTAACACAAAATTTGTTGGTTTAAATTTTATTAAAGGTAATTAGTGAATAATAGTGGTAGTCTGCTACTCAGCCAGCTTTCTGTTGAGTAGCTTAACTAAGCAAATAGGTGTTATTATTAATCATTCTTCTTGCGGAATTTAGTCATGATATATTACCAATAAATCAGTCCAATAAAAGAACTGAACACTTTCTACCAACTCACCTGAAACTCAGACACTTGCCCAGTAGAATGCTTTTAATTAAACTAACATTATCACTGCTAAGGTGAAATCTAAGGGATAACTTTCAGATATATGAGAGCATCAAATGAATAAGGCTAATTAAGGTGTGTTACCCAAATGACTTTGAATTTGCCTGCCAATGCTGTTGTAGCTATTTCAGAAGTGAAAAACATCATCTTTTTCTATGTTATGATAATATATAACATTGATTTAAATACTTAAAAAATTTGCAGAGCTTTGTACAATTAACTCATTTAAACATACCCTGAGGTAACGACTTGTTTTATTAATACTCCCAATTTATGGATAAATAATGTGAGGCTTATTAGACTGAAGTATTTGTCTTAGGTCGACCAACTATTAAATAATGCAGGTGGGATTTGTGAACAAATCCCTCCTTACTCCAAGACCAGAACTTCTCTAACTATACAATGCCTCCCTTAATGGTGATCATATTTGAATGAGGTGAGGGAAGGGTGGGAATCCCCCAAGCCAATTACTTACACATTAGATGGAAATTTCCCTATTCAAATTTAAGAATTTGCCTTGTTGTGGAGGAACAATGTATTCATACTGTTTCAGATTCAACTCTATGGTTTTGTCATGCTGTTGAAATAAAATGTGTCCATTAAAAAGGAGTCTTGCTTCCCTTTGCCTGCAGGCAAAACCAGCTGAAAGTCAATGCATATCACAGTAGGCTGGCTAGGAGCCTCGGATGGCCTGCAAAAATCTTGTGAGAACTTCAAGTACTAAGGCAGGGAACATTCTTTATATGCAAAAGGGACAGTTCTGTACTTCATTCCTTCTATGCTATAGATGGGTCAGACTCAGATGTTATCAGCCCAAGTGAAGAAATAAAGCAAATACTGCCTTCTTCACTGGCTTGCCCAAATATAATTGTCAGTATGGAGAACTGACTGCAAATGGGCTATAGAGCAGAACCTTGGTTAGAGCAGTTAAGACTTATACATCTGAGTGAAATAACTTCCCTGTATAATCCAATAACTCTCCATATTTATATCCAAATAGGTTTTTCTACATTTTATTCTTTGATATTTCCCTTATTCCTTTAAGAAAATATTGCAATAAAACAAACTCCCTAAAGTAAAGTGGATACTAATTCTTCCCAGCACAGAAGTTGCTTTAGAGACTTGCTTTCTTTCATATTCTTTGAGGTTTATTTTATTTGGTTTTAGAAATTCAACTATGTAGCCAAAGAGCAAAAAATTTTGGCTGATAAAAGGGACCAGAAATTAGCAGAGGCATGTGAAGGCCTGAACACATGACTGCTCCTGCCAGTTTCAAAAAAATCTATTTAAATGAGAATTCAGTAACTGGTAAAAAAGAACCAAGTAAAGTTCTGTCTTTTAGGATGAACATTAATACATATATAAGGAAAAGATTAAGCTGGTTTGCATTCGAAAAACTGGACGTTCTCTAGCGGAATCCAAACTACTTACCACTTACACAAGCCTATTTCTTAAAGACCAATACTCTGTCAGTAATAATCACCAAGGAACACATGTATGTCATGGAAAATGAAAATTACCAATACATCAAAAGGCAATTGAAAGACATGGCATGAATATAAGCAGATTACAGAATGTTCCTAATGATGACTTGTGTTAAATGAATAACATATAAGATTACCTAGGACTAGGGAAAAAAAAGGTGAGCCACCTGGAGAATAAAAATGGTTAACTGTTGTTCACAAGAAACTAAAAACAAAACAAGAAAAAAAAATATGATAAAGGTCTCTAGAGAGGGGTATATCTTCTATGGAGAATTTTTTTTTAAGAATAGATAAAAATAACACAGAATAAGAAGGGGTTGCCATCTGTATGGCTGGAGGAGGCAACCCCACTGATAATATCAAAAAGTCTTTCATCATATTAATTTATCTGCATAACCATTTCCCAATATCAGTTATATTTAAAAAAAATATATGACTGAAATAAACCTGAAAATGAGCACGTGTGGTTTTGGAAAGCATAAACATTTTCTGACATGTCACATCCACAGAAATACATTGATTTTTCTTTCTAGCTACACCATTTTATACCATTCTTGAGCTAAGCTTTACTGTTAATATATTCCTTTAACTATTTGCAAAGCAGTAATAAATATTCAATGGCTTAGGAAAAGAAGATTCCTCATGCCTACTTCTAAATTACAGTTTAAAGACTCAAGACTATGTTGGTCTAAAATATATCTTCAAGTATTCTTTTGTTGTATAGAGTACAACAGTAGTACCTTATTGCACATTATTTCTGGCAAATCTTTTCTTCCTTCTTTCCTTCTTTCCTTTCTTCCTTCTTTCCTTCCTTGCTTCCTTCCTTCCTTCCCTCCCTCCTCTTATTCTTTCTTCCTTTCTTTTTAAAAATTTAGAAACTGATCAGGTGTAGGGCACCTGATTGCTCTAAACCCTGGTAGGATCACTTTCCCCTTTCGGTACAGGTCATCTCGGATGCCTTGGTTCATCCTCTGCACGAGGAGCTTCTCATAGAGCAGGGGATGGTAGGCACCCAGAGTGCAGGCTGCATCATAGTATAGTTCATGATAGTGGCAGAGGTCAGTTTGTCGTACAGAAGGAATATATTCATACACGTGCACTTCTCTGCACAGAGACATCATGATAAGTATTCCTGTAAGGGAAAAAAAAAATCAGATACATTTTGATTTAGGAGGGCTCGGGTTGGTAAGGATTTTAAGACTGGCAAGAAACTCTTTCCAGAGGATTAGAGGTTGAGAGCTGAAAGTAACCTAAGGCGTTATTTGCTCCCATCTCTTCATTTTATAGATGAGGAAATCTAGCCTTTGAAAGATGAACTGGTTTATAGAATCAGAGATTTAGAGTTCCACAGGACCTCAGAAGTCATCTGCTCCAACCATCTCATGTTACCAATGAGGAAAATAAGGCCTGTAGAGGGATCATAGGATCATAAATAAGACATCATAGTATACAATAATAAATAGAGAGCTGGAAGGCACCTCATACTTCATCTAGTCCAGTCCCCTTATTGTACAGACAAGGAAACTTAAGATGAGAGAAATTAAGTTCACACAGGTAGCAAGTGACAGAGGAAGGTTTTAAATGCAGGACGTTGTTCTTTCCATTGTACAACCTTCAACAGTTCCTCATCACCTCAATAATATCACAATGATTACTCCTTTTTTCCCCCAATTTATTTATTTATTTTTAGTTTTCAACATTCATTTCCACAAGATTTTGAGTTACAAATTTTCTTCCTGACTTTCCCCTACCTCCACCTGAATACAGCAAGCCTACTAATACCCTTTCCCCCAATCTGTTCTCTCTTATATCCCCTTAACTTTCTAGTAGGGCAAGATGGATTTCTGTACCCCAGTGCTTATATACCTTATTTCTCAGTTGCATGTAAAAAACAATTTTTTAAACATTTGTTTTTAAAACTTTGATTTCCAGATTCTTTCCCTTCTTCCCTCCTCACCTACCCCCATTGGGAAAATAAGCAATTCAGTATAGGTTGTACATGTGAAGTTATGCAAAATGTTTCCCCAGTAGTTGTACTGTGAAAAACTAACTATATTTCCCTCCATCCTATCCCGCCCCCTACTTACTCTATTTTCTCTTTTGACCCTGTCCCTTTTCAAAAGTGTTTGCTTCTAACTACCCTCTCCCCAAATCTGCCCTCCCTTCTATCATCCCCTTCTTATCCCTCCCTACTACTTTCCTGTAGGGTAAGATACCCCATTGAGTATGCATGTTGTTCTCTCCTTAAGCCAAATTCAATTGGAGTAAGGTTGACCCATTCCCTTTCACCATCCTGCTCTTTCCCTCCACTGTAACAGTTTTCTCTTGCCTCTTTTATGAGATAATTTACCCTATTATATCTCTCCCTTTCTCCTTCTCCCAATATATTGCTCTCTTACCTCTTAATTTTCTTTTTGTAGATATCCCTTCATATTCAACTCATCCTGTGCCCTCTGTCTATATATACATGTACACACATATAGACATAATCACATATATATTTATACACACATACACCCTCCTATACATACATGTATATGCATGTGTGTGTATATATCTATATCTATATCTATACACACACACATACACACACAGATATATATTCCCTTCAACTATCCTCATACTGAGAAAAGTCTCATGAGTTACAATTATCGTTTTTCCATATAGGAATGTAAATAGTTCAACTTTAATAAGTTCCTTATTATTTCTTTTTCCTGTTTACTTTCTCATGCTTGTCTTGCTTCTTGTATTTGAAAGTCAAATTTTCTGTTCAGCTATAGTTTTTCATTAAGAATGCTTGAGGGCAGCTAGGTGGCACAGTGAACAGAGCACCGGCCCTGGAGTCAGGAGGGCCTGAGTTCAAATCCGGCCTCAGGCACTTAACACAACAACTAGCTGTGTGACCTTGGGCAAGTCACTTAACCCCAATTGCCCTCCAAAAAAAAAAAGAAAAAAGAAAGAAAGAAAGAAAAAAAAGAATGCTTGAAAATCCTCTATTTCAATGAATGACTGTATTTTTCCCCTGAAGCATTATACTTAGTTTTGCTGGGTAGGTGATTCTTGGTTTTAATCCCAGTTCCTTTGACCTCCAGAATATCATATTCCATGCCCTTCCATCTCTTACTGTAGAAGCTGCTAGATATTGTGTTATCCTGATTGTGTTTCCACAATACTCACATTGTTTCTTCTTGACTGCTTGTAATATTTTCTCCTTGACCTGGGAACTCTGGAATTTGGCTATAATATTGCTAGGAGTTTTCTTTTTGGGATCTTTTTCAAGAGGCAATTAGTGAATTCTTTTGATTTCTACTTTGCCCTCTGGTTCTAGAATATCAGGGCAATTTTCCTTGATATTTTCTTGAAGGATGATTTCTAGGGTTTTTTTTTGATCATGGCTTTCAGGTAGTCCAATAATTTTTAAATTATCTCTCCTGGATCTATTTTCCAGGTCAGTGATTTTTCCAATGAGATATTTTACACTGTCTTCTATTTTTTTTTTTTGTTTGCTTGTTTGGATCTGTTTTATAGTATCTCGATTTCTCATAAAACCATTAGTTTCCATTTGCTCTAATTTACTTTTGATACAATTATTCTCTTCAGGGAGTTTTTGAAATTCCTTTTTCATCTGACCAGTTTAGCTTTGGAAGGCATTCTCCTCCTCACTGGCTTTTTGGGCCTCTTTTGCCATTTCAATTAATCTATTTATTAAGGTGTTATTTTCTTCAGTCAGGCTGTTGACTCACTTTTCATGATTTTCTTGGATCATTCTCATTTCTCTTCCCAATTTTTCCTCCACTTCTCTTACTTGATTTTCAAAATCCTTCTTCAGCTCCTCCATGGCCTATGACCTGTTCATATTTTTCTTGGAAGCTTTAGATGCAGGAGTTTTGACTTTGTTGTTTTCTTCTGGTTCTTTGTTTTGTTCATCTCTGATAAAGATTTTTATTTGATTTCACTTCCTCTGTTTGCTCATCTTGCCAGCCAGTTACTTGACTTTTGAGCTCTTTACCTGTATTGTGGTACAACTCTGCTTCCAGAGTGGAAAGTGCTGTGTCCCAAATTTCTGGGGTTTTTGCAGCTATGGAGTTTTGTCAGAGCTATGAGGGGGGCACCTTCTCTACAGCCACCACAAGTTCTGGCCTGCTAGCAGGTCAAAGCAAGAGCGATTACCCCTACACCAGTCTGCAGGCCAGGAGCTCTACACGGCAGTAGCTGCAGCCACTGCTCCACCTTTACCTCTGCCTCCTCCTCCTGGGGGCAGGGGCCAGAACTTGTTCTTCCTTCACCCAGTTCCAACAGAATTCCCTACTGATCTTTTACTTTCTCTTTGGTGTTTATGGGTTGAAAAGTCTGGAAACTGCCACAGCTGCCAGCGATTCATTCTCCTAGTCTGCTCAGGCAGATCTGGGCTGCCCATCATCTGAGCCAGCGCAGCTCATGCAGGATTGCACTTGGCTCCAAGCCCAGTGTGATAGACCCTTCCTGTCAGCCTTCCAGACTGCGTTCAGCAGGAGATTTGTTTCTCTCTGTCACTTTGTAGGTTCTATAGCTCTAAAATTTGTTTAGAGTCATTTTTTTTTACAGGTATTGGAGTTGGTTAGAGCAAGAGCGCAAGCAAGTTCCTGCCTTTACTCTGCCATTTTGGCTCAATCATTACTTCTAATATGTGATTTAAACACAACCGGTATGTGATCCTAGTATTAAATACTAGGAGGAGAGGTCCATGCTAATGAATGGGAATCTCAAACTCAAGACAAATGGTGTTATAGCTAAGATTAAGACACTGCTATTGATTCTACCTCTGCAGGATAGTTCACATTTATCTTTCTGTCACTCACATGACCACAACTCTAGCTCAGCCCCATTTCAACTCTTGTCTAGACTACTGTAATAGTCTCCTCACTGATCACCCTGGATTCATTCTCTTCCCTCTCCAATACATCTTCTAAATAGCTAGCAAATTGATATTCCTAAAGCATAAGTCTAACAATGTCACTCCTTTGCTCAAGAAGGTCCAGTGAATCCCCATTGCCTCCAGGATAAAATACAAATAACCATTTGGCTTTAACAAAGAGTTTGACAATCTAATCCTAATCTACCTTTCTGGGTTGTCCCACCTGTTTCCTATCCATGAAATTCCTTCTCCTATCTCTATGCCCCATGCCTAGAATGTGTCTCTCTTCATCTCTCCCTCATACAATCGTACTGTTCCTTTAGGAAGTCTATTTTTATTCCCTGGCCCCTTCAGAGATTCAGTTGCTAGTAACTTTCCTGCTGGAAATTCCTTTACATTAGCTTTGTGCATACTTAGCACATACATGCTGTTTTCCACAAAGAATACAAGCTCTTTGAGGCAGGCATTTTGTTTTTGCTTTCATGAACAGAATCTAGTACAAAGTCTGGCATACAGTAGGCACCTAATAAATGTGTACTGAATTGAATTATAAAAGAGAAGCTAGCAGTTCAAATCATCATGTATTTTACCTTTTCCTATATCTCTATGTCACTGTTTTTTTTCTTCTCCTTTCAGTTTTACAAGTGTTTCCTCATCCTCTTCCACTGCCAACCTGCTGCATCTGCCCCTGATGCTTCATTGTGTGCTTCTAAGGTGACAGTGATTCAGCTGGGTCAAAGGAAGAACAAGGAAGTGCCATGCACCATTCAAGACCTTCCCGAAGTCAGCAAAAAGCAGCTGTGCCTCCTGAGCCCAGAGTCCAGCGTGGCCCCAGCCTCAGAACACCTGCCAGAGAAGATGGAGGAGACTCCTTTGTCTGAATAAGTTACTTCTCACCTTCATCTTGTTCCATTCAAATATCCTCAACTAATATTGACAGTATTGATAACCTGCATGCTGTTCTCTCAACCTGAATAGTTTGCTTTTTTGGTTTTTGTTCTTTTGGTTAAAAGATCACTGAAAAATACAGGTATTTTGTTCATTGATGATGATGAATTTACCCCTGTGGAGAGCAGGTGAAACTTTATCTCTAAAGACATTAGTGTATTTGTCCTCTGTTCTAGAAGAAGACCAATGACATCATGGAGGTGATGTCTTGACTTGGGCATGAATTCAATTTCAGTGAGGCTGAGCTACGCAAAGTCATCAGTCTCACTCTGTCCTCCAGAGTCAATGGAGTCTAGTGGCAAAATAAAGGTCAAAATAACCAACAATGGCCCAAAGAAGCAGAGGGTTACAGACATTTTTGTGTTAGAACTCTGCTTAATGGAACATGACGACTTGACTATTAACACAGAAGGTGGAGCTGAGTTACACAAACTGAAATTAACCATTGTATCTCTTCCAGGCAGACCCCTCACTGAAGCAATCATCAACGAGTGAGGGGAGAAGGGTCAGATGATAGGTCTCATTGACAACCTTAAGCAATTTTTCCTGGAGGGCCTGTGAAATATCAACCTGTCTTTTGTTTAGTAAAAAGGAATTGTTTTGTTTGTCAGAGCTGAGAATTGATCAATGTAAGAAATTCAGTGAGAAAACTCCCTTTACCAGTAGAGTTTTGAGCAGCTAGCCTACAACTTACAGCCTTAGAGAGTTACTGTGGGATAATGAGAAGTTAAATGGCTTGCCAAGGGTCACATGGATGATATGTGTCAAAAGAAGGATTTCAACTTAGGTCTTCCTGATTCTAAGGTCAGCTCTCTATCCACTACTCCACTCTGTGTCTCACCTAATATAAGCGTGATAGTAAATTAAAGGAATTTTGGAAGGTTCTATGTATGATTGAAGAAAGCTGATCCTTTGAGAGAATTATCTACAGATTGTCGCACACCATCTGCTAGATATTATACATAGGAAAAAAAGGAAATAAAAAATTTCACATAAGGTGAACTTTGGACCACTTACAGACACACAACAGCCATCAGGCACAAATTTGATTGTGTAGACTTAATCTGGGAAGCTAGGTGTTTCAGTAGATAAGAGTGCTGGGCCTGAAGTCAGGAAGGTTCATCTTCCTGAGTTCAAATCTGGCCTCAGACACTTACTAGCTGTGTGGCACTGGGCAAGTCACTTAACCCTGTTTGCCTCAGTTTCCTCATCTATAAAATGAGATAGAGAAGGAAATGGCAAACTACTTTAGTAACTTTGCCAAGAAAACCCCACATGAGGTCATGAAGAACATGAATGAAATGCCTGAACAATAACAAGACTTTATTCTAAAATTCTTTTTTTTTTCATACTTGGCATTCTGACTTGTAGAGGATTTTTAGAGCTGATGCTGATTGTCCTGTTATACTTCAGACTTGCACATTCAGTGCTGGAGGCAGCATGCTATGGGTACACAAACACTCTATCTGAAATCAGAGGATGCAGGGTTGAATTCTAGTTATGTCATTTACTATCTGAGTGACCTTGGACAAATTATTTAACTTCCTTGGATGTCACATTTTCTTATCTGTATGCACAATAAGGGAGATGGAAAATAGGTCTTTTGAGGTCCTTTCTGGTTAGATCTATAGCTATAACCCTGAATTAGTTTTTGGTGTGGGGACAGAAATATGAAGAAACCTCATGTTACTTGGAGAAAATAAATTTGGTTTGAATAGGCCCTGTCATACTGAAAGAAGGTAGAAGGAATATTTACCATCAAATGAATATATGCTTATGTGGAAAGAATTATGAATATTTGGCAATCACATGGAAATCCAGAGATGAAAATGATACTAATCTGCTTCATAAACATTTAAAAATTAAATTTTACCACTGAGATTTGACATAAGGAGTGTAGTAGAGAGTGTAGGAGGCATTAGAAAAGTTATAGCTTTAAGTCAAAGTCAAGGATGGCTTTCCTGGGGAACACTGCCTTTAAAAATAGCATACTTTAGAGAAAAAAATAACAAAAGCAGGCTGATGACAAAACACACAACCTTTGTCTTTATCACAGTGCTATGAAAATTAAGAACCTTAACAGACTTGAATTTCCTCATATGTAAATATTATAAACTATAGTTATTCCTTTCACATTGTGGTGGTAGATTATGGGATACGGGCATGATGTTCCCACATTTGGAAAATCTGTGTAAAATTTTTTGGCCCTTCCTTCATGACAGACAAGAAATCTGAATTTTTTCTTTTTCTTTTATGTAGTGTTTATAGTACCATATTGTAAAATCTGAGTTAAGTATTTGGTCATAGGTTATATGTAAGTCAATGTTACATTAAATGTATGAAAAAGAAATAAAAAATACAAAGTAAATACGAAAATTCTGAGCACTGGAGGACCTAGTGAACATGCAGAGCTATGCCCCTAGTGGTAGGAGGTGGGAGTTGTGGAAATGCAGTCACCTGCAGATTGGCTGTCATTTTTTATGTCAAGCCACTATATATGGAAACTGCTATGGGGAAAGTTGCCATGTGGAAGGGATAACTGTGTACTAACTCATCCCCCATAGGGTGGTATAGGATTTAGCAATGATAAGACAATGTATAAACATAAAAATACAAAATGGAAAGATTGTGGCTATTTTGAAATAATTTTTCTCATATCTGTCCAGCAGAAGGTTCTTGATATAGACAGCAGTTCAACATCTATTCATGCTCAAAAAATCTGAATATACAAATGTTTTTTCCCCTCTCCTCCCCAGTAGCTCCTACATGATTTAGAAAGTGGATACCATTTTATACTGTGCTATTCAATTAAAGAGAAAAATAGTCTTTAAGGAACTTGTATAAAAAGGTTTTGTTTACCAAGTAATCAAATTTAATTTCCTGAAGTTTTCAACACTGATAAAAGCCTAAGCACTTTAAATGCTGAATAGGATTTTTGGCAGATATAACAATTTAGAAGTTTCTGGGTATGGTTTCAAATCAATCAAATGGGTAGAGTTATGCTTTGGGGATTTGGCAAGCTGTTGAAAACCTTTAAACAGAATTAAATTAATGTTAAGTTTCTAATGCAGCCAATTTGTATGAATGAATCCATACTAGAGATTCTATTGAAAGAAAGAAATGTGTTAATTTCTTCTGGGCAATTTTAATGACTCAAGAGGATCTCATTTGCCAAAATGCATCTTGTGAATAGTGCATTATGCCTGTTCTTAGCAGACTAATTTGAAAAAAAAAAAGCATCTAGACTAGTTAGAATAAAATGTTTCAAAATGAGTATAAAAAATGCTTTTATAAAAGAATATAAAACACAAAGATAATTTAAAAGGTAAGATTGAAACACCTTGTTCCCTTCTGACATTATAAATATTTTCTGTCTTATTACTTAAATTTTTCTTGATCACTTAAATTCACAAATAGACACACTAATACACAATTTCTATGGACTAAACTATGCTTAGACTGCCTACTGTATGTGTACATATCTTCATATATAGTATAAGATGCAAAAATAAGTGTAAATGTGTTTATGTAGAAGTATATATGTAAGTATATTTATACAGATATGTACATGTATATACATATACACATACATGCACGCACAATATATAAATGTACCATAAGATTCCATATAGTACAAGAAAGTTGAACACTAAAATATAACATTTCTACAAGGTTATGTCTACTTGTAAAAAGTGAAGTAGAAAACTGGGGGAATTATCTGGAAAATTCAAGTTGATACAAACATTTTCAGATCAGTTGTTAAGACATTTATAGCAAACTGTTTGACCTGAACTGTCCAAATATCACTAAATCTAATTCAGACTAATAGGTGGGTAATAATAACTGAATTACAGAATTGCTTTAAGGAAGCCAAAGAGAACTCCTCTGGGATCTGCTTAAAATGTTCAGATAGAACTGGTGTTAATTAGATATTAATTCAATATATGAAAATGAATGCTTCTAAAATATGTAAAAATAATTTATTCTAGAAATTCTTTTCCATTTTGCTTATAAATTTAAATTATTTGGAGAAGCCTCCCTCAACACCTAAGGAAATGGGGCAAGAGTAACCTTTTAATCCATGTAAAAATGACTATGAATTATGAATTAGTGGAAACTGAGGCGGAAGTTTTACTATAAGAAAAGCAGTTCTCCATTTCACTGGAACTGTATACAGGGATATTACTTCCACAGTCTATAATAGCTTAACTATTTCACCAGGAGGTTTAACCATGATTTTAAAGGTCTGTTTCTGTTGTAAAAGTTATCTTACTTTCTGCTAGCACATTATTTAAAGGGTTATCTGAAGCTATTATGAAAGAAGTGTTGAATATATGACATATTATGCTAAGATTAATATATTTTGGTCATATATTACAGATATAAATTCAAACATAATATGAATATCCAAACATTTGCCAGAAACCATGAAAAGTGTGGGGAGATACAAAGAAAGGCTAAAAAATAGTCCCTTCTATCAAGGAGCTCACAATCTAATAAAAATCTAAGAAGGAAACAAACACATGTCCCATGTAAGACAAGTTAGAAATAAATAAGAAAGTATCTAAAAGAATACCACAAAGTATTTATGTGAATAAGTGGAACTGATACAACATGAAGAAGAATAGTGTGGTAGAAAGATTTCTGGCATTAGAGACAGAAGATTTGGGATCAAATTCTAATTCTGTAATTTACTATACCATCTCCATGACTCTGGGAAAATTACTGAACATCTCTGGGTCCAAGAGTCTTCATTTATGATATGAGTGGATTGAATGAGCCATCTGCAACAATCATCTATAGTGCTATAATTATCTTTGATGTATTTGAAGTTCAAAGGAAATTCGATCCTAATGAATGTCATGTATTGAAAGAGTTCTAGATTTAGAGTCATGAAGACCTGGGTTCATATCTAGTTCAGTCACTTACTACCTGTTTGACCTTGGATAAGTAACTAATCTCTCTGGACTTTGTTTCCTATCTGTAAGAAAGCGAAGGTTGGACTAAGTGACCTCCGTGGTTGCTATAAATTCTATCACCCTATCCTATCTTTGAAGAACTATTTCCTCTTAGCTGTTTTACAAAACATTGAAAAACACAGAATGGAGAGGAGGTGGGCCATATTTTAGAATTTATTTAAGGAAAAAGTAATAATAAAAGTTGATGTTTTTACCCAAAAGTATGTATAATTAAAAGATGACTGATTACTCAACTTTAACTTGGTTCAATGAAAACTAATGTTAGTAGAATAATTTTTTTTAAAAAGCCCTATCAAGACATAATAGAATCATACATTAATATAGCAAGGGCCTTTGAAAGAAAGCTTCAGGTTAATTTAGTATTATATTCTTTGATTACAATTCATATACAAAACACAAAATGCTTTTAACCAAGTCATCATAATTTTGATATATTTTGTAAAACTGCAAATATAAATATTAAGTGGCTTATAATGTGTTTTAATGTTTGGAGTTTCAAGTGATATATGAGAATATTACAATCCATAATGTGGAATAAAGTGGAAAGATAAAATCATATGGCTTGCATTTTTAAGTATGTTTTCCTCTGACTGTATTAAATAGCACTAAGGGTCAATTCAACAACCAACTACAGGCAAGGCAAAATGAATATATATTAATTCTTGCCCACGAAGGCCTTACAATCACCAGTGAATACTACCTACCTACATACCTACCTATCTATCCATCCATGTATACATATGTTTGTATAAACAGATGAATAACATAATTAATGAATAATGTAAATAATGTAATTTGAGGACAGACTGAGTGCTAATAATTGGGAAGCTCAGAGAAGGTTTCATAGAGAATATGGTACATTCATAGAGGATATCATAGAATCTCTGAATTCTAGAAACCATTTAAAATTCAACCTACCTAAGAACAAAGGTCTACTCTTATAGATATTTTCATAGGAGCTTCCATGACTTTGCAATCACTATTCCCCATGCCCAGAATATTTTCCTGCCTCATTTCTATCCCTCAGAAATTCCACCTTCCTTCAAAACTCACTTCAAATTCTACCTTCTGCAAGAGGCCTTTCCCCTAGCTGGTTGTGCTTTCCCCATTAAAAATAGCTTCTATTTACTAGGTTTACATTTTGCATATGCCTATGTACATATTTGTTGTCTCCCCCAATAAAACATAAGCTCCTTGAAAGTCATAACTGTTTTTAGCTTTTTCTGTATGTTCCTAGAACTCAGCATAATGGTAAATACATGGTAAGTGATTAATAAATGGTAATTGATTTACTGACTGACAGGAAAGAGCCAAGATTGGATATAATGGGGGAGACAGTATGGAGAATGAACCTAGCACCTGAATAGATAAATTAGTGGGGCTGGTTTCATTTATATCACTCACAAGAGGAGCGTGGTTACCAACAAACTGAATCAGCTATATTTTTTGACCATAGGTCAATTTAGTCTCCTTAAGAAGGTTTGAGTATCAAAATCAAATCAGAAAAAAAACCCAGACTTGAAATTAAACTATTTTCTATCTTCAACCAAAGATACAACACAAATTACCTTATGCCACCAAAAAAGACAAAGGACAAGAGACCCAAGTAAGGACGACAAGAGAAAAGATCTTGTCATCAATAAAACCAGTCATTCCAAAAAGAGACCTAAAAGAGTACATAAAGCAAAGAAACAACTCTTATGCAATAAGCTTAAGTAGTCATTTTTTTTTCAGATAACCTCATGCAAATCATACAGACACATCATTTTTTTTCTGTTCTCATTGCAATAGGACAACATAGTCTCAAGTGAAAAATGCTACTACAGAGGAAAAAAATACTGAAAGCATTTGCTCACCCTTTTGAAAAAAAGTACTTTTGTCCATGTGGCATTATGCCTGGCATTGTACAAAAGAAATTAAAATTTCATTGTCTTTTCCTTTTGTTGTTTATCATCTAAGATGAACAATTTTAATATATGTATATATACACACATATATACATATGCATATTATCAATATCTATATCAGTGTATATGTATGAATATGTTTCCTAATTCATGAGTAACTATTACACTTACAGGGCCCTGGCTCACTCATATTTATGTGCCACTCTGCTAGAGACCCCTCTTTCCCATAAAATAAGGAGATCTACAAAATATGAATGTGATTTTTCATGTAAAGATGGATCACAGTGAGGCTAAGGTAGGAGTTGAACGAGGAGTTCTAAAAACAAAAGTGAAGCTTTTGGACAGCCACTGTGTTGATAAGTGGAGATAAGGAAGAAGGTGGAGGGCTACCTGTCAAGTACATTTACTGAAGTGATGCTTAAGGTTAGGAAACTTTAAGAACCTTTTTGAATCTAATATTCCACGATGCTAAACTGTGAAAAAGGAATCAACAGGAATTTATTAAGTGCTCATTATGTGAAAAGTAGGTAGATATTCTATCTGTGTATTTGTGTGGGGGTGAGGAGTAGAGGGTGGCCCTTAACTTGGCACATAATAATTCCTTTTCTTTTTTCCATTTCTCTATGCTACAAAGCCTGAAATTCTACTCTTTTAAAATATAAATAGCTCTGTAGTAGCAATTAAGTGAAGGCTATCAATTACTCAAACTATTCTTAG
The DNA here is from genome assembly GCA_028646515.1 of Pseudochirops corinnae. Taxonomy (NCBI): domain Eukaryota; kingdom Metazoa; phylum Chordata; class Mammalia; order Diprotodontia; family Pseudocheiridae; genus Pseudochirops; species Pseudochirops corinnae. Next base: position 69,983,820 of record CM053591.1, read on the forward strand.
TTTAAAAATTCTTTTGCTTTCCTTCTGATATTTGACTGAGATTAACTGAATTTGAATTCAATTCAACAAACATTTATTAGGTGTCCATAATGCACAAGGCCCTATGAATAGAGAGACAAAAATGAATCCATGCCTTCCTTCAAGAAGCTTAGATTCTGGTGAAGTACTACAATTTGTACATAAAGGAAAGGTCTATGGATCACATTTGAGAGACAAAATGGAAGGAAAAAAGGATTGAATCAGAGATGCTTAAGAAAACATGAAGACAGGCATCTGGGGACAATGGAGAGTGGGGTCAGTTGGGAAGGGACTGTTAGAATTTGTGAGACTTGAGAGTGTGAAATAGATAATTTTCCCTGTTTAACGTTTTGTGGGGAATTGTACCTTTCCCCAGGATACTGGGGAGACATTTTCTCTTCCAGAAGTACCTCCCTCCTCTACTTCATGATTCCCTGGCCCCAAATCCCAGAAGAACTCAGATTATTATTATAATTATTATCATATAATACATTAAATTTTATGGATTTATTAATCTAGTCATAACTTAGAGCATTGCTTTGATGGGAAGTTGTTTTCCAAATTCCAAACAACTGATATATGAAACAACTTTCAGGAGAGAACATATTTTGTAAGTCAAAAACTGCCTATATAATGGAGACACAGATGAATGAACAAAAACCTAATTTGAGCCAAAGCTGTGTGGAAGGCTGAAGCGTTCTTCTCCTTGTACTGTATTAGAAAAGATAAATAGACTCACATTTCATAAGTCATCTCATACAGGCATGCACATACATAGGAAAAAGTTTGCACTGACTTATTATAAGCCTGAACCTTACATTAATTATGAGAAGCAAAGTCCGAAGTCCAAAGAAAATTACCATGGCTCTCATTTCTAAGGATAAAAATCTTCCTCAGTCACTAGCTGGAGCAAAAACTTTAGAGGTTGAAACCTCTTAAGCACACTAATCTATCTAAAAGGGCCTTTTGGTTGAGTCTTTTGTTCAGTAGACTTTGGCACTCAGGGTGTCTCAAAAATGATGAGGTTGAATGACAAAAAGTCAATATCTTTTTCAGCATGACCTCAGAACACAGAAGGGGCATTTGTAGGATTCCTTTTTGTAACAGAAGAAAGGCACATATTGATTTATTTTCATTTTTGATGTCAAATAAATCGAGATGTAGGTAAGGATAGATTATTTTCCAGAGAAGGACATCAGATAAATTGAGCAATGAGTTCCATCTATTTTTAAGCATATTTTTGAGGAAGAGCAAAGGGGTGATAGAGACCAAAATAACAGTTTGAAAGGATTTTCAAAACAAATGAACTATAACTTTAACAAGTAATTTCTGAGGAAAAAAAGAAAGTTGATCCAGCATTGATATGGAAAGCAATTGGCTTGACTACACTAGGAAGGGTCAGTAAAAAGGGAAATTTTCAGTTCAAGAAGCTGACCGTTATTTTAAGAGAGTACAAGGAAAGGAAAAGGACGAATAAAGTCACAGACAGACACAGTTTCTTGGCTGTATGATTTCTTAATCATAGGTTAGTAATAATGTGATTTATTCATATTTAACCAAAAGAGAAGTTTAAAGGAATCACTTTAGAGTTTCATTGTCTCTACTCATGAAGATCAAGAGAATGGCCTCAAAGAATAAAGGAGAAAATGCACTTTCCTCCCTTCCTTGTAGAAGGGGATGTCTATGGGCATGGAACATTATATATGCTCCCAGATTCTATTAATATGTTGGTGAGTTTTTCTGTACTGCTGTTCTGTTCTTTGTTACAATGGTTGCCTCTCTGGGAGGGGAGGAAAATGCATCTGGAAATAATGATTAGCCGTTCTCCGATACATTTATGGTCAAAAGATATAAACAGGCAGTTTTCAAAAGAAAAGAACAAGCTATCAATTATCATATGAATAAATTATCTAAGTCATAAATAATGAGAAAAATTAAAATAGCTCTGAGTTACTATTTCATATTGATTAGTTTGGCAGAACTGAGAGAGAAAAAAAAAACTCAGGATGAGAGGAAACAGGAACATGAATATCCTGTTGGTAGAACTGCGACTTGACCAAAAATTTCTGGGAGGCAATTTGGAATTATGGCCCAAAAGGTCACCAGACTATCATACCCTTTCACTTAGGAATATTACCCTAGACACATGCCCTAAAGAGATCAAAGAAAGAGGGAAAGGACCTGAAATACAAAAATATTCATAACATTTTATTATGATAAAAATTAGAAATTGGGTGGTACCCATCAATAAAAAAACAACCTAACAAATTACAGACTATGAATGTAATGGAATATTATTTTGCTCAATAAGAAATAATGAAAGGAATGGTTTCAGAAAAACCTGTAAATACTTGTACGAACTGATGCAGAGGGAAGCGTGCAGAACCAAGAGAACAATTTAAACAGTAATTACAACATTGTAAAGAAAAACAATTTTGAAAGACTTAAGAATTCTGATCAATGCAATGACCAAATATAATTCCAGAGGACCACTGGTGAAAGCAGACTTTCACCTCTTTGGAAAGATGGACTGGAAATACAGAATGAGACATGTACTGTAGGATATGGCCAAGGTGTGGATTTGTTTTGCTTTACTATGTTCATTTTTAACAAAGAAGTTTTAAAAATAATAAGAAAACAGAGAATGGGGGCAGGAACTCAGGACTAGTGATAGCAATACCAAGATGAAAGAAAAGAAGAAAAAATGTCAATAAATCATCCAAAGAATGAACAGAAGAGGAGGTAGGGAGGTTGGGGGGAAGACATGGAGAAGTAGAACAGAGATGAGACTTAATGTGTTTAATTTACGATATATTTTAACAATAAAACTGGCTATACTTAGTGAGGATTTGTGGTTTCAATTAAAATTTTCTATTTATGTTCCTCTTTGTATGAGGAAATATTCATGTTTGTTGGTACTTGTCAAATTCAGATAACAGAACATTAAAAAAGTTATTGTGAAAAATAAAATTTAAAAAGAAATTAAGGGCGCATAAAAACAAAACTATCAGTAATTTAAAAACAATATCAAGAGAAAATGCAAGGGGATATGGGAAGAGATGTTGTTCTATGTTGCCTTTGACCATCTCCTTGATCATAATTTCTAAAGCTAAGTGAATTTTAAATGCCCTTTCAAAATATGTCAAGAAATAATCTTGCTACCTGTGTGACCTTAGGCAAGTCACTTCTTGGGCCTGTTTTTCTCATCTTTAATAAAATTAGCAGGTTTCATTAAATGACCTCTACGATCCCTTCCAACTCTAAACTTATGATTCTATGAATTTTCTGTCAGTGTCTAAGTAGAGCACAATTTTATTTTTTTTCTTCTCAAAATATAATAAATATCTAATTAATGCTGATTATTTTAAGATAACATAAGGACAGGAGAGGAACTGACAAGCCATAACAGCAGCAAAGTTAATTTGAGATAAATTCCTCAAAATTACGTTCTGAACCCCTTCCTCCCCACTTCCCAGGGTAAGTAGGAGATAGAATGAGATGCACTTATAAGTATATGTCAAAACAGGAACGATAGTCAAGACCGTAAGTGGTTTTAAAAGTTTTTTTTTGTATGTTTAGGTCTATGCTAGGCACTATAGGGATCCAAAAGGTGTAGAAGTCAAAGAAGAGTGTTATTAAATGCAATTTGCTTGAATTATTTAATTCAATGACATTTAAATACAATTAACAATAAATGCATTCTATAAAAACAAGGTTGGACTAGCTGTTGTTTATAGTACATTCCATCTCTAAATCCTATTAATTTAAAAATTTTGTGAACTTCTCACCATGATCTTGCTATATAGCAATGGAGACCAGGAAACAGCAGAGAATTAGGACACTGTATTTTCATTTCTTTCCTGAAAGATAAATCTAATATTTTATAAAGTACTTCAGAAGGAAGACACCTTATTTAATTTTTAATATGTATCCCCAAGTGTTTAATACACTGTTCTGTGTACTTTAGGTGGTTCCAGAATTAAGGGACTGAAGGCAACAATGGCAGTGGTACTTTTGAAATTACAGAACATATTCTTTCAGCCTTCACATAACTGAGAAAGCCTTTTTTTCTACATCTAGAGCTATTGAGTATGTGGGTATATAACAAAGACATCTGCCAATCTCCCCTTGCATTTTAAAGTGTTTTGTTCTACCTCACTATCAGCCATATGAATTCATAAAAAGACCACCTTCTAAAGGCGGCTTTATTAAACTTGTCACATCCTATAATGTTACTTATGCATTATCACATTCTGTATATTCTTTCCTGGCAAACTATATTATGTGTTCTTAAATGAATATGATCTTTTCCCTCCAAATGAACAAGAGATGAAGAACTTGGGATTTCACACAAGTAACTGAGAAACAAATTATGTCAAAGACTTCCATTTCTAAGGGGAATAGTGATGTTTAGAACAATATTAAGCAGACTCATATCTTAACTATTTCCTGAGTTGTACATAAAAGACTACATTACTATTTTATCCTAAAATCCTGCACTTCAACCCAGCAGCTTTGTATACTGTTAATCCAAAGCATATCAAAACCATTTCTCTAAATCTTTCTCCCCTCTCCTTAGATCCTTACCCAAGACCTTTTCTGATCTTTTAAACTTTAGTTACTTTCTGTGTACCTGCTAGGTCACCTCAGTAGTACGTAAACTCCCTAAGCGGGTACGATGGGTTCCTTTTTTTCTTTGTATGCCAGTGTCTTGCATGTAAATTAGTACTGTATGAATGTTTATTGAATGACATTTGATTGAATTGAAACAGATTGTACCCCAGCAAGTCATCTAATCCAGCCCTTAAATGAAAAACTACAACATACCTGACAAGGTCTTTTCTTTTTTTTTGTATGTGTGTGTGTGTTTTATTATATTTTATTAAATATTTCCCAATTACATTTTTTCTTTTAAAATTTTTTTTATTTACTCATTTACTTTTAATTTACAAGATTCAGTTCCACAATCACTTGAGTTTCAGATTTTCTCCCCTCCCTTCCCCTCCCCCCCCCATAGTGGCGTGCGATCATGTATAGGATCTGCAAATACTTTCACATTGTACAATAGTTTGGTC